>CAWVRF010000067.1:0-533286 GCA_963932465.1 Maratus speciosus | reverse complement strand
TTTTTATCCAACAGTTTTTTATTACCAGAAGACCTTTGAGCTAAGTCACATATCCGAGTTGATTTGTGTGCCATTTTGGGTCACTACGGATCAGGGTCTCGAACCCGCGAATTTGGCCAATAAGTTGGCGATATTTGGTCGAAAAATTGAGTTTTAAGATTACGAATGCCAAAACACGTATTTCGCCCAAATGAAAGAATATAGCCAAACTTGGCTATATTTGGCGAAAAAAGTAGGCCTTCAGAATATGAAGGAATTTTTAAAAAAAATTCTTAATAAGGCTCCAGATACATGGTTAAACCAATCAGAGTCGAGCTAAAAATGTAATTGAATTGATCTCTTTAACTGATAGTAACACATTTAAAATTCGGTAAAGGATGCTCATCGTGAAGCGGTTAAGTTCCTGCCTTCCTTCCCCCAAAATAGTGTCTAAAAAACAAATAAAAGAACAAAAACTTCCTATGTCCAATTAAATTAAAAGACAGGAGTTTAAATGACTACACATACACAATAAAAACAGCCAAAAAACATAAAAAGTAGTTGATACAAAAGAAAATGCTTCCATACAAATATTAATTACAAACATGTGGCTACCCAGAACATGCATAAGAATCATTGTTGATAAGAAACAGAAAAAATAAAACGGTTTAAAAAGATAAAAAGATACAACAAAATGAAAGCTATGATCAGTAGTGAACTTTTATTGGATATTGCAAAAAATAAAAAAATAAAAAAATACTAGTGCTTTTCAAAATTATATAAACTAGGGGATCGTACCCGGGCTTCCCGGGTTAAAGAATATAGGTGAAAACATTTTTTTAAATTGAAAACTAATAATTATTTTATATGCAATAAATTTTTTAGATTGACCATTTACATTAAAAAAACATTTTTCATATGGTAAATACGAATTATACAATCAAATAAATTTTTGAAATTTATCAAAAGCGATATTTTCTTATTAGCCGCATGCTAAGAGTTATTTGCCAAGATTTTGCTACTTATGGCATCCTTTTATATTCTGATAATTTCAGAGCTTATACATGTCTGGTAAATTTGTGTTTTATTTATATTATTTTATTTATTTGTTCATAGGGAAGTTTTTTTAATGGATATTAGCCGTAAGAAAATGATGAACTCTTTATTTTATTTTAAGGGCAAACGGATTAACCTTTCGTAATCGAGCTCCGCGCGATATGGATAAATTTAAAAATATTTCATGCTTTAAAATTGTTTTTAAAACCATAGACAATCAGTGAACTCAGGTGATCTTTGCAAACAAATTTCATTTGAAAAAAAATTCCTATTTGGTGATCTAAAAAATTAAATTGTACGATTACAAATATGTTAGATTTGTGTTTTTTTCAATATTATTCATTTATTTGTTTATAAAAGAAGTATTAATTTCGTTAATTTGTCTTTCACAAATATGTTAGATTGGTGGTTTTTTAATATAATTCTTTTATTTGCTTATAAAAGAAGTATTAATTTCGTTATGCAAAAATAGTCAGAAACAAATGCTGAAAAATGTTTGTTGCTTTATGTGCAAAATGTTTATTATTATTATGTATTGAAACCGGCACATGATAAGATAAACTTTAAAAAATCATGCTTAAAAATTATTTTAGAAAATATAATACATCAGTCAATGAATACAGTTTTTAAAGAAATACCTCATTATTATTAAAATAATAATTTAAAAAAAAAAAACAGATAGTGCGATCATATCTACAAAAAAGGAGCTTTCAGTAAAAAAAAAAAAAAAGTAAAATTGGTTTAGCAGAAAGATCATGGCAGATGACTAAAAAGCACAATTGTGTTTTAAATATATAGATTATATGAAATTAGGAAAAATTAAATTAAGCAAATTATGTTATTTTAATAAAATTATAGTAGAATGTCTTAAAGAATAGCATTAAAATTTTATTATTCGAGAGAATTTTCGTCAAAAACTTCATTAACACGATATTATTTTAAACCACGAATTATTTGTTTGCTTGTCTAACTCGGCGGAGCAAATCCATCTAGGCGAGAATTATCAATTTTTGTAATATAAATCGCTATTATTTGCATGACACTCTAAATTTTTGCAAAACATTGCGTTTTATCAGTGTGTGATTTCGATTAAATTATTTACAAAAATGAAGCATTTTCACCTGTGAAGAATTTCAAAGCAGCTGGGCTGTGAAAATGACGCACTTCTACAAAACATAGTTCAGGTTTAATAATTAAAACACACGCTTTTTCATAAAATGACGTCATTTGCATCCGCTAAAGCAATTCACTTTTACAATCTAGTCTTAAACTTCGTCTATGGAAAAGTGTGCATATGACGTTATTATCACGGAATAACAAACAATATTCTTGACATAGCCCATATTTTAATTTCAACTTTTTTTTTCAGGTTTTATGTGAAAATGGCAACAAAAAGATACAGTATCTCCTATTTTCCGTTTACTTTCAATAACTTTCAATAGAAATGAGGTACTTTTGTTGCCACGATAAGAAAAATAGTATTAAAAACTACAAAAAAATTAATATCTCAAAAATAAATTGAGATACAGCTTTCAAACAAATTGCATTTAAAAGAGCATTTTTTTCCTTATACGACGGTGTAAAAATTTAAAATGTGCGATGTTTAGAAGTTTAAAAATTTGCAGTAGAGAAAATTGCAAAACCAAAATTTTATTTCAAAGTGTTGCCATTCACAAAATGACGTATGCGTTACGCACAGATATGTTTGTCCTTTATAATATAGATAGAGAAGAGACAACATTGACAATTTCAATGTATTTTCAGTTTTTCAGCTTGATTAAAAAAATGATATGTTTTAAAAAGTTATAAACACATGCAATAGTTTAAAAAATATTATATGAAATTTACATTATTCGTTGGATAAAGTTTTCTTTTTAAAGGAACATTAGGAAATTCTAATGTAGAATTATCTGCTGATTATCAAACATACGTGACGCTAGTAGCAATGCGAATATTTAATACGTGATTTATCACAATGTTAACGATGTGTAGAACAAACAGAATGAAAAATGTACAAGCCGGGAATCAAACCCGAAACCCTTGGAATAGCACTCCAAGTGCTCTACGATTTAAGCTACGAGGACGATACGCAGCTTAGCATCTCTCACTCACGTATGTTGGTAAGGCTGCAACTGCAGCAAAAGATGGAACAGTCTTCAAGAGAACACAATAGTGCGGGGAAACACGAGACACAAATAAACCCAGCATCGGTATAATTTTTCAATTACTTTTTAGCAGATTTCAGCTGTGAGTCATAGAATTTTAAATATTTTAAATTTTGAGGGAGGGAGAAAGAAGAAATCAAATTTTGGGAGCTGTGGAATCTAGATGAAATTTTAAGGACATTTATAGGATCGTTTATTTAGTGTTACAAAAAAATAAGAAATAGAGCCGAAAAGTTAAAAAAAAAGAAGTTTTAAAGTTTTTAATCTTTGTATACTATGGAGGAGTAGAGCAAAATGGAGAATGTTAAATTTCAGAAGAGGAAATTTAGATGAATTTTTTTTATAAGAAATTAATTGACATGCAGAAGATTGGTGAAGAATTAATAGCATTTCTCCGATTAAGAAATAAAAGGAGAGAAAAATGAAGTACTCTTAAAGAATTTTTGCTGATTTCGCATAAAAAATAATTGACTTTTAAAGACCAAAAACAACTCTGAAAATTTTATAGACTTTCAAGGACAATGCAGACCTTTCTAATTAATAAAAAATAAATAATAATTTAACGAGATATAATATTCATTAGCTCAGTTGTAGAATTTTTTTGAAAAAAAAAGATCAGAATAAAAAGCATAGTAGTTGTAACAAAAACATGATACTGATTTATAAACCTAATAAATTTCATGATTCAAGTAGTAAAGGCATAATTTCCTAAATATTTAAACTAGCTAAAAAATAATTGTTATAAAATATGCAACCAAGAATATACCAGTTACAAACAACACGTGTATTCTGTAATCGGAGAGCAACGAAACTAAGTAGTGTCGTACAGGGGCGTATTTAAGCAGAATTTATTGGGGGGCGTATATGATGATTTTGCCGACTAACTATAAAAACATTATCGATTTTGCCGACTAACTATAAAAAAAAACTATATCTTTAAAAGTACGTTTCTGTGTCTCAAATATGTATCGAAGTTCGATATAAAATTCAACATTATTAACCGATTGGGATCAAGTTTTGTACTTTAGAACTTAGAATACTTTACATTTAGAATACAGAGGAGAATATGGGTACATTTAAAGATGGACACACCACCCCTTCATTTACGTTCTATTGTTGTAAATATCCCAGTAAAGTATTTTGATATTAAAGAAAGAAAAATGTTTATTTTTTGCTGAACGTGCAGACGGAAATTTACGATTCGGATTAGTTAAACAGATTCAAGTTTTTGGCAAGATGCTGCTTACAACTTATTCACAATCAGCTTATTTATTATATTTACATTAAAAAGAATTGAATCATAATTTATTTTAATTACATTTTTATTCATTCAATGGACAATATGCATTTTAACCTGCTGCTTTTTCAGACGAGCCCATCTACTAACAACTGTGCCCAAATCTAGGCTTTCCAAAATGTCCTTCTCACACGTAAGCATCAGGAGTGCATTCAGACGCGGATCGCTCATTGTCGTTCTTAGATAGTTTTTCACAATTTTTAATTTACTAAATGTTCTTTCATTTGAAGCAACTGTGACTGGAGAAGTTAGTTCTAGACGACTGACACGGTTCGCAAGCGGTAGAATGTTTTTTAAAGATTCTGATTTTCTAGAAACATCATCCATTGTTTCAGCCTCTGAGCAGAAATCTAACAAAACTTCTAGCTCTGCCTGTAAGGCTTCTATGTCAGCAATTGCCTGAGTTTTAGGAAAGAAATCTGCCACTTTTTTAATCAGATCTATTGTTAATTTCTCTCTTGTAAGGGGAGGATTCATTATTTCATATAGCGGCGGGATTATGGAGATACAAGAATTGAGGTTATCAGCCATCAACACAGTCAGAGTATCCAGCACCTTCTTAAACTCCATGCGGTAGAACGTTAGAAGTTCGGGAGTAAAGACATTGTCTCGATTATCATCTAATTTCTTTGGTGCCAATCTTCGTCGATGGTGCATGGCAAATTCATTTAACGGATCTACACCTTGCTTAATTGAAAATTGAATTGCGCTCTGAATTTCCCTATTCATATTTTCATCGTCACTGTTGATTATTTCTAGCGATTTGATACATGCTTTCAGTACTTTCGTAGCGTCAATTATGTTCAGATTCTTTGACTCCAGTTTTTCAATAACTAACTTGCATTTGTAAAGAACGTTCTTGATAAACATCAGTGACGCAATGAAATCGAGCGACAGCATTTTTTTTTCTTAAACCTCGTGCCTTGGTCTTGGTTTTGCTATCAAAAGCAGATGAAACAACTATTTCGGGCAAAATTTGTAGGATGCATTCATATGACATCCAAACAGCTTTCAGTGATTCCGCTCGAGCAGTCCATCTTGTCTTTGAAAGGTTCCGCAGTAACAGAGCATTTTCTATTTCTTTCAGCTTGTCCACTAATGGCTTGTTTCGTTTAGTACTTGCCGTAAAAAACACATAAAGTTCTTCCAGCACGGAGAAAACATCAGATATAATATCGCTAGCATCGCAACTATGCTGAACGAATGTGTTAAGCCGGTGACCTTGACAAGGAATATACGGCACCGTTCGACCCACAATTTCTGAAAACTTCTGCTGGGTACCGTTGAATTCTCCAGACATGCTGCTTGCAAAATCGTACGACTGGAAAACTACTTGTTCTATATCAAGCTCATTCTTCGTAAGAATGTGCGATATCTCACTCGCAAGGCCGACACCGGTTTTATCGACTGCTTCCACAACTTCCAAAAGTAGCTCCTGAGTTTTTCCATCTTTGTCTACATATCTCACCCCAACAGCCAATCGATCCTGGTGCGAAGCATCTGGTGTCGTATCTGCCATTATTCCATAAAATTGTGCTTCTTGAATATCACCGACTATCTTTTTGCGCACTTCTGTCGCAAGAATTTCAATCATCTCGTTTTGGGATGAAGCGGAAAGGTAAGCTGTGTGATATGGCCTGAAACGTGTGTCCTCAAGCCATTTCCTCAATACAGAGTTATGTCTGGAAATTAATTTTACAATTTGCCGAAAGTTTCCATTTTCATCTTTGTCACTTCCCCTGAATGCCAGACCTTGTCTACCCAGCGTTCGCGTAATGTCCATCAAGATTTTTACAACTTCAGTGTTGAATGCAAGATCTTGCTCTTCCAGAATAATCTGTTTGCACTTGTTCTTGTCCAGTAATACATCAACATGATTATGCGTCATCATGAACTGGCAATAATCTGATAGAGCAATTCGGTGAGAGTTGGAAGAGAAATGTTGCGCGAGCTTTCCGTCCTTTTCTTTTCCTACGCTCTTCATTTTGTGCCATTTGTCTACACCACTCTCAACCCAAGCATTTTGTGTTTTTTCTCTCCCAGGACCTTCAGGAAACAGGCAACAAACAAAACAAAAAGCAGCGTTGAGTTCTGTGCTATATTCCAAAAATGGATATTCTTTGTACCAAGCGCTGTTGAAACGTCGTTGTCTATCATGCGGGATGGAACCATTTATTGGATATGCACCGAGATTTGGCTGATACGGGCCTAAACTGATCAAATAATGTCTCTGGTTGTCTGACTGTATTTTAGACCTTTTTCCTGGGTCATGTTCAACAATGGAATCGATTCCACTTTCTGTAATGCTAACATCTCTACGTTTCTGCTCGATTTCATTCACGATCTTACCACAGATATTTAATACAGACGAACAGTTTTCTTTTGCCCTGGCAATTATATCTATGGTCTCCATAAGGAACGGAAGAATGCTTAATTCATCAGATTGGGTTAATTTCTCAATCATCGGCTTACAATCGTTCAAACAATCAACTAAATGATTCAACTGCCCAGCACATTTCAATACACTAATATGAATGCCTTCGCCGAAGTCGTAATCATATTCAGTGCTGGATAGCTGATCTATATTTTCAGACATTTTGTTTGCAGTGGAAGCTTCGATGTTACTTTCTGTTTCGTGAGATTCATCGATATGTTCAGACATTTTGTTTGAAGTGGAAGCTTCGGTGTTATTTTCTGTCTCTTGAGCTTCAACATCTCTAAATTCAACCTCTTCAGCAGTCGTAGGAATAGTAGGCGTGGAAGAAACTTTAACATCTGGGCTTACACACTGCAGTTCCGATGGCAAGGGATTGCAGTCATAAAAATAATTTGGTGTTGATGGTGCTGTTGCACTTACGGAAGAGTAAACGTTATCCGTTGTATTGGCCACAGTTGCATATACCTAAAATAATAATAATTATTATTATCATGTGGCTACCACAGGATTTTTCTTATAAATGTATTACTTTATTTATGGTAACTTTTAAATATCTCTTTTTCTAACCAATAGAATGTCATAAAACGTTACCAAGTTGTAACAGTATACACAAATAACGTTAATATAGAGTTTTGTGTAAGTCTATGTATAAATTGTACAAAAAAAAAAAGAAAATTGTACTTTTCTGCTCCACTCATACCAATATAAATGAAAACTTCAAATTCATATAATTTCTGTTCTACTTGAGAGAATGTCACATAATTTGCACAATACCATTTAATAACAACTCTAAAATGGTATATAAAGTTATATTTTGATATCTATGTAAGTTTTAACATAAGACAGCGAAAATGATAAAATATTATTCTCATGTAAGTTTTAGTATGTCGTAAATGAAAGTTTTTCTCCATAATTGCTAATGTTAAAGGAAATTTCATTTCATCTGCTCATCTGTTTATCACAGTCATATAATCAGTCCATCTGTTTATCACAATAAATTTAATTTCAACTTGATCTGATAATTTATTTGGAAGATATCGGATAAATTAACACACGTAAATCCAAACACACATATATCCTTCCAAAAATACTCAACAGGTACTTGGGAGTTCAAAAAATATATTAATTCATTGAAATCTTAAATTTATTTTTTTTAGGGTTCCGTACTTAAAAAGTAAAAACGGAACCATTATAAGATCACTCCTGTGTCTGTCTGTCACAGCCATTTTACTCGTAAACTATGGAACATGGAAAGTTCAAATTCGGGGAAGTAATAAAGACCATTGACCCACATATTTTCAGATTAATAAACATTCATAAATATATTTAGTAAAAAAGTAGAGGGCTAATTATGCTACTTGAAAAAAAATCTTTTCTTTGCATATCATGTGGGGTATCCTGTGAAACCTTTTGTAACGCTGAACACAAAAATACATTCCTTTTAATTTTAGGTATTATATTTTCAAAGGTATTGTTGAAAATGTAGCGCAAAAATATGTCCCCCCCCCCCCCATCTAATTCCGAATCTACTGAAATTAAAATTATGAAAAAATTAGAGGTAGTAGACGTTAATATAAACCTTGCCGGAAAATTATAGCGATTACCCTAAGTCACATAGTTTTTGAGTAATTAGCATTTTTCTGTTATACACAAATTTTGATTTACGGGCATTCAGAAACACAAGGACAGGGGCGGCGTACTCTATGCCTAGTTAACAACTTTTAATGATATATATGTGTAATGTAATGTCCAGTAACAGTATAAAAGCAATAAACGTCAAATTGTTAAAAACATACTAATTTAAGGGGTCTCGGGACTCTAAAAAATGGAAAAAAGTGAAAAAAAGACCATTTTCAACATTTAATGTCTTAAAATGTATATGATTTTAAAACACAATTTTAATTGGGATAAAAAATTGTAAGATACAGAATTAGTATTTATAAGGGGCTCGAAACCGTTAGACATTTGTCGAACAAAAAATTGGCATAACAGTTTACGTGCAGGATTACAAAATAAATATTGCAACTAGAATGAAAATTTTGGTGCTTACTTATACTTCAGATTGTAATAATTTTCCTGAACTTGATTTCCCTGAACCTGACCCTGATTTGTATTTAAAGCATTTTTATATTTTTAATGCAATGTTGCATTTAGCTAATACAAAATTTTGAAAATTTCAACAGTAAAATCACCTAAAAAAATATTTTTTTGAACAATAAAAAGGAAATTTTAGGTTCAGTTTATACAGCCTAACATGAAATATAAGATTATTTTAATGATTACACTCAAGTCTGTCTTAGTTTATTTTATTTGGTGTTTTAATGGTTTTAAATTCATACATTAAATATATATGTACTGTAAAATGAAATATATGCTTTGAAAATTTCATGAAAAAATATTCAGAAGTTTTTGAGGTATCCTGCGCGTTATGCCCCAAAAAACGCCATTTGGAAAATAATGACTTTAAAGTAACTTTTAAACGCCGCTTCAGCTATTGAGCGGGTATAATTCTAAAAGCCAAAACTTCTGTTCTAATGGGATTTTCAAGGAAACAATTATATCAAAATATTCAGAAAAGATTGGAGTTTAACATCTAAAAAAATTAAAGTTTCTAAAATTTTGAGCTTTAAGAATCCTGCGACCACTTAATCCTTTCCGACACGGAGTAATTCTATTTATAAACTTATGAAATAATGAACTGTCACCAGAATTTATAAACGAATTTATTAGAAAATGCGAACTTTCTTATTTTCACGTACATGATAAAAGGAAAATTTTAATTAAATATTCCTGGTGCTGTTTGTCTGTTTTGGAATTAAAATTAGGTGTCCGTTTTTTAAGGGTTTCGCCCTCGAAAGATTTAATTAGAATGAATCGCATAAATACTGTGGGATTCGCGATAGTTTGCACTGATTGTATCGCTCAATATGCCTCGAGTGATTTTAAAAGTTAATTAAACACCTATCTGGAAAAACGCGGCACTGACCAAGGCGGCGTTGCAGCTTTGAGACCTCAATTCGAAGCGCGCTTAGCACAATGCCAAATTTAAACTTTGAACAAAGGTTTTGTTTTAGCTACACTGTAGAAAAAAAGGTTATTTCTACGCAGAATTTAGTTTCGTGAAATGCCAAATGAAGTTTAAATATGCACTGCTTTTATTGTCAGTACCGAATTAAGTTCATCGTAAACAGATTATGATAATATTAAAAAATGAGTTATATAGAATAGCCATATTTGATATTATTTAGGTTCCATATCTTTTTGAACTTTCATGGTTTATCCATTTATACTTCTCTAGTATATACAGTTATACCCAACCCTACGTTGCATAGTTTTTTACAAAGTCTTAGGATTCTTTTAGCAAGATTTTTTTTTCTTTTTTGAATAATACAATTACAAATTCATTTATTTATTCTACGGAACCCTCTGTACGCGAGTAATGCTCGCACTTGACCGTTTATTCTCGATTACCATACCTTTTAACTGACTTCAAAAAAAGGAGAAGCTTCTCAATTCAACACGCATGTTTTTTTGTTTTGTTTTTAATTTTTTTTTGTGCGTGTGTGTATGTTCACTGATTGCTCTGAAACTGCGCAACCGATTCATGTATTTTTATTTTAATAGAAAGAGGATACTCTCGAATTGGTCACATTTAAATATTATCAAAATTGGTTCAGTACCTTTTTAGAAATTCAACAAAACAATAAAATCAATATTTTCTCTCGTTCTGTTTGTTGTACGTTAGCTGCTTGCGAATCACTGGGTTAGAAGCAGTGGTCCCCAACGTGGGGCGTACGCCTCACTGGGGAGCAATTCGACTTTCTAGGGGGGCAATTCCAAATTTGTTACTCACACATTCGCTATCAGTTTCTTATATCTTTTTTTATGTAATGTTGCAGACGAAAAATAGATGGAATACAATCGAAATTTAAACAATCAGTTTTTGTTATAAAATTTTTTAAATATTCTTATTGAAAACCTTTTAAAATAGATTTAACACCAGAATAATTATACGAATATTTATTTTAAATATTTTGACATCGTTTTATAGTACAAAATTTCACTATAATTTTTCCGGGACTGAATTTTACAATTTTTCGATTATTTACTGAATGAGCTTTCTGCATCTACTCGCTCGTCTATATGTCACACGAAGGTTTTTTACACGGAAAACTGTTTTAAAGTATGTATAAATTTGACTGTCTTGAACATATTTAACCTAAAAAGTATATGAAATATCTGAACAAGGTACTGCCTACTTTATAAAACTTATAAATCTTAAATAGCATATAAATATCTATGGCTCTAGTAGCATATAAATTTACATGATGACATATTCATTTAAAATTTTAAAATCAGATAATACATGGCAGACAACTAATCACATTGGGCAAGAAAAATCAGAAAATGTGTTGTGATGGAGGATGATGGCTACTCAAATTTAATAAAGATGAGAATCTTGAAATGCTTCTTGTGTATTGTGGTATACATAGAAAGAAAATTTGGTGTCCAAAGCTTTTACAACAACTCTTAATAAGTTAGAAAAATGAATTATAAACTGTGTTAATGTTATCAATTTTAACGTTAAATGTAAGCCTCCCTGCAAGATATTGTGTGAAGATAAAAATGCAGACAGTATAACACGTTTCTGTAGCGTTGAGAGCAAGTTGGAAAACAAAACTCTTTTTGGTACAAAGGCGAAGATGTTCATTGCATACATAAAATTATGTTAAAAACACATTTTTGACAGAAGATCGACCTCTTTGGTAAGTAAAAAATAGGAAATGAATAGTTATTATTATGGCTCTATTACGCTTCCACCGTGTTATTAGAGTTTGCTTTTTTAAATAATAAGAGACATAATTTACATATTAAGAGGGGGGGCGGGGCATAGTGACTTTACAGAGGATTTGGTGGGCCATGGTCAATAAAAGGTTGGGAACCACTGGTTAGAAGGATCCGAAGTACCCGACGCTGCACGAGCAAGCGATATACAACAGAACTACGAAAAACTCGTCCTTTTTATCTGATTATTCCGAAACTACGCAACAGATTCATGTTTTTTTTTTTTTTTTTTTTTTTATTATTATTAATTAAAGAGGATACACCTGAATTGATTCCATTTAAATTTTATCAAAATTGGTTCAATATTTTTTTTAGAAATTCAACAAAAAACAATAAAATCAAAATTTACCCTCATTCTTTGTACGTTAGCTTTTTGCGAATCACTGGATTAGCTGCATGACTCATGTGCTCTACGAGCACTCGATGTACAACAGAGCTACGAAAGCCTGTCTTTTAGGTAGATTTCGTATTAAATACTATCTATTACATTCTCTCCTATGTTGGAATTTCTGAAATTTTTTTTCAGATCTACACCGATCGTGGCCCTTAGAACCCCAAACCACCCCCAGTAAAAAAAACTTTATATATGTATATATATATATATATCACTTTCTTCTGGACACGATAACTTCTACAATTCTGCACAAACTGATACATAAAATCAAGGGGCATGAAATCTTGGTCAAGTTCGCTAATGGGCAAAATCGGACCAAGGGGATGGAAACAGGGAGTGGTTTTGTGAAAACCGAAAAAACTTTATAGCTTTTTAATTTTTGTACATATCAAATCAGTTTAATGTTTTTATTACTTCTAAAATTAGGGCCTGATAAAATTAAAAATGGGCTCAAGGGACGCAAAAAATAGGGTTTTTGGGGAAAAGGAATTAATAGCTTCGTCAATTCTCAAGATATCAAATCCAATTAATTTTATTATAAATTTCCTTAATATTATCTACATATTTTATATTCACAAGTTTTTGATAGGATCAATTCGTACTGCAAATAAAAATTAAAAGCGAAAAAAAAAAAGGGGGGGGGGGGTTGAAGAAGAAAAAAATCCATAAATCCGTCAATTCACAAGACATAAAATCCGCATGAATTTATCATATATCTTCTTAACATTTATAAAACATTTATACATTCTACATATGGGGCATTCTCACAATCTTTTGACTTTTGGGAAAAAAAATCTTACAAAATTAAACTTGCTAAAATAACATTTTAATCTGATAGACGAATACCTTAATGATTCAAAATAAAGAAAAAATGGTCAGCAGCGAAAAGTTTTGTATTTAACTGAGGTTTAAGTTAAACTTGCGAGTTTAATTTTCCTTACCGTTTTACACCTATAACATTTTATTTTCTTCTAAATTTTTACTTATAATGAATTTGCATAGTACCCACAGGACATTCAAATAACAAATAATAACAATGTAGTACTTTAAATACAGACTTTTTGTGTAACATTGTCTTAAAGGGGTGTTAAAGAAGGGACGGTAAGTTAAAAAAGGGGATGTTGGTATTGGAAAAAAAGGGACGAAATGGTATAAAAAGGGACGGTAAGGATGAAACGGTAAGGAAAATTACCACCTATTTTTAGGAAAATCATGTTAAGACTAAATGATAGCCACGATGTTTATTGATTTTTAGAAACAGTTGTTAACCTTGGATTATATTATTATTTTTTTTTAATTTACCTCGAAAAGTGCAGGAATAAACCTTGGGGGCAGTGAGACTACCAATAAAGCCACAATGCTTGAAATTGATATTTAAATGCTGATTCAAATTCTACAGTAAACTTCCTGCCAAAGAATTTTAGACATTATTTCTCTAGCATACTTCTGCATGAGAAAAAATTTGAAAAAAATTCTGTTGCTGCATCTGAAATGATTTTCCGTATAATTTTAGAAGAGGGATAAAACCCAGGGACAGAGATTAAAAAATAATAACAACCCTAAAAATGGTGCAGGTTAATTTTTAGCTACATATTTATATAAAACAATAGTTCCAGTTTCAGAA
The DNA here is from genome assembly GCA_963932465.1 of Maratus speciosus. Classification (NCBI taxonomy): domain Eukaryota; kingdom Metazoa; phylum Arthropoda; class Arachnida; order Araneae; family Salticidae; genus Maratus; species Maratus speciosus. The sequence goes on along the minus strand of CAWVRF010000067.1, from coordinate 519,489 downwards.
AAAAATTACATCGAATTAATTTTATTGAAACAATATTATCCAGACAAAAACAACTTAAAAATCAAAAACCAGTTAAAAACCAAACTTAAAAATCAGCACCATGGACACGCGAAGGTAGATGAATTTTCCTGGTACTTGGACCCCCCCAACATCGTCCAAAACTTATTTATCTCGTTAATATTGCTATGCAATCATGCAATGGGATGTTCCCCAGTATATGAAATAAAAGAAAAAAACACAAAAAAGTGTATTAAATAAAAAACTATTATTCAGGATACATGAAAGTCAAAAGATTGTGGGAATGCCCCATATATAAATGTCTACAACATTTATATAGACAAGTTTTTGAAAGGACCAATTCTTACAGCAAAAACAAATTAAAAATACACAGCGGTTGAAGAAAAAAAATCATCTTATTAAGGGTGTATTAAAATCCAAGCTGCTTATTTTCTTACTCATTTTTAAATTCATTTTTGCTCTCAAACACATCCAATTGGTAGATTCTCTTATTCAGAAACTATATAATGTACCGTAATGATCGATTTTTTGATAGAGGCAGAATATATTTCAAAAAATGATGTCAAAGTGGGCATTTTGAACAGAATTTCCCGAAGCGATTGTGTTAGAAGCGAAAAATATTGTCCTACTGAGAAAATAATTGTTTATAAATCAAGTTTTAATTAACTGAAGAAAAATAAGAACACAGGTCGCTTATAAATCTCTTCAAAAAATCACGTCAGCAAGTTTCATATTTTTTCTATTAAAAATGAATCTGAAAATGTGCCAGAAAATTTCGAGCTGTTGATCACGGAAAACAATTTTAATACCGCCTTAACACGATTCTGATAAAACCAGCTATTATATAAAAATGAAATAAAAACTCGTCAAAAGCGGCCAGATAAAATTGTTAAAGTGGGTTTATCTCTAATCATGATTTAGGTTTTGTTGGTGAAATTAGTATGCTTAACTTCGAAATCTACCTCTGCCTGTAGGCTGTATCGGCAGGAATTTTTCTTATTAATCTATACTAATAAAACAAAGTTTCGCTCTGCCTGTGTGCGATGGCTAGCCAAATCTATCGGACGTATGAGGCTGAAAAGTTTTGTGAGGCTAGCCCAAAGTGGTTCTTGAAGCACCTGAGTCTCAGGATTTTAAATTTCTAATAATTAGTTGAGAAATTAATTAAAAACCCTAAATTAAAATAAGGGAAAAGTATTCATAATTCAATAAAAACAGATATTTTTATCAAACCGCAGACAATTTCTTCGGAAACTGGAAGAAAGGGGGAGGGGTTAATAGAATTAAAGCGGTACTAGGGAGATAAATGTACTGGGCCTTTTTAAAAAGGGCTGTATCTTAAATTTTACTGTTTTTAAATACATCATTTATTGATTTTAAAGTTATGCATAACTTTATCCGGATGGAGTCGATCCGACTCCGACCATATGATTAAATGTCAACTGGGACCAGAAATTCTTTCTTAATATATGTTAAATTTAAATCTTGCAGATTTACGTCAAATAAATCAGTCAAATAATTTTAATTAAAAATTCTGGTGTTAAATATTTCTATGAAACTTGAGTAAAATTTCCGGGCGTTCTAGTGTTAATGTTATCTAAATTTTATAAAAATCGATCTGCAAGTTTTTGTTTTATAAAAAATTCGATTTTTAAAAAGGAAAAGAAATGTTGAAAAGCGAATTTATTAAACTTAAGAAAACTGACAAACCGATCGATTTGTAACTTTCAGATAGTTCATAACACATAATAAAAGTTAAAAAAGTAGGAGAACATAATTTTTTTTTTTTTGGGGGGGGGGGACAATCAAATATTTAAAACAGTACCGTTCACCGTTTTAGATGCAGATTTTTCACGGAGCCCTGGGATAAATTTTACTTATTTAATATAAAAATTCCAAAAGTGTACTTACCACTATTTTCGAATCGTAATTTCAGCAAATATCTTAAATTCTTCCTTAAGTCCGCCATCCCCCTGTCTAATATATCTACGGGTAGGTTGTTTCATGATTTTTCGTTCAGAAACAGTTTTGTTAAGATAGTCTCAGAAATGAAATTTTTCATATGACATATTGTTTTAAAGCTTTTACCCTGTACATTACTAAGCACTCAGTCCTCTCATTTTTTCATTAGTAGAGGGCATTTTAAAGTTTTAATTTGTTCATTACTATCCAATACAATTTTCCAAAAATCATGAAAAAAATTTCCATAGCAAATCTCAAGCAATTAGTAGTTTCCCTCCCATTTTCACACAGTGAGCGGGTACGTATTTCAGACAAAATCGAGTTAAAGATATAAAATCATACAAATTTAAGGTTCATTTAGGGTTTATAAAATCAAGTAGTTAGCGTATTTCAGTCTTTTTTTTTTTTTTTCGTTGTAAAAAAGTTTATATTACGGTATTATGTATAAGTAAGAAAAAAATAACAGTCAAAATAACAGTTTTTGATAAGATGAACTCTCCTAATGGATGATATTACAAAAAATATTCTGAAGGGATGAAAAAAATAACGGTTGAGGAAAAAAATCATCGTATTAACATGATTCTGATAAAACCAACTCTTTCAGAAAAATGAAATTAAAAACTCGTCAAAAGCGGCCAGATAAAATTGCTAAACTGGGTTTATCTCTAATCTTCATTTAGTTTTTGTTGGTGAAATTATTAAATTTCAAAATCTACCTGTGCCTGTAGGCCGATCCGGCAGGATTTTTTTTTTTTTTTTTTTTGCTTTAAAACGCGAGTCCCATGTTTGCCAAAAATGAACTGGCTTTGTAAAGACATAAAAACTTAATTTTCTGGGACTCGCATTTTTTTGGGGGGGAGGGGGGGGGGAGGGGGGAGGGCGGGAATGCTCTGCAAGTATGTATTTATAAAAATATATGGGTAATGGTTTCAATATGTATTGGCGTATTATCAAACATAAAATACAATTGCAATAAAAAATTAGAGAAAGACAGGATTGCCTTAAACCGCGAAACACTTATTACTCTGGGGTCCATTAGTGATTGGTATATGAAGGAATCAGGGAGCAGAATCCCTTAGTAAAATATTAATGAAATTATAAATTTAATAAATTTTCTATAATTTAGTATATTTTTATTTATTCAAATTAGCTATTATAAGTTGCATTTTTTTTTTTTTTTTTTTTTTTTAGAGAAAGTAATTACATAAGCTTAAAACTTCTCTTAGTAAGCTAAATACATAATATTTATTAAATACATTAAACTCACGATTATCTGCGGAATTGGGTGTCGTTGACACCTTAAATAATCCGTGAAATGATCGAAAAAAGACACAAATCAGAATGAAAATGTTTATAAAATAGACCATTTTTAACACTTTCCAACAAAGTTTAAAAGTGTTTATGACTTTGGTTTGTCTGTCCGCGCTCTAGCTCCCGTAAATATACTCGGATCGTTCTGAAATTTTTGGATGTTAGTGACTTCTACCATAGCACGAACCCTATTTCAAATTACGTTTTTAGTATGCTATTTACAGGGACAGTCAAAAGTTTTCCGTTACATTACGGCCTATGGGAAAAAATCGTTTAAAATGATTTTGAATGATGTTACATGCTTTCAAACATAATAAAATTGACATGCATTTATCAAGTGCACTAAAATATGCATTCTATAGAATATGCGGTGCAAAGAATAGTTATTATTCATTTACAGGGCCACACAAGAGAATTCCGTTACATAATGATATTTGGTGGAGGAAATTTTTTCCGGCGTATTTTAATTATGTTAAATTATTTCATGTATAATCAAATTGATATACGTCGATGAGGTTTACTATAGCTTATTTCATGTATAATACGAAGTGCATAGCATTTACAGGGACACACAAAAGATTTCAAATACTATATTGTATCCAAAGTACTGTACAGTAGTGATGATTGCTGGAAATGGCTTTTAAAATTTTGTTATGTGCTTTTATGTTTCACTATATTTGTGTATTGTATATGGTGTGTATAAATGCTGTAATTCATATACAGGACTACACAAAATAATTCAAAATGGTTACTGGGTATGATTGCAAATTGCTTAAAGGTGGTTTTTATATGAGTTATGTATTTTTACGCTGAACTGCATTTACTTTACTAAGAAATATTTGTAGAACATAGATAACATGGATGGAACATAGATATACATGGTCACGCAAAGAATTAGATACATGGCCGTCTATAAATGATAATTTCTGGAAATGTGATTCCAGCAGTTTTAAGAGTGTTTTACTTTGAATTAAACTTTAGCTAAATAGTGGCGTGTAATAAAGGTACTAGGTTAACTACAGGGTTGTACAAAAGTATACAAGTATGTTTCCATCTATTAGTATAAATTGCTGAAAGAGAAACTTCAACCTGTTATGTGTTTTCTTGCTAAACTAAATTTCCCCATTATATAGTATATATATCAACCTACAGATCCAATACAGGGCTGTTCAAAAGAATTGGAATACATATTTGCTATAGACGGTACCTGCTGAAATCAGTTTTTCAAATGTTTTATGCGTTTTCTAAAATGTTAACTTAGTTCTCTTATATACCTTATTTCCCTAAATAACAAAGTTGTGTTAAAGCATTCAGGAAGGGTTGGAAAGTGTTTCATAATCTATGCTTAACGCATGATTTTTCTTGCTTGTTTATTTACAGTAGGCGGCCTACATATACAATGCGGCTTAAAAACTAAAGTTTTCTGAACTTACAAGTTCATTAGTTTGCTTTTCCAATTAAAAAATCGGTCAACTATTTTTTTTGTGTGTCTGTGTGTGTGGTGTGTGTCTGTTAAAATGCCTCTTCTTACTTTGTGATTGAAGTTATTTAACACCATTTTGTTCCAAAGTAATTTATCGCCTCAAAAAAGAACAACACCGAAAAAAATGAAAGGAAGACCGCGGATAATCGAGAGTTTACTGTATTTAAGGCTGTTCTCCACTGCTCAGCTCAACAAGCGCAAAATGTTTTTACACATTTACAAATTCATTTTTTAACGGAAAGATATAAAATTGGAAAGCCTGACCATGGAAGCGATTTGGAATCAAGCTGTGTTTTCTATTTTTTTATCAATAAATTACCTATTGAGTTATAAGCGATTTTGATCACGTGACAAACACGTTTTTCAACCTTTCTTGAGTGGTTATTCTTCTTTCGCGCGGAAATTCGGTTAAAAACGCCCACTTTGACACTATTTTCTGATAGATCTATAGCGTTTTAAAAAAAACGAAAAAAAAAACAGCTCTATTACATAGTTTCTGAACAACAACAACAACACCTGGTAGTTCCATGCATTTCCGAACAAAAATAAATTAAAACTTATGTTATAAAATTGCCCTTTTAGATTTGCCTTAAATTTGAAAGAATTAAACCCATACAATGCAAGATGTAAACTTACTGGCAATTTCTGATTTGTTGTTTCTGTATTAATTGTATGTTGACTTTTTGTTCTTCTCATTGAAGCTTCGAATGGGTTAGAAGGAGCACCTGCAATTTTCACTTGCACTCGCATCCCTTTGTGACACTTCTGTTCGTGCTTCTTTCTCCAATCATCGTCAGACTGACTACCGCACAGTCTAATTTAACGCGTTTGCGCGCTTTTTTAACAGGAGGTTCGCGTTCCATTTCTGTTATGAAATATGATTATAAAACAATCACTACTTCCGAAATTTCAAATAACTTAGAAAACAAGTAACACAAAGACAGGCCAAAACAAGTAGACAATGTATTCATCACAAGAACAAGCTTTTCGAATTTCGAGCTCTTAAGGATAGCCTGTACGGCGCATGCGTCTGTTGTTTGCTATCTTTTCAATTGGTTTGGTTTTGTTTGCGACGTCCAGTTATCTACACCTACACGATTGATTTGGGCCCGAAGTGAGAGGGGGGGGGGGAGGATCTCCGTGGGGTTCTTTCTAAGGGAACTTAACCCATATTTACGCAAGGACTTCTCACTTGGAGATAAGCAAAATGTTTCGCCAACGCAAACGCTAAAAAGCGAAGAGTTTCGTTCTCTGTTCTCTGATACGAGCTTTACTACCTACTGTGCAGATCGTAAACATGCCAACGTCAAAATAGACTGCAGATAATAAATTCAGAATCAATTTTTTTTTTTTTTTTTTTTTTTCGTATTTGATTCATGAAAATTTTTAATCAACATTAGTTATAAAAAATCGATTGTTTCAGAGTTGTACCGATCGATACTGACTATCTAGAATTTGCCGACTATGATCGAAATTGCCGACATTGGGGGGGCGAGACGCCCCCCCCCCCCATGGGGGTATCGATGATGGGAATTGAAACAATATTTGGCAATTTATAACTTTGCACTGGCAATGAAAAAGTACTGACAGATGTTTATACATTTCACAGTAAAAATAAACTATTTCCTGAAGGGAAAAAAAACTTGAGTAATTTTAATTCTTTAATATCGTTAATTTATATTTCAAAAAGTTGTTTTATTACATTTGATCTAAAAATTATCAAAAAAGGAACGTAAAATGAAATCTTTCCTTTTCCCTTTAAAAATTTTACAATATACAGTAATGTGAGATGAAATCTCACAGTGTTTAAATCATGTTACTTTTTAATTTCTTTTGGCCTTATACATCGATGTTCTTTAAACTTAAATCCATATTTATTTTTGCGCGGGCGATTCGTTTCGACCGCACATCGGCAAGTTCTCTGATGTTCCGCAGCGCCTGGCATGGGGTGCTTCTCCTTTGAGATCCGTACGTCATCGGAGCAAGTCTCTCACGGCATATGCATTGAATGGATGTCGATCTTTCGGAGGTGTGGTTTAATCGCCGATCATAGAGCAAATAAAAATAAAGCTTTTTAAATGTTTTCTTTCGGCTTGTTTATTAAGACATAACCTAATATTTTAAATTCTCTAATAGATTTAAATCTTTTCTTTCTCTAACTTTTGAAGTCCCCGTATTCTTACTATAAATTAAAAATTCCGTTAATTTTAAATCAGAATCTGTTTTGTTGGCGATTTGTCAAGACTTAGTTTGTGTTTAAAAAAGATCGCGGGCTCCGGCCGGGATGCGGAGTCTAGCGAATGGTATCCGAAGAATGCCTTCGTTTTTTTTTTTAAATCCTGTTTAAATTATTTCTTGATGCCGTGGAAAAGATTTTAATTATGTCTTTCATCAATACTAAATTTTATTTGTGCTGCACTTTAATTTTTAAAAGAAATACCTGCAAGTGGAGTCGATTATTATATTGGCATAAATTAATTTATGAACGGTGACCAACAGGAAGCCTTTTCTTCTCATCAAAAAGATGGAATAAAACTAAATTATACTGTTTTCAAGTCTCCTCTTCATTTATCTGCAGACGACACGATCCAAGTAAGAAGTTTCCATTATTTCTATTTTTTTTACAATTGCTGACCTCAAAGAACGTAGGGTTTTATTGCAATATTACACAACGCATGTTACTAAAAAGAACTTCAAATTTAATTTACCTTTCATATTACGGCACAATTTATTAGTAATACCACACAATATAGCTTCTTTAATACGGAATTGTTGCGATTACGGGGATTACGGATTACAGAAGTTTTGAAACTAGAATGCATTTAAATAAATAATATACTAATATCTCTCATTAATATGGCAATATAAAAATGCTAGGAACTTGATAATTCAAAATAATTCAAAAACTTTGAGAACCAATGCAGAAATCTTCTGGAATTCCTACGAAAGTCGTAATGCTCTCGTTTACTTCCCGGCGATGGTGAAATCAATTCAAAATGTTCAAAAATGTCTACATTTTAAAAATAATTATGTATATTTTATGCAATGTCGCCATCTGTTGTAGTAAGTTACAAAAACAATAACCGAACGATTTTTTTTAAATTACGATTTCCTATTTATAAACACTCAATAAATAATACAAATCACAAGAATAACAGATAGCGGAGAGCGGGGTACAGTGGACCTAAGTACACAGTGGACCACCCCTTATATTTTACTTATTTTTAAAGCTTTTCTTTTAGGCTAATTGATAACAGCACTGGATTGATTACTTATAGCCTTCAGAATACATCGGTAGCTCAGAATGAACCCTTTTATCCTGACTGGTTGTTTTTGAGAAAAGTTTTACTTTTAGTAAAACTTTTCATCATCATACTTTTCTTTCTTGAGTAATTAAAGGTTATGGATATAAAAGATAAAACAACTTTTTTGAAAAGGTAAGACACTGGTCTTTATTTAATTTAAAAGTTTATATGCTTAAAAGAAAACTTTAAATAATATTTTTATGAGTATGTATTGAACTTCAACTTGGGGGACAGTGGACCGCCCACTGCTGGGGTACAGTGGTCCGCAATGTATACTGCTCCTGTAATGAAGAATTTTCAAAATATTTGATAATTGTTTATTCTCTATAAAGAAATATTGTTTTAAAATATTTATTTAACTATAAAATAAAGTAAACAAAGAAAAATGACAATTTATTTAACCCTACAATGCATAGAGTAGCCATTTGGCACACTTTAAATTTCATGTTATATGTTGTTCAGATTATAATGTAGTCACTTTAGTTTTGTCCTAAATTATGGATAACAGTTCATGTGTGATTTTTAAATTAAGTTTTTCTGTTCAATATACACTGCTCAAAACAACTAAAGGATATTGCAGTTTTAGGTAGATTTTGTATCTGGTAAACTGTTTAGCTGATTGATACATGGTCGACAGACATAGTAGGTTATATGAGAATAAATTACACATGTCTGGCAGAGAAAAATGCATTTTATTGCGCATTTGTGTACTAAAGGAAAAAAACACAATTTGTGCATATGAGAAAAAAAGAATAAGAAAAGGTGTTTTCTTCAAAGAAAATCATTTTCAGTAGGGGGTATGGTTTCCACGGGCGGCCAGCAACGTTGAACACCTTTGAGGCATGGACTCAATGAGGCTATTAATGACGAGTTGGGGTATTCTGCCCCACTCTTCCAGAAGAGCTCTTTCCAGTTCTTGGAGAGTTTGTGGGGGTTGTTGGCGGCCAGAAACTCGTCTTCCTAGAGCGTCCCAAACGTGCTCGATTGGATTCATGTCTGGAGAACACGCTGGCCATTCCATTCGAACGATTCCATCCTCGAAAAGGAAATCCTACACCAGGTTTGCACGATGTGGCCTGCAGTTATCGTCCATTAAAATGAAGTTATCTCCGATTGCTGCAGCGTAAGGGACTACAATAGGTCTGAGGATCTCATTCCTATATCGGCGACTAGTCAGAGCTCCATCTCGAATGATGTAGAGGTCAGTGCGCCCGTCAATGGAGATGCCACCATACACCAACACTCCTTAACCGCCAAATCTGACACTTTCGTGCACGAACGCAGGATTATTCCTACTGCCACGGTCCCTCCAGATGAAAATACGCCTATTATCCGGATGCACAGAAAAACGGGACTCGTCAGAAAACAGAATATTGCTCCATTCATTTCTCCTCCAGTTGACATGCTCGGTTGCCCACTCCCTGCGGTCGCGACGATGCCTTGATGTTAATCTAACACATACCATCGGTCGGCGAGCATACAGACCTACAGCATGGAGCCAGTTTCGGACAGTCTGAGTTGAAATCGTGGTGCCTGTAGCCGAGCGAAGGTGTTGTTGGAGAAGAGTAGCGTTCATGGTTCGGTGTCTCCGAGCTGTTAACGCTAAATACCGATCTTCATTGGGCGTTGTTGACCGTCTACGACCTTGTCCTGGTCTTCGGCCTGCACATCCACTCTCCAAAAGAACGGTTCCAGATCCTGGAAATGACACTTTGTGACATTCCAATGGCTTGCGCTACTTCGGCTTGAGTTTGGCCCCCTTCTAACCTACCAACAATTCTCAAAGCTTCAGAATCTGTCAAATGACTTCGCTGAGACATCGTACTCATCGAAACAAAGCAATCACTGAATGCCGATCATCCTTGTCTTCATTCTCTTTTATCCAGTTGAAAGTCAAATTTCATTCGCTGCCGCTGAAGCGACGTTTTTGACATCGAACTCAAAATTTGCATACTCCACAGTTTGAAAACCAGAAAAACTTGCATTTGTGATTCTCTTCTTCTATTTTCGGCAAAAAAAATTTCGTTTATATCTTTATTTTATATAAAACTTCAAATATCCTTTAATTGTTTTGAGCAGTGTAGCAGTTTCTTTTGGGCGGGGGAGGGGGGAGAAGGAGATAAGTGAAAATCATGCATTGTAGAGTAAACTTAGTAAGAAATATTTTGTTTTGTATTTACTGCCTTTGAAAAATATAACTGTAGCCTAATAAGTAATACATGACCTCACTGGATTGGTTATTTATAGCTTCAGAGCACATGGTTATCTCGTAATGAACTATTTTGAGCTTCTAATAAATTTTTCATCATCATATTTGTCTTGCTGATTTTTTTTTTGTACTTAATTAATAACTTATTTGCAATCACTCCTGTATCTTATATTGTTATTTACAAAATATAATAATTTTTTTATAGTTCTTTAGTTTTATGTTTTTTGTTTCAGAATGCTACTTTAAAATTTGTATTATTATATTATTTTGGAGGTAAAGGGGAAATAAAAAAGAATTAGATTAATTATAAATAGATTTATATTGTATTTAAAAAAAAAAACTAATAGTGGACCATGTGCCCCAGTGGGTGGACCAGTATACCCGCTTCCGGGGCTCACTGGTCCACTTTACGGGTGTATATAAAAAAAAATTTGAAAAATGTATTGGGAACTATGTTCTGCAAAAATTATGAGGCATGTAGAAAGGTTTAAAGAATACTCAAAAATATTTTCAGGTAGTTTGGTCGCTCCGTTAAAGAGAAAAAAATGTTAACTGCAAAAGTGGTCCAGTGTACACTGGTCTCCCCTATATCAAGAAATATATTGAAAAACATTTTCTAAAACCAAAAAAATGTATTGTGAGAAATTTAAAAATGACTTACAATTAATTTAAGAAATAACTTTACAATTAAATTAACATATTTAAAATAGTGATATATAAGGCTAATGTTATAGCATCTACAAATATCAAAGTAAGACACAAATTAAACACTTAAAATAATAATAATAATAAAATCGGATTTTGCGACGTTTTCACGTGATCATCTTTGGAGAAAGAAAAATAGTAAAATTATCATTAATTCTGAACTTTTACAACTTAATATTAAAAAAAGACACCTATATTAATTGCATATTAATTTAATAAAAATTCTTACAATTTTAAAATTGAGAAAAATGTAGTAAATTAGGAAGTCTTTTCTTATTTCATAATAATTTTCTGAAATTTAATAATTGTGCAAAGGCGCCATCTATTATCTTTCATTGAAAATAAAAATAAATAAACAAACCAAAATGTCTAGATTAAAGATTTTATACTGTAATATTGTTTTATAAAGTTCGTTCATTATTTCATTAAATTTCTGAAAGAAAAAGAAGGAAAGAAATAATAATAGTATTTAAAATCTTAATTTTCATAAATTATGAACATAAAATTACACTTATTTTTTCATTAAAAATTCAGTTCATGTGGACAATTTTATACATAAAGGTGAAACAGACTGGAACTCCTATTTAAAGGGGAAACTTAGGCACACTAAAACAAACCCAGAACCGTAAAAATTATTTAATCAGCAATTTAATGTAAGGATAGTAAATAAAAGATATATAGCAGTGTATGATTAATCCATAATTATGTCCATATTTTTTAAGTTTGAAATTGGGTGCAGATTGAATTTTTTTGACAATATTAAATCTTCTCTAATATTGCTCAAAATGTAAATGATAATAGGTACTGTCTAAACTATTTGAAATAAAGGTAAAAAAATAGTATTTATTTAACAACAATAAGACTTAGTAATGAGTATAAAAATAATTATAACATGAAATTTTCACAGTGAAATAAGTTTTTATTTTAATATATATATATATATATATATACAAAATTGTATTTAAAATAAAGCCTGTGAACTATTATTTTATTATGGAAAACATAAACAATATTCGTTGTTATAAATTTTTTAATTTATACTATTATTTTAATATTATTTATTTTAAATTTATATTATTATTTTAATATTATTTATTTTAAATTTATACTATTATTATATTAATATTTAAATCTTAAGGTCGAATCAACCACTGTCCCGACAGCTAATGACTGTTTTCGTAATTTAATCAATAAGATAAATTACACATTCGAAAATCAGCTTGTATAAAGAGGTTAAGTAAAAAATATCTGTGCCTCTTATTTTTTTATACCGTCGCTACAAGGAAATATTTATAAACAAGAAGTAATTTTCATCACTTAACGATTTTACCATATAACAGGTTAATTATTTTAATGTTTTCTTTTTTGCATGTACGCTAACGTATGTTTTTTGCAAGGCATGTTTTTAAAGATACACTGACGCTATAAATAAAGAAATAACGATGGCGGCAAAAAGAGCTTACTGTTAAAAAATCCTGTAGTAGTAGGAAAATTAGCAAACCAAACTAGGAATATGCTAAAAAAAAATTGTTTTTTTCTTTCAAAAGAAAAAAAAATCAGATAATCTGCAGCTGCCGATTATCCGCATCGCAAAAATTTTCACTTTTTTGGCAGATTATAGGCCGGAATTACAGTACACTTTGATATAAAGTGACTTTTGACACAAAACATTATTTAATCAGCAATTTACTGTAAGGATAGTAAATAAAAGATATATAGCAGTGTATGATTAATCCATAATTATATGCATATTTTTTTTAATTCGAAACTGGGTGCAGATTGAACTTTTTGACAACATTAAATCGTCTCTAATATTGCTCAAAATGTAAATGAGAATAGGTACTGTCTAAACTATTTGAAATAAGGGTAAAAAATTAGTATTGATTTAACAACAATAAGACTTAAGTAATGAGTATAAAAATAATTATAACACGAAATTTTCACAGTGAAATAAGTTTTTATTTTAATATATATATATATATACAAAATTGTATTTCAAATAAAGTCTGTGAACTATTATTTTATTATGAAAAACATAAACAATATTCGTTGTTATGACTTTTTAAATTTATACTATTATTTTAATATTATTTATTTTAAATTTATATTCTTATTTTAATATTATTTATTTTAAATTTATATTATTATTTTAATATTATTTATTTTAAGTTTATATTATTTTTATATTAATATTTAAATCTTAAGGTCAAATCAACCACTGTCCCGACAGCTAATGACAGTTTTTGTAATTTAATCAATAAGATAAATTACACATTCAAAAATCAGCTTGCATAAAGAGGTTAAGTAAAAAATATCTGTGCCTCTTAGATTTTTATACCGTCGCTACAAGGAAATATTTATAAACAAGAAGTAATTTTTATCACTTAAAGATTTTACCATATAACAGGTTAATTATTTTAATGTTTTCTTTTTTGTACGTATGCTAACATATGCTTTTTGCAAGGCATTTTTTCAAAGATACACTGGCGCTATAAATAAAGAAATAACGATGGTGGCAAAAAGAGCTTAGGGAAGACTTGGGAGACTTGATCCCTTTTTCAGTTTTTAATTTTTATTTTGGAAAAAACAAAATTTTAAAAAAATGTTTCCAGTTATTATTAAAGGCTCGTGTGTCTTTCTTGATGTAGTATTTTTTTTTTTTTTTTGGAAAAACCATTTAAAAATAAAAATAAATTGTTTTCCAAAAAATAAAAAAAGGATTAAGTCTCCTCAGTTGCAGGGAGACTTGATCCTTGAAACAGATGCATTGAAATGATTCAAATTAAGTAGTATAAATCAAATTTATTGTTGACTAACATGGAAAAAGAAAGAGAAACACAAATAATGATCCAAAAACATTTTCAAAGCTTTAAAAATCAAATGTAAAAATTAAAATTATTGCAGTTCGAAGAATTCTACCAATCATGGTTGGCTTGGGTAGTTTTTTGACAATGTCAATGGTGGCATCATTGTCCACAACACTATTGTCAACATTTTCTGGATAAATAAATTGGTCGAAATTAAGTCCTCGTTTTCTTAGAAAATTGATTTCACATTCAGATGATAAAAATCTTACTTTAAATTTTTCCTACGAAATGACTAATTTTCTTCTTTCCCAGAAATCGCATAATGACAAAGTCATTTTCACCAATCGACAAATTTTTTGGATCTTCGATGATTTCATCAGAATTTTCATCAAGTGGATCTGAGTTGATTGATCTGAGTGCATTCACTCACCATGTGCTTGATAACCATCATATCCAGCCACATATTAACTTTCTATCTTTGTCAACCATCTAAAATCAAGGTAATCATATTCTAATACAGATAATATCTAATTGTCACAATGAGAAGTAGGAGGTTAATAAAATTTAACATTAATTTAGCTTAATTTTGGTTTGTGGACACTCGATCCCCAGGATCAAGTGTCCCTAATGTGCATGTTTGGGTAAAAAAATTGCTAAATCATAAATAAAGACATTGTATTGGATTTAAATAACAACATTTAAGCATTAAGGAATGTTAGTATATTATATCAATAAAATTAAGTAATTTAGTTATATTTAGCAAAAAATATGAAACACAAACTATCTACTCAAAAAGAAGTTTGATTGTAAGAAAACAGAGATTCCTTTCTTACAACAAAAATAAAAATGGTTGAATGAAATTATGTTGCTAGATCTGTTGATAAGGAATCACTTTATTAATGTTTCCAGTTTCAGAGACTTAATTGCATTTTTTCTTTGGTTTTAGACCTGGGGATCAAGTCTCCCCTACTGTTCAAAAATCCTGTAGTAGTAGGAAAATTAGCAAACCAAACTAGGAATATGCTAGAAAAAATTGTTTTCTTTCAAAAGGAAAAAAAAAAAAATCAGATAATCTTCGGCGACCGATTATCCGCATCACAAAAATTTTCATTTTTTGGCAGATTATTTGCAGGCCGGAAATTACAGTACATTTTGAAATAAAGCGACTTTTGACACAAAACATTATTTCTTAAATGTATCTTGTTATTTTGAGATTTCATTTTTGATTTCGAAGCTAGTGAAAAGAAAATGACATCACTTTGACGAAATTAAAATAAATATACATTAATGTTGTCTAATTGAAATACAATTGCTTTACATGAAAAAATATAACATCATTTTTACCTGATAAAACCTTTCATTAAAAACCCTCCATGACTAAAAATGCCTTTGTGATATGTTTACTTTACTTTAATCAATTTACTTTAATCATATTTTTGTACCATCTATACAAATTGAAATTAAATTCTTTTTAATTTTAAAGAGAAAATAGCATTAAAAAATATATTAATCAGTTTTATTTCCCCTTTCTTACCACAAAAAATGTCTTCCCCTGATAATCGTAACATGAATTTTGAATGAAACTCTCATTTGTATGTAACTTATATTCAAACTTATTAATCAGTACAGTAGACTCCCTTAAATCCGTGACCCTAAAATCCATGAACGCCTAAAATCTGCGTATTTTTCAGATGTAAACAATGAAATTTACAGTTAAGTTGCAGGAACAAAATTCAAGATGGCGCCGAAATCAGCGACTACCGCAATGTTTTTATAACTAAATTTTTTGTAAATAATTCTCTTTTGGCTATTACAGCTGATTTATTACTAAATAAATTTACATTACTTTTGATTTGATATAAATTAGCATACCTATATCAAAAATTCCAGGGTTCGAAATGGAAAAACCCATCAACCGGAGTGCTATTTAAAAATTATTGCTCGCAGAATTTTTTTTTTTTAAATTATAGACAAATTTATTTCTAAATATACAAAGCAGTATAAGAAAAGCATTCGAGACTCTAAATAACAATAAAAAAAGTTACAGAGAGCACAATAAGCTATATATACTGATATTAGCATTAACACTGTTTTCCTTGCTTCTTTCCCTATTTCTTATGTCATCACTAGTTTGAAAAACCAGTCTTTTGTTTACTTTATACATATTATATTTAACTACAGTTACATTAATAGTTTACTTTTATTCATCTTTATTTATTTAAATATGTAACTTTCTTACCTTTTTTCTCGACAGTCTTTAACTTTAAATACTCTTTATTTATTTCTGGGATGTTTACTTCGTAAACATCGCTAAGCCTTGCCGTTCTCCATATGCACGGAGTAAAGTCCGTGTCCGTATGTAAAACCGTCCACATAGTGCTAAGAACGAGTAATAACGTATCGATCTTACGATCGCTTTACCACTAGATGGCAGCATAGGACGTTTGGAATAGAATTGAATAGATTTCATCCATAATAATTTAATATTTTTCTAAATTTTTATTTTAGATAATTATTTTAATAATTACTTATGTTTAAACTAATAAATTATTTTAATATTTTACTTATTTTACTGTTTCACTTTATTGTAAGTATTCATTATAATTTCCCTTGCTTAACTACCAATCAAATTAATGTTTCGAAAATGTAAACAAATCAATGACCAGAAATCTACAAAATTCTAAAATACGCACAACCTCTGGTCCCAAGCTGTGCAGATTTGAGGGAGTCTACTGTATAACAGTAAGTTTGTCTGCTTATTCATTTCCATACCAGTTGCACAGTTTCATTTGAACAAAAACAAAAATATTCTTTCTAATGAAGCTGTAATATAGCTTATTATCTAACTTACATTATTTATCTTTCACTGTTTGTTCTAAGTAAATATTGTTCTACAAAATTTTTTGAGATCTAAATGGTATGATCCATGTCAATTCAGGCAGCCAAAGAAAAAATCTTACCTTCATAGTCTCAGAAGTTTTTGAATTGAACATATGTTAAAATTCAATAAAAAAAATAAGATACTTGTTTATTTTGGTTTTGCCCAAAAAAATTCCTTGCCCGAGATACAGGCCACCAAAGATGGCATCCCGGGCACCATTTCCAATTCGTCATTTTCGATAAAAATTTTAAAGTGCTCTATCTCTAGAACGGTGCAAGATATTTTGTTGTGTTTTTTTTTATTTTGAAGATAATATTCTTCTGTTTAAAATGATATACCCAATTTTGAAAAATGTATTCAACTTTTCTTGTGGCAACCTTTTGAAAAGAATTTTTTTTTTCAAAAAAAATTTTTTTTTTCAAAAATGCCAATCTTAAAAATTTTGATTTTTTTGCTGTTGATCAATACCATTGGGAACTATCTTCACTGTAAAGGAGAACTTCCACTTTTGAGTTTAACAAATTTTAGAAACATTTAAAAAATTCAGAGAATTTTACAGGAACTGTATATATACAGTTCCAGTAAAAGTCACTGAATTTTTGCTTATTTGTATCATATTTGTAAGGATAAGCCTACTATATATCCTAAACAAGTTTGAAATTGCAATATCAAATGTGGCAAATGAGGTGCGTGCTTAGTATTAACTAGTTTTATAAATATTCAGATCTTGGTGCAATAAGTGTTACACTCTTGGGCAAAAAAGCATGAATACAAAATTTACTATAATTCCATATATTAAATTCAGTAATACGGAAGTAATATGAATCCATCTTAAAAGGACTTAATCGCCATGGCAACCTAGAATCATTGCATATCATGGTATATCATTGAATCAATTATGTATTATAGGATTATTAAATAGAAGGAAGAAAACTTTTATTAATGTCTTTTATGTTTTAATTTGATTTTCATAGCATTTGAAGTGATACATACTTTATTGCAGAGGTTTACAAAAAATTACTTCCTGTGTCATGGAAAGTGCATTGTATTTACAGGGACACACAAAAGATTTCGGATACTTTACCTTATTGGAAATACTGTACATTAGCGATGATTGCTAGAGGTGCATTTTTAGTTGCGATATGAGTTTTTAAGTTTAATTAAATATTTCCATATTACGTTGTATGTATAAAGGCTGTAGATCATATACAGGGCTACACAAAAGAAATCATAAGGGTATTGCTGGAAGTGCATTTTTAGCTGTGTTTGAGTTTTTAACTAAATTTTTCCATATTACGTTGTGCGCATAAATGCTGTAGATCATATACAGGGCTACACAAAAGAAATCTTAAGGGTTTACTGAGTATGAATGAAAGTAGCTTAAAGGTGATTTTTAAATGAATTATGCATTTTTACACTGAACTACATTTAGTATACTAAGATATATTTGGAGAATATAGATAAAATGATATACAGGTCCATGCAAAGAATTAGATACATGGCCGTCTATGGATGATAATCTCTGGAAGTGGGATTTCACTGGTTTTAAGGATGTTTTAATCTTAATTAAATATTAGCTAAATAGTGGCATGTATATAAAGACAGTAGGTAAAATACAGGGTTGTATGAAAGTATCCAAGTATGCTTCCGTCTATTGACATAAATTTCTAAAAGTCAAATTCCGACCTATTTATGTGTTTTTAACAATTTTCAACATAGTTGAAAGTCTTTATGGATTCGATTTGCCTGCCCATCTGTCTGAACTCTAACTTGTATTAATATAATTTGTATTGCTGTGTAATTGATATATGTTATTGAGATTGTTTTACTATGTTCGCTATTGAAAATAAAGTATGTATCACTTCAAATGCTATAAAAATCAAATTAAAACATAAAAGACATTAATAAAAGTTTTCTTCATTCTATTTAAAAATCCTATAATACATAATTGATTCAATGATATACCATGATAGGTAATGATTCTAGGTTGCCATGGCGATTAAGTCCTTTTAAGATGAATTAATATTACTTCCGTATTACTGAATTTAATATGTAGAATCATAATAAATTTTGTATTCATGCCCTTTTTGCCTAAGAGTGTAACTTATTGCACCAAGATCTGACTATTTATAAAACTAGTTATAGTACGCACGCACCTCATTTGCCACATTTGATATTGCAATTTCTAACTTGTTTAGGATATATCGTAGGCTTATTATCTGTAAACTCATATTAAATACTCACAAATACACAAAATAACAAAACTGCAGTGCACTGTTTTTTATTAAATAATATCACAAGAGCCGCTCATGGCTACTTCTCTCACAACAAAACATTCTATAAACTCGTATAAACAAACGCAGACGACAAAAGATATTGCCAATAATGCAAAGCATAAAAACGACCGAACATACCGGCCCCCGTTGAATGATTTTCATTCAACCACAATTATAATACATTATTACACCTCAAATTTTAAACAAATAATACAGCATGTACTAGTAAACAATAAATTGACAAATTACAAAAGATAATCATTTTTCCATGGGTAACAGACAAATTTTTGAAATTGGTCTCTTGAAAACACAAAGAGGTGTTTTAATGTTTACTACTCTAAAATTCTGCATGCATTATGTAATGATGCACACTCATGGCATCTAACACTCAAATTAAATTTTTAAATGCTGCAAGAATTTATTTCTTTTCTCATATTTTATTTTAAAAATAACTCAGAAATACTTTATTTTAAAGTATTTAAAGGTTAACACACTCGATTTCATCAAAATAAACTCAAACCTTCTGGATAAAATAAATGTCATTTAAATAACTCAAATAATACATATCTCATATGAATAAGCTCTCTATATAAATAATATATAACTCAAATAATATATACACTCTCAATACACATTTTGTATGAATATTTTCTTTGATAAACACATAATAGATTCAATCAAATAGAAATTAGCTTAATTTTACATATTTACACTCAAAATATCTTATAAAGCTTACTGCTTAAAAAGAAAAAAGGATTAACAATATTTATAACATGAAATATACTACAATTATGAATTGTTTTTCTACATATTGCACGACCATTTAAAGGCCAAAACTTCTGCCTTAACTGAAAAAGTAAAGCTTGTGGACCTAAATGTAAATACCGTTTATGAAAGTATTCTACTATCATTTGAGTAAGTTTACTTTTATTATGTAGTAAAATTGGAAATTTTTGGTTGGCACTTAAGTTACTGTTCGCTAATCTACCTCCTACTCTTAGAAGACCTTCTTTATCAAGAAATGGATGTAAGTTTTTTAACTGACTATCATGATTAATATTACCTGATTTTTGCAAGGATTTTATTTCCTTGTCAAAAAACTCACGTTGAACACTTTTTAACAAAAAACTTTCTGCTTTGTTGAGCTCTTCGAGGTCCAGAGGACCCTCCTTTTTTTCTTTTTTACAATTACTAAGGAATCTGAAAATAAATCCTAAAATACGAATTATTTTACAATAGTTATTACTTAAATCAATTATATCATGCACAAAAGAATTAATAGAAACTGTAAAAATAGATATGCTTTTAAAGTCACTTATATTAATATTTTTCAGTTCATTTGAAAAGTCATTGGAATTAACTGCTGCAGGAATATTTGTATTGGGATAGTCTTTTTCCTTTAGGAACAATGGACCACTCCACCATAACTCATTTGATAATAGTTTATCAGGATTAGCGCCTCTTGTTAGAAGGTCAGCAGGGTTATGCTGAGATGGAACATGTCGCCACTGCATCCCTTGAGTTAGTTCTTGTATTGTAGAAATCCTATTAGCAACAAAAGTTTTTAGAACGTATGGTTCTTTTTTAATCCAGGATAATACTATCATGGAATCGGACCACAAGAAGATTTTGTTTACACTAATTTTGAGCGAAGAAATCACTCGTTTCATAAGCTTTGTCAATAAAACTGCTGCACAAAGCTCAAGTTTTGGAACAGTTAATTGCTTTAAGGAAGAAACTCTAGATTTACTTGTCACTAATTTTACAGACACTTGACCTGATTCTGTCACTGATTTGCAGTAAATTACCGCAACATAGGCTACTTCAGATGCGTCGCTGAAACCATGTAACTCGATCATAATTGCATCTTTCAATAAAATACACCTACTAATCTCAAATTTATTAATTAATTGTAGGGTATCAGAAAACTCTCTCCATTCCTTAGCCTCTTTCTCGGTTAGCAAATCATCCCAATTTAATTGTAATAACCATAACTTCTGCATAAATATTTTTGCTTTAATTATAACAGGATATACTAAAACTAAGGGATCGAATATACTTGATATAGTTGATAACACTTGTCTCTTAGTGACATTTACATCCTTATGAATTTTAACATTGAAACTTAAACAATCTTTTTTCGGTTTCCACAAAACACCTAACGCTTTAGATTCTTCTGAATCACCAAAGGGGTATATTTCGACATTTGTTTTACAAAGTTGTGGAGCATTACTGCACCATTTATGTAATAACATTCCTGCACTGTTTAAAATTTCTATTATTGATTTTGGAGTTCCAATGCAGAACTTAAAGAATCAGCTACAGATAGAATATCATCCATATACATGTCTTCTCTCAGTACGGGTGCTGCTAAAGGAAACTTGCTTCCTTCATCCTTAGACAATTGAAGTAGTGTTCTCATGGCCAAAAAAGGTGCGCTAACAGAAACATAAGTAACTGTCGTTAATTCAAAATTTTTAATTGGCTCGTTAGGACCTTCCTTCCATAAGACTTTTTGCAGCTTCCTCTGATCTGGATGAATAGAGATTGCTCTATACATTTTTTGAATGTCCGTAGTGAAAGAGACGATATATTTTCTAAATCTCAACATAATTGAGAATAAATCATCTTGTATTACACCTCCTTTATATTGAATAGAATTAAGTGAGTTTCCCTTAGTTGTTAAGGAAGACATGTTAAATACAACTCTCAAAGGCGTTGATATACTTTTTTCTATTCCTCTATACACTCTAAGATGGGGAATGTAATAGGATTCACTTTCTTCCTCGCTTTCGTTAACTTCAACCATGTGGCCTAACTGTTGATATTCTTTTAAGAAATCTGAATATAATCTTAAGTACTCAGGATCTTTTGCTAGACGATTCCATAAAGAATTTAATTTTTTCGTAGCAATTTGTTTTGAGTTTCCTAAAATAGCTGGATCCTCTTTTAAGGGCATTTTAACAACATATTTACCGCTTTTGTCTCGTGTATAATTTTCTACGAAATGTTTCTCACAAATTAAAGTCTCTTTACTTTTTGGTTTTTCAACCTCGATATTTTCTATCTCCCAGAATTTCCTAAGTGTCTTGTCTAGGTTGGTTTCTTTCTTAATAAACCCACAATGAACTTTGTTTTCATTCTCTGTCGAAAAACTTCCCGATACAACAAAACCGAAAACTGTGTCTTGCAAAATAAGATCAGAATTATTAACACGAATTTGTCCCGGTCTCAAAAGCTCATAAAAAATTCCTGCTCCTAAGAGCATGTCTACATGTTCTGGGATATTGAAACTAGCATCTGCTAATTTTACATTAGGTAAATCTTGTATTGAGATTTCAATTGGACGTGAAGGCGTTAAATCTGCAGTTATTTTCGGAACTACCAAGAAATCTAAATTTTTCACAAAACTTTCATCTCTATTGCATATTGATGCATTAACTTTATGATTTATTACTAAGGTAGCATCATTTAGACCTGACACTAAGATGTTTGTTCTCTCTTTTTTTAAATGCATTAGCTCTATTAAATGGCGGGATAAAAAATTAGACTCACTGCCTACATCTAATAAACACTTTACTCTATGTTTACATCCCGATTCATCAATTAGAAAACATATAACAGTTGAAAGTAAAACTTTGCTCTTTTTATTCGAATAGTTACTAATAAAGGTTTTCTGAACGAACACTTCTGCATTAGCGTTCAAGACTGATGTGCCACGATTTGTTGGCCTAGAATCTGAACATTCTTCCACATTTACCTTTCCTTGTTTATTTTGTTCCGATGAAACATATTCTTTCACGTATGTGTTGTTATTTGTTTTTGGAAAATGAATAGTTTTATGATGACGTTTTTTACAAAAGCACGTGTACTTTGATGGACAATTTGCAACTGAATGTGAATTTAAACAATTAATGCATAACTTGTTACATTTTATAACGTTCACCCTTTCATTGACAGATAATTTTAAATAATGCGGGCATTTTGAAAGAGTGTGATTTTCGTGGCAAAAAATACAACATAATGTTTTAACATCTGATAAGAATACTTTAGATACACTTTTGGAGTTAGTATATTTACGATTAACACTAAAATTCTCAGTAAGAGATTTTCCGCGTGATGTGAAATATAAATCAATCTCTCGTCCCAACTCTTCTGGTAAAAACCATTTATCACCTTGTCTCACACTAATGTGGGAAGCTGTTTCTCTATCTAATGTTTGATATAATTTATCCGATACTATAAGTTGTTTTAGGCTCTCGAAATTAGAGACATTTCTTAAATTTAAATAATATTCCCAGTTTGTCATTAGACGTGAAGAAAACTGTACATGAGTCTCATTTGGTTGTTTAACAGCTTTTCTAAATTGTTCTAAGCAAAAATAAGGTGTAGGTTGAAATTCTTTTAACACTAATTCTTTTATTTTTGCATAATTCTCGATATCACTATCATGTAAGTAAGTTAATATGTTAGATGCTTTATCCCCTAATAAATTTAACAGAATTTCTGCTTTATATTGTTCTGGAACATTTTTAGTCTTAACACTAGAAAGACGGCGAGCGGTCATTTTGACCGCTACCAAAGGAATACATTTAGGTTCAAACCAGTAATTTTTTTATAAAATTTGTTTAAAAGGTAAAAGGAAAAAAACCTAGTTAAATAAATAAGGAAATAATTTAAAATAAAAATTCTGGTGGGAAATATTTTTATAAAATTTGAGTAAAATTCCCCGTCTTTCTAGTGTTAAAAGCTCGTTCTAAAGAAGAAAAGTAAAACCCCCATGCTTCAGGACGTATAGGAATTTTTACAGTCAAAGTTCGAATACTTTTTATCAATTGATCTAACGATTCTATTTTTATTTCACTTTCACTAATATTAGATTTAGCTTCAGATTTAATTTTAGCTAGTTCTACTTCATTTTTTGATCTTTCAAGTTTCATTTTTTCCAGATCAAATTGATTTTGCTCCTCATCAATTCGCCTTTGCGCTTCATGTTTACGATTTTCAATTATATCGTTTGCTATATCTTTCACAAAATCTGGTTTATTTTTATACATTTCACTGTCTTCAATAATAACACTTAAATCAGCAATTGTCATTTTTTCATTAACATTTAGATTTATTTCAGTGGCTATAAGCCTTAAATCCTCTTTTTTTGCACCTTTAAACATTGTTTAATATATGTATAAAACAGTAAAGATAAGAAAAATCACGCTCACTTACTTTTCGAATAATCTTTTGAGGAATTTCGTAGCACGGAATTCTTAGCACTTATCATTCATGTCGGCGTTTCACTCAACTTAAAATTTGATTTTAGAAGCTCGTTGGATTTAATCCTAGGCTGTTTCTTTGTTGCTCGGTGGACCATTATGTTAACTCATATTAAATACTCACAAATACACAAAATAACAAAACTGCAGTGCACTGTTTTTTATTAAATAATATCACAAGAGCCGCTCATGGCTACTTCTCTCACAACAAAACATTCTATAAACTCGTATAAACAAACGCAGACGACAAAAGATATTGCCAATAATGCAAAGCATAAAAACGACCGAACATTATCCTTACAAATATGATACAAATAAGCAAAAATTCAGTGACTTTTACTGGAACGTTATATATACAGTTCCTGTAAACTTCTCTGAATTTTTTAAATGTTTCTAAAATTTGTTAAACTCAAAAGTGGAAGTTTTCCTTTACAGCGAAGGTAGTTCCCAATGGTATTGATCAACAGCAAAAAAAAAACAAAATTTTTAGGATTGACATTTCCAAAAAAAAATTTTTTTTGAAAAAAATTTTTTTTTTCAAAAGGTTGCCACAAGAAAGGTTAATTACATTTTTCAAAATTGTGTATATCATTTTAAACAGAAGAATACTATCTTTAAAATAAAATATCTTGCACCGTTCTAGAGATAGAGCACTTTAAAATTTTTATCGAAAATCGCGAATGAGAAAGGATGCCGGGGATGTCATCTTTGGCAGCCTGTATCTCGGGCCAGGAATTTTTTTGGGCAAAATGAAAATATACAAGTATCTTACTTTTTCTTAAATTTTAACATATGTTCAATTCAAAAACTTCTGAGATTATGAAGGTAACCCCCCTGCCTGAGTTGATATGGATTCAGCCAAATTTAAAAACCCAGCTTTAAATTTGATTAGGGATTTTTTTTTTCAGGGATGGTGGTGGGGGGGAGGAGGTTTAAAAAAGTCACAGCACAAAAGTTCCTCATCTACAAAAAGACACAATCAACAACACTTAATAAATTCATTTACGCTTGTTTTGACTTAAAATGTCTATAAACTCTATAAATACTATAGACTCCCTCAAATCCACAAACACCTCAAATTCGTACATCATCACAGATGTAAACAATGAAACTTTCAGTTAAGATGTAGGGACAAAATTACAGAATTTATTAGTTTTTTATCATTCTGTATGTATTTCGATATGTAATTCTCGATAATATGAGTGAACTTTTTGCCAAATATATTTATGTATTAATCAAGCTTTTTTGGATATCAAGCCTGGCTAAACCTGAAATAAAACTTCCTTACTTTATCATTTTTATGCGGAATTAATAGGGTACCTTTAAGAGGAAAATTTCATTGAATAATTCAAGAAAAATGTATTTAATCTTTATTATACATATTTAATTATACATTATTAATTATTTACTTGACCTTTAATTTTAATAATCTTAAATATTATCTAACTTTTTATTATTTTAGTTTATTACTTTACTTAATTATTTTAATATTTTACTATATTGCAAGCATTCATTATTATTTCAATTGCATTATTACATTCAAATTACTGTTTGAAAAACATAAACAAAGCAATGACCAGAAATCCGCAAAATTCCAAAATTTGCATAACCTCAGGTCCCAAGTTGTGTGGATTTGAGGGAGTCTACTGCATTACATCTATGAAAACATCAAACTTAATTACATTTTGTAAACAAAATATCGGCTATATAATTTATAGCAATATATATATCACCGAACCCTTGTACTTTACAATGGATATAATTATTATGGATGATTTTATACTGTGAATAATTTGCCATCAATTATAGATAAATTTCATGTTGAAATTTGGAAATAATTTCAATTTCAGGTATGCATAACTGGGGTGAAACTAGATGAATTCAGTCAAAAAATAGAAATTAAATATCAATATTAGAATTCCAATAGAAACTGAGGAATGAAAGCAAATAATTTACTTCTTAATAAGATAGTAATAAAAAAAATATTTAAGCATCGAAAATATCTCTAAAAAATATACGGATTAGAAAGATACTGAAAAAAATATGCATTTTTTCACATAGAATAAATAAACATTTTTTAATTACTGTAAGAATAACATGAAAATAGATAAATATTGCATTAAAATTGAAATAAGAAAATATATTTGCTAAACATAAATATCATACCTTTGCATGAGTTACCTTCAAAGGAAATGTTGCCTAGGATGATCATGAGGCTTAAATCAACAAAACAGTAAATCACAATTTTCTTTTAAGCATGAATATTTATCTGCTACCTTGGAATTAAAAGAGAAGTAAAATAAATCAGACCCAGAAGTATTATTTTAATACTGGAAGTAGTAAAAATACCATGTGAAAGTTATGATAAAACACTCAAATTGAATTAATGGAAAGGAAAAGAGCTACATGATACCATTTTACGATTAAATTTTCGGTAGACGCGAATATTTCGCCACTTTTTCGATACATGTTCGATTAATAATTATTCTTATCACTCTATCGATAATTTCAGCAACCTAACCTTTAGTGGGTTCAAGGAGCTATTAAGCTCCTTGAGTAGGTTGCATATTATATGAAATATTAAGTTAGTATCTGTCTTTTTCTCTTTCACAAAAGCCTGAGCAGCCTCTCTAAGAATTTTATGAAAAATTGGTTATTTTAAAAGTCTATATAATTAGATAATTATTACGATTTTAAAGGCATTTGAAGAAAAAGAAATCAGGCTGGAGCTTAGATCATATCATTAGTGCAAACAATAAACAGAAAATCTTAGGAAAAGTGTCGCTTAAACATAAAATATTCTTTGGATTTTTTTTTTTTTTTTTTTTTTTTTTTTTTTTTTTTTTTTTGCCTCGACCATTTTCAGTATAAAATTAAAATTATTAAAACATAAAACAGACAATTGTCACGTAAAATAGATTATGTATAATTCAGCTTTACTTTTTAACTATGAATTTCATCTTAGCGATATATCATGCTATTAAAAATTCCGTAATAGCTTCTTAATAAATTTAAAAACAATTCTTGATCCAAAAAATCATTGAACTGTTACTGAAATTAAAACACAGGGTAATACAAAGAGAGTTTGTAAAAACTGAAGTTATTCAATTTTTCTTCGATTAGCAAAATTTTGATGCAGTGCTCAATACTCAATGTCACCAAGATACATTCACAATAATTTTGTGTAATTTAATGAGTAGTTTAAAAGAAAATAAATTAAAACCAATTTTTTAGTCGATTTGTTTAATTTAAGGGGTCTCAGTAACTTTTGAACTTTTTTATAATTGGGGTATTTTAAAATATGTTACTGTGTCTTTTTATGAAGAAAATGATTTAATCAAGGAAATGTGTAATTTTTGCACCAAATGTTGAAATTATTAATAAAATGTAAGATAATTTTAAATCCACATTTCTACTATTTGAAACATTTTGAAATAACTTTTGTTGTACTCTTATTTTAGAAGTGTTCTATATAATTGTAAGGATCACATTTTCAAAAAGATAACTTAAAAAAATTAATAAATATTAAGAACATCAGAAAAATCCTATTTACTTAATGTGTTTACCATACATACTTGTGTATAAGTCACCTCCCCCCCCCCCCCCTGCCCCAATTCATAAGCAAACTTTTGAAAAAAATTGAATGTTCATGCATAAGTCGACAATGTATAAGTCATGCATAAGTCACAATTCTGGTAGTATGTTGAAAAATGATTTTTAATCAAGGATAAAAAAATAATTTAATTTTCATTAAATTAGTAAACTTTTTTTATGTATCTAATCAGGCTTTTTTTTTTTATAATTCAACATTTTAAAACTGTACAGTTATGTAAAATCGAAGAAGCTTAAGCTATTTATAAACCTATTCACATCAATTTAATGATACTTAAAAAGAAAAAATTCTTTCAAAATCTATTCAAGCCTTATTTACATGGGTAAACAACTTCTTAGACTGTTAAAATATAGTACTTCTTTGTATTGTATGACTTTTAGGAGAGATATCTAGAAGCATTCTCAAGTAGAACATTGAAAGGAATGCCTCTGTATTGAAGGGAATTCTATCCTAACAGAAAATGGGCGCAGAATAATTACAACCACAGTATTGTTGAGCTTTTTTTTGTCAGTGACAGGAATATGACCATTGCCTGCTTTTATCTCTTTCTCCAGTTTAGACTCATATGTGATTACTTAAAAGACTTAGCCATTTGCCGATTATCTACTTTTTTTTTTATTTTTTACTAGTTCGTATATAAGTTGATAATCGGTTTATTATTTCCTGAGATACCATAGAAATCGTAATTTAGGACTCTTTTAGAATGATTTTTACTCCTTCCTTTTGCTTCACACTTTTTTAATTTCGAATTTATTTTCGACTGTTCTTAGAGGACATTTATATTTTATAAGTAACTACCGTGCTATATTTAAAGTTTCTCTTTAAAAAATATTATTACATATTTGAAGTTTCTCTTTTTAAAGTAGCCTCTTCAGTACCGCAGAAATTGCAATTTAGAAAGTTTTTTACTCCTGCAACCCTCGTCATAAAATATTGCTTACGTTTGAGCAGGTTCTATCACCATCAATTTGAAACCATTTGTTTGAAATCGGTTTTGTATTTCATACGATTGCATAAAAATCGTAATTTAGAACGCTTAGAGAATGCTTTTCGCTCACTTCATCCTTTTAAATTTGGAATTTTTTTTCGACAATTCATAGAAAGCATTTGCATCTTTGAAGTAATTACCATTCCAAATTTAAAATGTTACACCACCTCAGCAACACAAAAAACTCAATTTAGAAAATTTTTTGCTCCTGTAACCCCCAGGTGGTAGTGACAACAACGTAAAATATAGGCTGTGTTGGAGCGGGTACTGTCACCATCAATTTCAAACCATTACTTCTGAAATCGGTTTATATTTCCTGAGATTGAGTAGAAATCGCTTTTTAGAACGCTTTGCGTTCATTTTCAACAATTTTAAATTTCAAATTTTTAAGGAACTCCTCTCAGACAGTCTTTACATCTCATAAGTAATTACCATGCCAAATTTCAAGTTGCTAGCCCCTTCAGTATCACAAAAATCACAATTTAGAACGTATTTTAAAATGCAACCGCAAGGTGGTAGTGACGCCGACATGAAATAGATTCGTTATTGGAGCAAGGGAATGAAATAGCGCCTACGGTAGAGCAGAAGCTGTCATCATCAATTTCCAACCATTACTTTTGAAATCGTTTGGGTACTTTCTGAGATCTCGTAGAAATCGCAATTTAGAACGTTTTTTAGAACATTTTTCGTCCATTTTCACTCCTTTTAAATTTCGAATTATTTATGAAATGTTCTTAGAGATCATTTATAGTAACTACCGTGCCTAGTTTCATGTTGCTAGCCCCTGCAGTATTACAAAAAACGCAATTTAGATCGTTTTTTGCTCCTTCACTCCCTTTGGGGTAGTGGCACCGACATGATATACAGCCTATGTTGGAGCGAGGGCTGTCACCATCGTTTTCACACCATTATTTTTTAAATCGGTTCGGTACTTCCTGAGATTGCGTAGAAATCGCAACTTAGAAAGTTTTTTAGAACGCTTTTCGCTCATTTTAACCTTTTTTTAATTTCGATTTTTTAGGAAATGTTCTTACAGATCATTTGCATCTTATAAATAACTGTCCTGCCTAATTTCAGGATTAGCCCCTTCAGTAACACAAAAACTTCAATTTAGAACGTTTTTTGCTAATTCAACCCCTAGGTGGTAGTGACACCGACATGAAATAGTGCCTATGTTGGAGCAAGGGTTGTCATCATCTATTTCCAACCATTACTTTTGAAATAGTTTGGGTACTTTCTGAGATTGCATAGAAATCGCCATTTAGAATGTTTTTTAGAACTCTTTTCGCGCATTTTCACCCCTTCTAAATTTCGAATTTTTTAAGAAATATGCTTAGAGATCATTTATATCTTATATGTAACTACCATTCCAAATTCCATGTATCTAGGCCCTTCAGTAACACAAAAATCGCAATTTCGAACGTTTTTTTTTTTTTTTTTTTTTTGCTCCTGTACCCAGGGTTGGCAGGTTTTTGACATGTGTCAGTTTTTGACGGTTTAAACTGCGGTTTAAACCGTCATGTCAAAAACCCCTTGTCAAAAACCTCAAATACTACAGTGATCTGTAAAATTTCACATTAAATGTCACACATTAGATGTAATATTTAAAATTCACTATTACTGTAATTGTATAATTAGTATATAGTATTAGTAATAATTACAGGGTTAGCAGTTTTTGTCATGTGTCAGAACCTTAATGTCAAAAACCTCTTGTCAAAAACCATCTGTCAAAAACCTCAAATACTAAATTGATCTGTAAAAATTCAAATTAAATGTCACACATGACAACATTACATGTAATATTTTAAATTCACTCTTACTGTATATCAGTAATTAGTACATAGTAAAGTATTATTGTTAAGTACAACTTTTTAACAGGGTAAAATTTTTATTTATTTATTTATTTTTATTTATTTATTTATTTATTTATTTTATTTTATTTTTTTTTTTTTTTTTTGTAAAATTGTGTTTTTCTAAAAAGTAGATATTAAGCTCACCTGAGCTGTACATTTTTTCT
This sequence comes from Maratus speciosus, assembly GCA_963932465.1. NCBI lineage: Eukaryota > Metazoa > Arthropoda > Arachnida > Araneae > Salticidae > Maratus > Maratus speciosus. The sequence continues at coordinate 488,644 of CAWVRF010000067.1, read as the reverse complement.
CTTACTTAAAATCATTTTAATTCCACTTACTTTTGAGAGCTTAAAGCATTAGCTAGCTTTTTTATGGGGAAAAAAAAAACTTAGAAAAGTGCAGATTTTTTTGTATATATAACAAGATAATGTGCATCAATGTTATTCTAGTCTAGGCAATAACTATTCCATTCAAAATTGAAATTGGATTATTAAATTTAAACATTTACAAAATAAGAGAAGTAATTTAAAAAAAAAAGCTTAAAGTCAAAATCTTTTTAAAACATGCTTTCTTTCAATATATAAAAATGTTTTCGATTTTAAAACTGAACAAAATTGGCTCGGTCATCTAAAAGAAAATTCCTTTAAGCCCATATTGAAAAAGTGCATAATACAAGGGATCAAATCATGAAACCATAACATTGTTTGGCTTATACTTTGCATCCCAACCATCAGGGGCAAGGATTGACTGTTGTATCAGTTGATTCAGCTCACACTTGAGCTACAGAGAGAATTTATGGATGTTTACCCATACTGATTGTGTATGAAGCTAAAGAATCCCCTTTCCAGTCTTCTTATTTCAGTGCTATAGGGAGGACTCCATTGCTTGGTGGAAAGGTATCATTAAATGCAACAGCTTTTTGAGCCTGCTTCAAAACTTGCTCATCTAGCAATGCTTTTGCTATCAAGTCTTACTAGCTCAGCATCAATTAAGAGACAGACTATTTTCTAGCGCTTCATACACTCTAAACTCAAAAATCTTTTGGGTGTAAATAAATGTGCTAAACACGTGGTGTGCTGCACGTGTAAAATTGATCTGGATTATTTAATTGTACAAAATTATTTTCTTCTGGTTGAAAAATCAAAAAAAAATATTTTATTGCAAATAATATATTTTTTAAATTATTAAATTTCAATAAAAGATCACATAAATCATTGACTTATTTAATGTTTACCTATTGTTAAAATGTTTTTGCGTGTTACATGTATTTGGCAGTTTTCGACGGTTTAAACCAGTTTATGACAGTTTTTGACAGTTTAAACCAGTTTATGACAGTTTAAACTAGTTTTTGACGCTTGGCTTAGGCTATTGTTATAGAATATATTGTTATTGACGCTATATATTGACGATGTTATAGAATATATTGTTATTGACGATAATATATTGTTATTGAGGCTTAGGTTATTGTTATAGAAATGTCAAAAACCCAACCCTGCCTGCACCCCCTTTAAGGGTAATGGTACCAACAGAAAATGCAGCCGATACTGTAGCAAGGGTTGTCACCATCATTTTGACACCATTATTTTTGAAATCGGTTTGGTACTTCTTGAGATTGCGTAAAAATCGTCATTTAGAACGTTTTTTAGAACGCTTTTCGCGCATTTTCACCCCTTTTTAGTTCGATTTTTTTAAGAAATGACCTTAGAGATCATTAGTATTTTATAAGTAACTACCATTCCAAATTTCATGTTTCTAGGCCCTTCAGTAACACAAAAAATGCATTTTTAGAACGTTTTTTGCTCCTGCACCCCCTTTTGGCCAGTGGCACGGACATAAGATATAGCCTATGTTCTAAGTTGGACTAACACCATCATTTTGATACCATTACTTTTGGAATCGGTTCGGTAGTTCCAGAGCTTACCTCCTACAAATAAACAATTTTTACACCTTTATAATATGATGAGTATAGATATGTTTTTTTTTATTTTTTTTTTCTGTTTGTTTAAGTCAAAGGTTTATTAAACTATTTCTTTCATTTTCATTAAAGCATAAAAAGCAAAATTTGTTATTTAACTTTTTAAATACACTTTAATTATTTTTCCTTTTATACTTAAATATTACAAACTTTCCTCGTATTTAGAGGAAAATTAAATAAAATATAACTTATTCTGCAATTAAATAATCAATTAGCTATACAAATTATTAAAAGGTTTCCCCACATTTAAAAATATACCTACAAAGCATAAAATGTAACTAAAAATGCTTTTTTAATTAAAGCGAGTACCATATTACGGCTTTGAACATTTGAATTCAATAGTCCACAACGAAGCACTTTCATGTATAGTAGTGTCATCTACTGGTAAGTCAGGAAAGCATAAATACAAAAAGATTCATAAAGGCATTCGTCAAATTGTATTTAATGTTTTAAATATATTGTAATTATCTTTTCCCCTTTATAACGTTTAAAACTTTGCAAAATCTCCAAGTATTTACAGAACAAATAAAAGGAAATAAAACTTATTCTGTAATTAAATAAAGAATTAACTATCAAAATTATTAAAAAATCGTCTTTCATAAAAAATATATGTATACAAGGCATAAAATATAACTAAACTCAGTTTTAAAAATAATGTGTGTACCTTTTTTATATGACTTTGAACTCTTGAATTCAATAGTCCCTTAATGATAAAACATTCCCATCTTCCAATCAAATGTGATATCAAGAATAAGTATGAATTATGAAACCATACACATTAGAACATTTTTTTTAAAAAAAATCGATATTGACAGCAATAATAATGTATTTAAAAGATTTCATACAGTTGGAATCCAATAAAAGTTAATAGTCCACCCTAGCACCACAATAATAAACCTATATAAGAGAAGCACTAAAAATTAGTTCTGAAATTCAGATAAGCTCATAGTATTTAATGTCTGATGACAAATTTGTTACTGTGTTTTTTAGCCCATTTTAGGCAAAACATAGAAATTTTATAAAATGGTATTATTTTCATTGAAATATACTTAGATTACATATATTAAGACAAAAAAAAAAGTTTCGTGTATGAAAAAAAAAATTTATTTGAGGAATAAAATGCATTCGGTCAATGGTGCACTAATGCACCATTAAATTTAAAATTAATAATTTTTATTACTTTTTTATGACATTTCTTTTATTATTATTTTATTCACAGAACTTGCAACTTTAATCCATTATAAAAACATACGATTAATCTCAAGTGGAATAATTATACATTTTCAAAATGTCGAATTTGTCAATAACCGTTTCAATTTTAAAAGACTAGCATATTTTGAAAATTTCTCAACAGAAAGTGTATACTCTAATTGAATTACTGATATTTTATAGATGTCTCCAGAACCCTTAAAAATAGCAGAAAAATAAAATTAGGGCAAAATATTTGTCACAGTGTTAATAAAATTTTTTTTATTGGAATGGTTCATTTACGCACCTTTGGCCCAAAATGGGTTAATCAAGATGTAATATTATAATTTATAACAGTCCTATAAAGATGAAATTCAATGAAAACCTAAATTAGAGAGACTAGTAAAAAGAGATAATTAATCTTAATTTTTTTTTTTTTTTTTAACTGCAGACTTATTGAAAGGATGAGGACTTAATTATTACGTAGAATAAAACAAATATAAAACATGCTATGGTTTCTTGAAAGTTTCTATACATTTCTTGAAAAATTTTATTTTACAATTAGTTGCCTCTGTCAGCCAGTTTGGTCTTCCTTTAATGTATGCTAAGTATTGCAGCATGTTAATTTTATTCAATATTTAACTTGCAAATACTTCACAGAAACTTAAGATTCTGATAGAGGAAAAAAGGACAATTTGCAATCTTGGCAGATTTTGATATTTTTTGTTATTATTATTATTATTATTATTTCGAGAACAACTACTTAACCCACTTAGATATTTATGCTTCATGTTCTTTTTCTTATCAATCGCAATACATTTAATAATGTGGAAATTTTAATACCCATTAAATAATCTCCCATAATTGGATCAACTGCCAGTTTTGCACATTTTAGCTAATATGATTTGGTCAATGATTATTTTTATGAAAAGCCTTTTAATGATATCCACACTTACATTAACCCAATATTTTGCTAATATATTTTTAGGGTACTTCTCCACTATCCTGTCGATCACTTTTCATTAAAAAAAAAAAAAACTACTGCCAAACTTTAAAGCTCAGGAAAAAACTGAATGCCATCAATTCAAACGAATCTATTGTACGAATGCATCATCACATTTTTTCAGTGTTTATTTTCTTTTAATATGATGGCATCACCGTTTAATGACGTAATTGTTATTTCAGTTAACAAAAATGCTTGTTTGAGGACTTGATTGCTGAATGATTACTATCAAAAATATTTTTCTTTTCTTTACTCATTGAAGAATGAATCTGTTGTGTTTACTTTGGTGGAAAGAGATATTGGGCTGTCAGTCTAATTTCAACTCAAGTATCTCAGCATATGTACATATTTGAACGTAACTCATCTCTCAAACATTTTTTTAAAACATTCTTTCTAAAAATATAACTTTTATGCTGTTTCATTAAAAAAAAAAAAAAAAATGTTTAGATTAAAAATGGCCGCTTGGCATATGTAATGTGAAGTGCTAGGAACATATTCCTTGATGACAATCCCATGACTCGGGCTTTTAATATATAGATATTAAATATATAGATATATATAGATATTAAAATGAATTTTTAGTAAAATATGCACAGAAACACACGGAAAAAAAATAGTCAAACAGAAACACAACAATTAATTTTTTTTACATAATGATTACATTGTACATAATTTCCTTACTTGAACATTAAATTTTGTTCAACGAATTTTAATTTTACCGTGAAATTTACAGGAAGCCAAAAACAAAAAATTAAAAAGAAAATTTAGGATTTTTTCTTTTTTTTTTGAAAATCTACTTATTTTTAGTTGCTGATAGAACAATATCAGCTTCTGTGTGACAATGTTTTCGTTCAGACTCCTTAAAATGTAATTAAAATAATTATTGAATTTTTCTTAAGCAACGTTTTATGTAGTAACCAGATATCATCAGGTTTCGTAAAATTAATTTGCAATTCGAACAGATACAATTAGTATCTATCAATTGAAAACTATATCAATAAAAATCAATTTTCACAACAGATGGCAGCATGGAAAACTATAAATCGAACAAAGATGTTTAATCGAAGTATTTCCTGTTTGGCACATAGCGCCATTTTCTGAAATCTATCGTAACATAGTAGTTTGTGGTAAGTTATGGTTTTCTATTAATCAATCTAAATGTTCTATTAAATATTTTTTAATTTTTCAATGTGTAGACGGAAGATAGTGTGTGTAGAATAGATGTGATTTTGATTATATTTTAATTATTATCGCGAAGCTCATTTCTAAAAAAGGTAAAGTTCCTTGTATAGATATTAGACTCGTTCTATTTACTTAGTGATTCGAAAAACTACTCTTTTTTTGTTGCAAACGACATATAGCTGTATTTCATTTAAAATTGTAGTTAATTACAATTATAACAACTTGTTCTGAAAAGTTATTATTTCAAACTACATTTGAAACACACAACTTGTATTCCCTATTTTCAGAGGACTAATTTTGTTAAAGTGTTCAATGTACACTCGTTTTTTTTTTTTTTTTTTTTAAATAATCGTACACTTTATAACTTTTTATGTTCTTACTTTATTACGAAAATTTTATATAAGCTGAAATTTAAGATTTTAGCGATAAATATAAATCCATTTATTTTTAGATTATTACCTTTCTTAAATATTTAATGTCATTGAAATGTTGTTTTAAAACTGCTCTGTGATTGGCATGATTTTTTGGCTGCTATTATAAAAACAATAATTTCACCAAATGTGGTCAACTTGCTGTAAGTGCAGCATGGTAAAGACTTTCCTTGGATTGTGAAATTTGCTTTATTTTCATGCCTGCTCAGATTGTTTTCTATTTCTGTCTGTTTGGCTTGATGCAAGAGATGATTTACCAAAAAAAAAAAAAAAAAGGTATGCAAATTTTGATTAGTGATTGACATCTTTTGATCTGTTGAGTAAAGCAAATCGCATTTCTATTATGTTCTTATAGTGTTGCAATATTTATTCTTCCTGTATTTCATTCACATTGGAATATTTGAGGTGCAAGTAAGTAAATTAGAGTTAATTTGTTTGCTTTTTTTTCTATATTATTCTTAATAACTAGTGTTTTAAAGTATTTTATTAAAAATATGACAGATTATAATTTTAAATCTTTTTTGTTTATAACCATAATCATGTATTGAATATTAATGTTAGGTTTGAAAGTGGTTTCTTTAATAAAAACTGATCATTATATTTGTCTTTAGATTAATATGTTTTGTAATTATATGTGTGTTAATCAATAATTAACTACGGTGGGCGGAAGGGGGGGGGAGGCATTAAGAGATTTTACTTACTGAAGCATTAAAGCATTACTCAGATAAATAATTTTCTAATTTAATTTTTTTTTTTTTTTTTTTTTACGGAGCTAGAAATAAATCTTAATGTAAAAAAGCTTTATATTCAAATAATGTGGTATGCATAATTAGTGACTTGTAATTAGGGTTTCTACAAAGAAGGAACGTGGGGGAGGGGGGGGGGAGTTCAGGTAAATTTTTAAAGGCCTACCTGCTGATCCTACTCTACTTGGCTTTAAATCGTCTCTGTGTTAATGCTGTAAATAATGGAATATTTCAGTTTTGCATTAAAATTGCTTAGTAATGTCAGTTATTAAGTAAAATATAAACAAAAACTTCTAATTGTTCAATTTTAATGACTCTGTATCGTCATCTGAATGAATATGAATTTGGTTAAATATGATTTAATAAATTATGATATGAGGGGCTATACATGTATAACAGTATCAACTTTTTGATAATTTTGAAAATTCTCCTCCCCCTTATGATATCATAAGTTATCATTCCTTGAACTCCCCTCCCCCCCCCCCCCTAACGATATTGTTATCGATGTCTAAAAATTCTTTTAATTTTTGCAGTTTTTTTCTTTTGTTTGCGATGATACAGGGTATGTTCACAAAGTTTTAAGACTGGTCTGAGAACACAAAATTTATTAAACATTTTTGTACAGCAAACTAAAACTCTTCGAAATATGACCCTTGGGCATCAACACACCACTGCCAGCATTTTTTCTATTATTCATAGGCTCCCTGGAAGTAATGCCAGTTATTAAATAAAATATAAACAAATACTTCTAATTGTTCCATTTTAACCCTCTGTGCAGTTTGTAGGTATTTTTCTGTTTCCCCAAAACAAATTAAATCTGTTGTAGAAAAAACTGTTTTAAGCAGAATTGTATTTTAAAATGTATGTCAAATAAAGGGGCATAAAGTGTATTTTAGAAAAATACAGGGAAAGAAAAATTAAATTTAGCATATTTATGAAATTTATAAGCAATTTTATGAAAATGCAGGAAAGCCCTCAAGATGCTTCGAGGGTTAATGGCTCTGCACTGTCATCTGAATGAATATGAATTTGGTTAAATATGATTTAATAAATTCTGATATGAGGGTCTATACATGTATAACATTACCAACTTTTTGGTAATGTTGGACACCCCCTTCCCCCCCTTACGTTACCATATGTTTTCATTCCTCAACACCCCCCCCCCCTCCCTAATGATATCGTTATCTATATCTAAAAATTCTTTTGATTTTTGAAATTTTTTTCTTTTGTTTGCCTTGATATACAGATACGATTATATATTTATTATTTACATACTTTATTGATTCAAACAAAGAGAAGTCAATAAAATATCACTATTATATATGAAATTATTTTATATCAAAGACAGAAAACTTAAAGGAAATAGTTACTATTTAAAATTATTTAATAATAGATTTTTGTACATAATGTATTCAACAGTAATAATGCCTTCTTGCACTTTACCCCGCACGGGGAGAAGGGGGGCCAGGCAGAAGTTGTTATCAACAAAATAGGTGGACAACTTTCTTTCTCTTTTCTTTACTGGTAAACACAAGTATAATTTCCAACATACTTTGCACTTGGTTTCTCAAACAGCGGATTGCATATCTACATACACATATGACAAAAGAATAGTATTGCCAAACATTGAGGTATTCCATATTTTGGAATTAAATAATTTTATAATCATTTAAGGATTTTAGCAATAACTTTGTATTTTCATAAAAACAGATAACCGACTAAAAAAAGAATAGTCGACTATTAAAAAGGGGGGAATTTTAGTTAGATAAAAAATGATAACGATGTCAAAAGACAAACTCCCTCCCCCTAGTGATATCTTGCGATATCATATGCCAGCCCCCCCCCCTTCTCCCTAAAATGATAACGTTATATGTGCACAGCCTCATGAATAATATGAATATTTAAATTTATTATTAAATATGAATATTTAAAATGTTTTGTTAGGCATCCTCTTACACAACTACTATAAAATAAACATTCTAATTTTAGAAACAGTGAAACTGCTGGAAAAAAAATGTATAATAAAATCATTTTTTTAATTTGAACAAATTTAAAATAAAATACTAGGCCTATGCACTTGCATAAAAATGGTAGCTCTCATTGGGGAATTTTTTTCGCCATTTGTAGCGTCCCTTTAGTTTTAATATCAGAAAAATTTAAAAGTCTTTTTCACCCTGTTTTTAAGTATTAAATAAAAGTGGAGAAATCTTTAAGAAAGTACTGGTGTCCATATTCACGGGACCCTAGAAGTGCTGAAGAAAATCTGCCTATGACATTTGCCATTTTACGCCAAACTGTACAGTTAGGTAACAGTCTTATTCCTGCCTTTCCTTCCAAATAAATATTTAATCATCTTTCTCATTAATTATTTTCTTTTAATTATGCTTTCAATTGGAATAATAAGTGAAATGTTATTACAGATTATGTATCTAAAAATATTATACCATATGTGAAGACTCAATGTTTAGTAAGTGTCAGCCAAAAAACAATTTTAAGGCCAATTATTGATATAACTCACGTTTGGAGCCTGATGTGAGATCCAAGTGAACAAAAGGCCTAAAATCATGTATAAAAACAAAGCTATTTAATGGAAGTGGCTAATTTTTAAGAGCCATTATTCTGAAAATCAGACAAAGTGCGATAGTTGTATTTTTTGTTTTGCTTGATTTTTTTTTATGTTGAAGTAGATCATATTTAATGAATAATGTGCAATTTTGAAGCTCTGAAAAAATTTCCTGTATCCTGTAGAAAATGTCAGAGTTCAAGACCCATGAATCCCATTTTTGATGAAAATTGAAATGCCAGTATGTTTGGATTGCTACCCGTAAGGCATGGTGACGTCACGGCGACGTCGTTGTGAAGTCACACTGTGATTTCGTGACCGTCGATGTGACGTCACGTGACGTCGATGTGACGTCATAGTGACTAGAATGCGAGGTCGTTATGGCCGTTTTAGAGGTCGTTTGTGACGTCACATTGTGACCACTCTGTGAAGTCACGGTGTGACTAATTTGTGAAAAGTGTGTTATTTGTGACTAATTTGGCATTAACTTTGTGACGAACCTGTGACGAATGTGACAATGTTCTGAAGTCACATTGGGACCAATTTGTGAAATATGTGTCATTTGTGACGAATTTGTCATAAACACTGTGATAATTTCAAATGAAAATCAAATTTCAAATTAATTGCTTAAAAGACGCAAAGGCCAACATAGTGAAAAAGATTCCATGCTGGGACTCGAACCCGGGCCATCAGTATAGCGCACTGACATTCTCCCGACTAAACCACATGGAACGATACCCAGCCTGGAAAATTTCTCACTATTATATGTTGGCAAGGCTACAAAAGCAGCACAAAATGGGATATTTATCGTGAGCCACCGACATGGGGCAAACACGAAACTTAATTAAATCCAGCATCGATTGAAACTATATTAATATTTGGAAATTTTTCCAGAGAGAACCATTCGCCTAGCATACAATATTTCAAATGAAAATCAAATTTCAAATTACATGCTTAAAAGGCAGTTTTAATTTGAAATTTGATTTTCATTTTAAATATTGCATTCAAGGCGAAGGTTTCTCTTTGGAAAAATTTCCAAGTACTAATGTAGTTTCAATCGAATCTGGATTTAATTAAGTTTCGTGTTTGCCACATGTTGGTGGCTCACGATAAATATCCCTTCTCGTGCTGCTTTTGTAGCCTTGCCAACATGTAATAGCGAGAAATTTTCCAGGCTGGGTATCGTTCCATGTGGTTTAGTCGGGAGAATGTCAGTGCACTATACTGATGGCCCGGGTTTGAGTCCCGGCATGGAATCTTTTTCACTATGTTAGCCTTTGCACCTTTTAAGCAATTAATTTAAAATTTGATTTTCATTTGAAATATTGTATGCAAGCCGAATGTTTCTCTCTGGAAAAATTTCCAAGTTTTAATACTGTGATGGTTCTTGTCATAAGCACTGTGATGCATTTTAAAATGCACAATTTTGAAATAAAGTTTTGTTTGAAATGTAAAATCTTATATTTTTACCATACTTTTTAGCAAAATATCGCTATTTTGGAGTTCTATTCTTCTAAAATATTTAAAATTTTTCCACTTAAAAAACAATGCTTATCAACTGACATCTTTTTTTTTTATTAAATTCCAAGCTTGATCTTGAGTACAAGCTCGATATTAAGAATGTGTAAGATTTTAATGTGTTATGATTAGTCATTGCTTTATTAAATACGACATTATAAGCCATATTTATTTAAATTTTTTATTCCCGTGTATATTGTATTTTGTGAATATGACCTAAATAGATTTTGTATGTTTTATAGGAAAAGACTGATCTGCGAAAAAGAAAAAAAAAAAAAAAAAAAACAAGTAAGAAAAATCATGCATTAAGCATAGATTATAAAACACTTTCCAACGCTTCCTGAATGCTTTAACAAGACATCGTAATTTAGGGAAATAACGTAAATAAGATAACTAAGTAAACATTTTAGAAAACGCATAAAACATTTGAAAAACTGATTTCAGCAGTTACCGTCCATAGCCAAATATGTTTTCTAATTCTTTTGAACAGTCCTGTATTTGATCTGTAATTTGATATATATACTATATAATGAGGAAATTTAGTTTAGCAATTGAAACATAACAGGTTGAAATTCTCTTTCAGCAATTTATACTAATAAATGGAAAGATACTTAAATACTTTTGTACAATCCTGTAGTTTACCTAGAACCTTTATTACACGCCACTATTTAGTTAAAATTTAATTCAAACTAAGACACTTTTAAAACTGCTGAAATCACATTTCCAGAAATTATGATTTACAGACGGCCATGTATCCAATTCTTTACGTGACCCCGTATATCATTTTATCTATATTCTACAAAGATTTCTTAGCAAATTAAATGCATTTCAGCGTAAAAAAGAACAACTCATTTAAAAACCACCTTTAAACAATTTGCGCCCATACGCAGTAACCCTTACGAGTACTTTTGTGTAGCCCTGTATACGAATTGTAGCATTTATATACACCATATACTGTGCATAAATATAGTGAATCATAAAAGCGCATATCATAATTAAAAATGCATTCCCAGCAATCATCGCTAATGAACAGTACTTCGGATACAATATAGTATTGAAATATTTTGTATGTCCCTGTAAATGCTATATGCACTTCGTATTATACATGAAATAATTTATAGTATGTAAACATCAGCGACGTATATAAATTTCATTATATATAAAATAGATTAACATAATTAAAGTATGCCATAAACAATTCCCTCCACCCCTATATCATTATGTATTGGAATTCCTTTTTTAGCCCTGTAAATGAACAATAACTATTCTATGCATCGCATATTCAGCAGAATGCATATTTAAATGCGCTTCATAAATGCATATCAATTTTATTCTGTTTGAAAGCGTGTAAAATCATTAAAAATCCTTTGAAACGATTTTTTTCCATAGGCCGTAATGTAACGGAATACTTTTGACTGTCCCTGTAAATGAACTAAACATGCTACAAACTTCATTAGAAATAAGGAACGTGTTATGGTAAACGTCAATATCTAAATGTTTCAGGGAAATCCGAGTTTAGTTACGAGAGTTAGAGCGCGGACAGACAGCCATACAGAAAAACGGACAGGCAAACCGAAGTTAAACACTGTTAATCTGTTTAAAAAAATATTCACTCCTATATTATGTAAATAAATATGAACTTTAAAAAAAATATATATACTAAAGTAGTTTAATTTATAAACTTCCTATTAGACACGAAAAACTTTTTATTTCAATGTTTAAATATCATATTTTACTTTTAGTGCCAATAATTACGTATATCATAAACTTAGAAAATAATTTTATAATAGACGAAAATTTAATAACCGCTTCAGAATGTCCATAATTAAATGTTAGATTAAAATCACAAACAAAAAAAAATGCTTATATACAATTAAAAAAAATAAATATACCAATTTGAAAAACACTAAAAATAATAATTAGTATTTATAATTGTACTATTAAACAACAATAAATTACAATAGATGAATTAAATGTATCATTAGATTTAACAATATCTCAAAAATCTTTGCATATGTTATAAGAAATTTCTATTATTTTATAATTTTGGCAAATGCTAAATCTGAAAACCATTGGTATGAAGATTAATGATTTTAAATAATAATTTAAAATATTATTAGCACTGAAAGAAAAATCTTTGAAAAGTTTCACTAGTGTAATACGTAAAAATACATTTTCCCAATATAATGCTAATTTCTAATCTGAAATAGTTTCGTAATATCATAACAATCGAAAATCATATTTAACTCCAAAATAATAATGTCTATAACTACTGTAAGTGTTAGTAATCAGGAAACACAACACAGTAAGAAGTCGAAAAAAATTCCAAATCATTGTCTCAACATATTTTCAATCTCAAGTAACAGCAAATTAATCTTTAAATTAATTCCACTCTGAATGCAGTTATGAATCAGTCTCTGCGCAGCTGTTTTTTTTTTTCTTTTCTTTTTAAGTGATCGCAGATTAAGATATTTTTCAACGCAGCATCGAATAGGAAAATGTTTCTGAAAACAATTGCAGAACAGTCCCTTACTAATATAACATAAAACTATTTAAGTCATCATAATATACAAAACAGGGATAAAACATTTAAATTAAATAAGACTTACATTTACGTCCCATTTATAATATCCGTGTATTTGTAATATTTTAAAATGGCGGGCTTCTTTCTCTTATTTTATAAAAAAGTGTTGTAGACTTCGTGATGTTCTAAACAGAGTAAACTTCCGGCATCTTCTCTTCTGTGGGCAGACGATTTTGATTTTCAGCAGATGTTCTTTTTTATCGTTATTTGTTTTTGAATACAAAAGATTTCGAACTCAGATGCGCAATAATTTTATGAGACTGTCTTTAATTAAAATTTTCTTTTTGGAGAATTTTCCAATGTATTTTATCTTTTCTTTTTATCGGTTCCAAACAATTTAAGTTACAATGGATTGTAAAGGTTCTTTTTTGTAAATAATAATAATAATAATGATAATAATAATAATAATAATTAGAGTTTATTAGATAAAACTTTGTTTAAATTTTTAAAATGAGTAAATATCAATTTAATGGTAATAATGAACCCCCACCCCCCTTTTCTTAAAGTAAAATTTGTTTCACACGTAATAAACACAAAATATCGCTCACCCGCAAGAAAAGTGACACATCTCAACAAAAGTAAATTTCACAGGAGAGGCAAAAGAAGATTCGCATGTTTTTACTGTGACATGAAATTATAGCACTTAGCTTTGCATACAAGAATTAAAAAGTGCATAAAAGCGTAAAGCACATAAGAATGAAAACTTAGGATGTGGTTTGGAGGGTTGGATAATTTTACCTCATTACATAATCCACCCCTCTTCTTTGGTTACAAATGGACATATAGCATAATAACGTGATTTTTCATGTAGCTAAACTTATGAAACTGTTTGTGTAGCGAGACGCACCTATGACAAATCTTTGAGTGGAATAAAACGCAAAATGAATTTCTGTGAGATGTGTCACTTTTCTTGCGGGTGAGCGATATGTTCTTAATAAATAAAAAAGGATTATCGAGGATAAAATAAAAGAATTCTTTGTCAATCTGACAATCTTTTCATATTAATTTTCTGTAAAATAAAACAATTTGTAAAATAACTTTTTTTTAAAGTCATATCTGTAAAATACAAATTTGAAATACGAATAATTAATTATTATCATGCGTTTTGCATAAATTTTGTATATATTTTTTTTATTTTCGGAAAATGTTAATTTATTTGAAAAGTCTGAAAGAAGTAGAATTTTTTCAAAAATAGTTACTTAAAATAGTTAAATAGTTGTCAGGAAAAAAAACTCTCTCAAGAAAAAAACTCCGACTAAACTCTGAAGACTCTTTCTACGTGCTCATTAAAAGCTGCAGACTTAACTGTAATAGAAAATTTTTAGTTTGAAACTACAGAAGTGTTTCGAATACCACTAGTTGGCAAAAAAAATAAAATAGTTTCCTCTCTGCAAACTAAATACTGTACAGATTTAATACTCCTAATTCTAAATATGTTATCCAAATTGCTTTAATGCTTGTATCGTGCACTTTATATATTATGTCCTCCCCCCCCCCCCCCCCCCCTTCGTGACAGAATTTACCATTTGCTATCCACTAATATATTTTCATTCCTCATGCCGCTGTAACTCTGGACTGTTTAAAATATTTCTCTTCATTTTCAAAGATTTTAAAAGTTCATATTTTTTCCACACTGTAACTTACAATATGGTGTTTTTTTTTTTTTTTTTTTTTTTTTTTTTGTCACATATATGACGTGATGTACGTTACATGCAATGACATAACAATGACGTCTCAATTTTTTTTTAATTGATAGACAAATATAATTTTACAGTAAATAACATGTTTTAAAGAACTTTTGTAATTTTTTAAAGTTTTCTAACAAGTTCACATCTCAGTCACAACGTGACATCACTGAGTGGTGGCATTTTGGTCACAGATATGACGTGACCACAGTGACTTACAGTGACGTCACCGTGACCATGCATGCTATGAGGGTATATCTCTGGAAAGCAACAACATCCCAAAATTCTTTTGTCATAAACATGTTAGTATAACACTACATGATTAGTAAAATTTACCCGGTATTACCGTATAAAAGCACCCGGCTGACAGAAATATATCCATTTTATTTAGGATGTATGTTGTTATTATTTTCTTACAATTTCCTTCTGTTTGTACATAAAAATAGATAAATGTCTTCTTTTTATTAAAAAAATTGTGTAAATATTAAAAAAAAATGCTTGTATATGCAAAACAGTGAATATGTTGCCAAAGCCATTTTCGCTATTTTATTAAGGCCCCTATAAAAATCCCTGCTGGCTCGGCCTACAGGCGGAGTTAGATTTCGAAGTTAAGTATTAATTTCACCAACAAAACCTAAATCAAGATTAGAGATAAACCCAGTTTCTTCGCTAAGAATGAGCTCTAGACACAAACTTTTAGTGAAAATTGTAATATTCACGAATACACACACGCATATATATGGAATAAGTTTAAAAATGGCTAAAACAAATTCAGAGAACGTCAAAATGTTAAAATATATTAATATTTCCATACTCGGTTTTTTATTATGTTGTAATATGTTTTTTTGAAATTCGCATGACATTACATATTTACCTGCTGACGTCCATTATATTTCCAATATGACGTAATATATGTATATATATATATATGTATAATTCGTTATGTCAAAACTATTTATTTCAGTTTTCACATGGAACTCTTGCTCTAGAAAACTTATGACGCAATATTCAATTTTTTTTCCAATTCGTCAAACTATTTATTTCATTTTTATGTGGAAATCTTGCAATAGAAAAGAAATTGTTGCCGTGAGAGTTTTATTATTATTTTTTTTTTAATTATTGGCAATTGCTATAACGAAAAAAATTTTTTTTTTTTTTCTGCCATTGTTTTGTAAGAGCTGGATTTATCAGAATCATGTTAAGATGGTATTCAAAATTTTGAACCCTCACCATTCCCACCCCCTTGGGCCGATCCTGCTCATTTGCAATCCCCGCTGAGATATTAGCCATTTCAATGTGTTTGGCGAGTTTGAAGACGATCCTTGCATAATTGCGACTTTTATCGTGCGGACAAAATTTGGTACATATATATATATAAACTCTGCTAACATACATTTTTGAAATGGTAACATCTGTTTTTGATACTTTCAGTTTCTTCGATTCAAGGAGTCCGTCAAAGGGTATAGTTTAGGACATAATTTTTCCTGCATCTTCATAGAATTAAAAGAGGTCAAAGTTTGAGAATGCTGAAATTAAATATGCATGAAGAGCTGTTAATTTAAAGTCTTAATGCTTTAAAATGAAGGCATATTAGGATTTGGATGACACTTTGTGTACATACAAACCCTACCATGATATGAACAAATAATAAAAAAAAAAATTCCTTTCTGGACCTCATAGTTTGTGAGATATGGGGGGTCCAATTTTTGGATTTTTCTCTAATCTCACATTTCTCAGTCTGTATTTGTAGACTCAGGTTCCAACTTCAAAAAATTGTTTCTCTGGATCTAAAATCCAAATGTGCTTTAAAATATCATTGTAAGTACATCAAAAGATAAGATTCTAATAAAAAATATGTATAAAATTAATCTGCAATTTTTAAGCCAAAAAATTAAACCAAAATTGAAAGTTATGGTTATTACTCGACTGAAAAGAAGGGTTATGTGTTTCACGCGTATCTGTGTATGTGGATTTCTTTATACCCTCGACACATCCCAACGGGTGGATGGATTTTTATGAATGAGGTCACTATCGATTCGTCTTAATCTTCCGATGTTTATAGGATAGGTTTTGTTTTTATAAATTCAAAATAGTGGCCGTAAAATAAAAATTGGCGGTAGAGACGAAAAAAAAATTTATGCACCCTATTGAGTGGCATATCATTGGATAGGTTTTTCAAAATGAAGACGATGTTTCATTGACCATTTTGTAGTCAGAAGCTCCGTTTAAATATTACACAACCTGGAAGTTGTGTACTTTGGATCGCTACCTTTACTGTAACTCTAACCTTCATAATAGACTTCTATAGGCCTCATCAAAAGAGTGTTTGTAGATAGGAACTAATAATTAAACACAACTTAAAAGTCATCAGTACAAGTAAGTAAAAAAAAGGTATGTAATATAAAAAGTAGTTTCATATTGATGAGAAATAATTAATTTGTTCGCTTTTTACGCAGTCGGGTTTTTTGATTTTTCAAATTTAATATATTATTTTTCTGAATTTTTGTCTTTTTACAATAAAGGCTCTGCACAAACAGGCAAATGAAATTTCCAATTTCTTTTTGTTTTAAATAAAAATTTACACTTTGGGCTTTCTATTTATGAAATAAAAATGATGTCTTTCTCGTGGCTTATGCAAAAATTTAGATTTATTTTGGGATGCTGTACCTATCAAGAGATAAAAATCTCTAACTTTGCTTATGATACATAAATAAATGCTGCACATTTTTAATTTAAATTTATTGCTCATTTTGATTTAATTGCTAAAATGAGCTCTTAAAATCAGACTCATTTATTTATTTTTATAACAGTAGAAAATTTATAATGTATAGTATTGCACATTATCTGAAATTATGTTGTTCTCAATCGTACCGCATATGTTTGTCACGTAAATGTACATATATCATTGAATTCAGTGGTATATTTCTATAAATACTTTCACAATAGTAATATAAAATGGTTATGTATAATAATTAATGAAGGGGGATATTCCAGTTATAGATCTTTTTTCCCTTTTACTCAGAAAAAAACTAAGCAAAAATTTTACCTTGCAAATAAAAAAAAAGCATTACTAAATAAATTCAACAAGTCATAACAGTCACAGTAATTATTTAGGTACCACAGCTAAAATTAGGCACATATATATTTTTTTATTGATTAATGCAATTTCCCAAACCTGGGAAAATTTTTACATAAGCTATGAGAAAAACATCATTTTTATTAAAATTGAAATAATCATTAATTAAATATAATTAAAAGTCTTTTAAAATTACTATATTTCAAACTTTGTTACATTATGTGACTAAACGTGTGTTATTCCACAGTCATAAGATTGTGAAATTCCTATAAATAATACAATTAGAATAACCAAAATCACATGCAAGGAATTTTTACAAACCTGTCCGAGGAACATCACATTATGTTTCGATCTTTATTTCTTATAGTTTCTGAAAAATCTAGCGCTTTAATATATCACCTTTTAAAAAAGATTTAACAGTAGAAACTCGTAAAATCTTTTTAAATTACCAAATTTTCAAGATGCAATTTACGAAACTGGTGAATCTTAAATAGAGATCTAAATCTCTACGAACCTAAATTTACATAAATCGATAAAAAAAATGTGCTTGCTATTTTTAATCTGCTAATCTCTTTATGTAATACAAAACATTCAAAATATTTTGCATCTTAATAATTGCGACTATTGAAAAATAAAAATCGCTGTGATACCAGATACTCTAATATCCATATAATTAGAATATTTTATCTTTGAAAAATCTATGAAATAATTTTTTTAATAATGTTCACAAAATCTTTCATGCACTTTAACAAGTTTCTAAATCCATTTTATTAGAAATTGTAAAAGAACTATAAGAAATAGAGATGTAAACATAATTTGGCATGCCTCTAACAGCTTTCTAAAAATTTTGATTGTGAAGTGATTGTAGTTATTCCAATTATAGAAATTTAAATAAAATGTGCAAGAATTTTAATATGCATTTAATAAATATTCTTATTTTATTAATGACGTTCTTATGTTTCTTCTTGTGTAAACATTTGAAAATTCATGAAGAAATGTGTGGTATGTGTACATTTTAATTTACATTTCAGGTGCAGATATTTGTGGTCCATTCTGCATATGTAGTGAAAGAACTTATGAAGAGGAATCATGCCCAAAGACTATATACATATATCTAATCCGATAAATTCTCCCATAAAGAAAATCTTGTTCAATAAGAACTTTTTTATGTTTCTGAGCTAGCGCGTAATAACACGATTTTCTTCATTTCCGCATACAAATTACAGGACTGCATTTAGAAAAGATATAAAAAAAAATTACAGAAAAACGCCCGTATATGATATATATCTTCAGCGTGTTTTCTCTTGTGTCAAAGATCACTTCGGAAACTCAATGAGGAATTAAATAACTTTATGGCACTACATCATTGTTCGTATTTCCAAATTTATTTGATATCTTCAATCTTCTGTATAGAAATGGTTCTACTGGCAAATCCTTATTGGAATATTTGTAACATATTATTACATTAAATGTGGCAATATTTCTGTAAACTTTTGTATATATATTTGTATATATTTTTAAAAAAATCTACATTTTTAAAATTACTGTTCTATAACTACTTTAAAACAAAGAAATATATTTTAACGTGTAATTTAACTTTGATCCAAGGACTTCATTGGATAATTTTGCATAAAGAATCTGCATAGACATTTAGATTTATAATGAACCATCAAACTGGTGGTAAAGAAAAAAATTTCACTTGTGAGAAAAAAGCAATAAGAGACATTCTGTCAAATCTCAATTGAATAGTCCACTTTCATCACCTGTCACTTGTGCCGGTGTATAACAAACGTTTCTTTAAGCATGTTACTTAAGCGTCCATCTGTGTTATTCTGGCAAAAAGTCTTATTTCTTGGGTAGAGTTTAACAAAAGATTCTCTCCAAAGCATAATATATGCATCATCGTGTGCTTACTAATGAGAAACCTTTCGCTTGTGACATGCGTAGTAATACAATTTTTTAAAAACAAATTTAAGTGATAGTCTGCAAATCCATACCAATAAGAAAATATTCACATGTGCTTAGTGCAACAGAAGATTTTCTTATACATATGCTTTAAATGTCTATACGTGCGTTCATACTGAAGAGAAAATCTTTCTCTTGTGAGGTGTGTCACAGAGGGTTTTCTCAAAAATCTAATCTTATTAGACACCGGCGAATTCACACTAAAGAGAAACTTTTTTCATGTGAGGTGTGTAAAAAAGGATTTTCTCAAAAATCAAATTTAAATACCCATCTACGTGTCCATACTAAAGAGAAACCTTTCTCCTGTGTGGTGTGCAACAAAGCATTTTCTCATAAATCTTATTTAAATGTCCACCTGCGTGTCCATACTAAAGAGAAACCTTTCTCTTGTGAGGTGTGCACTAAAGCATTTTCTCGTAAATCTGCTTTAAATGAGCACTTGTGTGTCCATACTAAAGAGAAACCTTTCTCTTGTAAGGTGTGTCACAAAGGATTTTCTCGTAAATCTTATTTAAATGTCCACCTGCGTGTCCATACTAAAGAGAAACCTTTCTCTTGTGTGGTGTGCACTAAAGGATTTTCTCATAAATCTTATTTAAATGTCCACCTGCGTGTCCATACTAAAGAGAAACCTTTCTCTTGTGAGGTGTGCACTAAAGGATTTTCTTGTAAATCTACTTTAAATGACCACCTGCGTGTCCATACTAAAGAGAAACCTTTCTCTTGTAAGGTGTGTCACAAAGGATTTTCACGTAAATCTTATTTAAATGTCCACCTGCGTGTCCATACTAAAGAGAAACCTTTCTCTTGTGAGGTGTGTCACAAAGGATTTTCTCGTAAATCTTATTTAAATGTCCACCTGCGTATCCATACTAAAGAGAAACTTTTCTCTTGTGAGATGTGTACCAAAGCCTTTTCTCAAAAATCTCATCTATATGACCACCTGCGTGTCCATACTAAAGAGAAACCTTTCTCTTGTGAGATGTGTAACAAAGCATTTTCTGGAAAATCTTATTTAAAGGTCCATCTGCGTGTCCATACTGAAGAGAAATCTTTCTCTTGTGAGGTGTGTAACAAAGGATTTTCTTGTAAATCTGCTTTAAATGTCCACCTGCGTCTCCATACTAAAGAGAAACCTTTCTCTTGTGAAATGTGTAACAAAGCATTTTCTCGAAAATCTTATTTAAATGCCCACCTGTGTGTCCATACTGAAGCAGATCATTTTATTTAACGTAGTGTGTTAAAAAATATTTTCTTATATATCTGCTTTTCACATGCGTGGCTATACTAATAAGAAAACTTTTTCTTTATTTTTGCTGAAATTTTATATAAATAACCATCTTAGGGTGTTTCATTTTGTAAGGCAAAAAGTAAAATGTATTTTTTTTCCACAGACATTGCTTACGCCCCGAGTCTAAGTGATATAAAAGTTATATATGCCAAATTTCTTTAACATCGGATAATATTTAGGGGTTGTACACTTTGATCAGTTTTGTAAATGTAGGCAAAAAATGCGATTTTTTAATGTTAAGTACTTTTATTGGGAAAACTAGAAATCACAAACTCCAAATAATACTGAAACTGGACATTAAGATTAATAGATATATAGCATAATACGCAAAACATGTGTTATACTAATCAACTTTGAACGATGCAATCTCTTCTTTGTTCACTTGGTGACGACTTTTCATTGATGCTCGACTACTCTCAACAAAAATCGTTTTTGTTTTTTGTCCCAGACCAATTCGTTTAATCAGATAAATTCCTCTTTCTTCTGTATCATTGACCACAATAAGAGCGTTTACATGGCTTCCAAAGAGAATCTCTGCAGTATTCTGTCACGTCGTGGATCCCAAACTATTCAAAGAAAGTCTTTGTTTTATTAGTAACGAAATGATTTAGGTCTTTTCCTTCCACAACTAGGCTTTTACCTCAAATAGTTTCATTTCCTTTTTCTTTAGAGGTTTGGTTTCTAAATTTAGAGTCATATTTCCCTTATTAACCGTAGTAATACATACGTCCAAAAAAAAAGCCAAACCTACGTTTGTTTCTAAAAGAAACCAAAGGTATCTGTATCCACTTAGCATCTGTGAGAGCATCTGTATCTGGGTAAGTGTTCAGAAGCTATAGCATATACAAATCCTTCTTTGGAGCCCATCAATTTACAATTGCCTCAAGCCAAAAGTGAAAATATATGATGCTGACACAAAGCACAACTCTTTTCATTCCTTTCAATTCTCGTTGAGGAATATTCAGCTGTTTAGTGAAGAGTACAATCTTAAGTGCATATACTGCCTTTGCCATCCACCTTGCTTGATGCAGAGCCTCTGGAATCCTGAAACTGAAGTCGTTTTTAGACCAACCTTCTGGCACAGGAATAAGAATTGTAAGAACTCTTTGTAATCTTCTCGTAGATGACTTCTATATTTTAGGACATTTTGGAGGTAGTTAACACATTTGTACACTTAGTTCCCTTTTTTGAGGCGAAAATTTTGTCAACTCCACTAACTGACGAACTTATATCATCTTCTCATTGTGCCCTAAGAAATTCCGTATCTTCTTGTGATATGCTAGTCATACACATCACATTTTGCCAGAAAATGTCAAATAACTTGACGAGATCAGTTTTCCAAAAATCTGCTGTTTCACATTTACTTTATCCGTGTTTCTCAATTTCTCTATACTCAGGTTTTGTTATTCTTTGTACAGTCCTGGAAAAAAAAAGTAAACACCCCCTACTAACTCCTCAACAAATTATCGTAGAAGAAAGTTACTGGTACCGAACGATTGGAAATAAAGTCTACTTTTAAATGATGTATATAAAATTTGCTTAGGGAGCCATCTACATATTAAAATAAACCATAACTTTGTTTTTTTCAATAGCAATACACAATTTTGACAGCATAAATGAACTCTATACCCTTCAATGGACGAGAAGCATTCCTGACGTCATATAACGTCACGATCGATTATAGCCAATCAGCTTCTCGATTTTTCCCACAAGCGTTAACCAAAAGCTAATCAAATGCCACAATGCGTGTGGGAAACAATGCGGGCTCCGCCCATTGCGTGTGGTCAGTTAGCCTGAAAACAAATTTTTATGCAATTCCTACCATAAGTTTCCGAGAAATTATTTATTGGAAAACGAGCGTATATTAAGGGCTGTATCCAAATTGAAGTTCGGTACTCGATTGTTAACCGAGAGAGCCCCCTTCTTGATCAAGGCACCTTAAGCACCACTTAAGCAGTCAATGAAGCCTGTTAGATAGCAGGACAGCAGAAGAAATTTCAAAATATCTACTCACTTCTATCATAGACAGCCCCTTAAACCATCATTTTACCATTTTTTAAGTATAATTTGAAAACTATTTGGAAGAAAAGTGTGAAATTTTGGATTTTCACAAAGCAGGATTTAATAAATCTAAATCCATCCAAAAAATTGTAGGTTGCAATTCATAATTTTTTTCGAATATTAATTTCATAATAAATATCATAAAATTATAAAAATTGCAAATTCAGCGTATTTATGTTTAGGCACATTAGTATTATTGCTACACAAAAAATTAGCACATTACGAGCATAATTTCAGGGGATATAAATAAAAATATGAAAATGTAATTTAACACTAGAAGCACTAAATTTTGAATGTTTATAATTCAAAAACTTATCATTAAAATGACTTGAAATTTGGTATCTAGGCATAGTTTGAACCGAAGATTTGAAATATCTCATTAAAATTGGGTATTGCCATTGAAAAAAATGAGGTTTGGGTTCGTTTTAATATGTAGATGGCCCCCTAAGCAAATTTTATATACATTAATTAAAAGTAGACTTTATTTCAAATCGTTCGGTACCAGTAACTTCCGTCGACGCTAATTTGTTGAAGAGTTAGTAGGGAGTGTTTATTTTTTTTTCACGACTGTACACCTTCTGTAAGCCTGCACTGATATTCTCTTCCGTCTTAACAGGAATATTTGCTTACTTCTACACTTCCTATAGTTTAGGACTGGTAGATTTAGCAGAATCCGAAAATCTTTCTTACATTCCCTTGTGATGGTAAATAAAACTAAGAATACTAGTTCCTTTGCAAGCAGTCGAGCTAATAAAAACTCACCACTAGGCACCTTTCTTAGCCGCCAAATTCCTCTTAAGGTTAAAGTTCAATTACCTTCAAAAGATGAAAGAAACACATGAGAAGCCCATTAGTACAAGGTACATCAATATTAGAAATTTCACAAATTTAAGATCAAAGTGTGCAACCTCTAAATATTATCCAATCTTCTAGAATTTTGGCATATATATCTTTTATATCACTTAGACTCGAGGCGCAAACAAAGTCATATGAAAATCCAATCTTTTGGAAAATGAAACACCCTAAACCACCTGCATGTTCATACTAAAGAGAAACCTTTCTTTTGTGACCTGTGTCACAAAGAATATTCTCAAAAATCTTATTTGAATGTTCATTTGCCTGTTCATACTAAAGAGAAACCTTTTTCTTGTGAAGTGTAGTAACAGAGTATTTTCTTCTAAATCTGTTTTAAATAGGCATAAAGACTTCCATTCCAAAGTGTTTCTACTTTCACATACTTCACATACAGATCATTTAATAAATCATTTTTATGTTTAAAGAAGCCTTGTTGTGTGATTTTGCTTTTGTAAGTTCAATTTAAATTTAAACATGCATAGTCTTATTCAAAGGACATTTTCATTTGTTAAATCTGTAATATAATGGCACAGCCTCACTGCATAATTAAACAAATTGTATCCGAAATATGAATGTAAGTAAACAGTGGTTGAACACAAGTTAAAATAGTTCAGTAGTTTAAGTTAGTTCAGATAGCATTTAGCAGACTGGGCCACATTGCTTTTTAAACCAGTGACAGATCATCCATAGCTATTCCAGTTAAGCAGGAAAACTCATTTCATAAGGCTTTAAACTTATCTAATACTTTAATAAATTTGTTTACTATCTCTCGGTCTATAATAGTTTGCATAGTGATCTAACGAGTTTTCTTTTTGACTGGAATAACAAATTGTCTTTTTCTATTAGTTATTGTTGTATAATTTTGAGGAAATGGATAGCAGCAATAAAACTGCTCTCTCACATGCGCTGCTTTTAAATTCTTGTTTTGTCTTCCTTCCACACTTTTCCAGGAAAAGATAATAACAACTATTCTCCTCTAACTTTTTGTGGTTTATCCACAAAAAAGATGGGGAGATTGAACAATGGAAAGAAGATTTGATCGAGTTGAAGGAAAGATCTTCTTGCAGAATCTGTGTCCATTTCATTCTAAAGCTATTAAAGATGAAAAACACCGTGTGACCACAAAAAGACGCCGATAGTGAAAATAGTTCAATCATATATACAGGGTTGTTTGGTTTAAACCACGCTGGTTTAAACCGTGGTTTAAACATGGTTTAAATCAAATGGTTTTTTTTAAAAAAAACATGCTGGTTTTTTTTCATCTGGTTTTTTTCTCTTTTTCCCTAATGTTTTCATTTATTTTACACAATATTGAAATATGCAAAATCCAAGTTATGCAGAAGCTACAAGCAAAGCTTTAGAAAAATGATGAATTAATAAACTTGTAAAGTGACAAACAATTTTAGTCAATCAAACTTTTCTTATAAGCTTTAAATCTACATGGCATACTAATTTTTCTAAAATTAGCTGGGGGGAAAAAGTAGTTAGTTTTCTTTCTTCTTCTTCTTTTTCAAGCCTTTTATTTTTAAAAATAGCCAAAATGGTAGATGAGAGCTAAAAATAACTTTTACTACTTAGATTGCTTGATTAGTTAAGATTTACTAAGGATTACATTATGCCTCAATGATGACATAATCATAAGAAATTCTCTCCATTGGTTACTCTATGTTCTGTATGCTAATGAATGATTGGCTGTGAGTTTTCTTTGTTGTATCATGGCGATTGAGTTTAGTAAGCCTTTGTTTTTTTTCCATTCCTACATTGAGATTGGGGTTTTGCATTATGATTTTATTCTGTTACCAGTAGGGTTGGCATGGTTTAAATCAATTGGCTAATCAACTGGTTTTTTAGAAAAAAATCTAATATATTTTCTCATTTTTGTAATTTAAGTGTTTCAAATTATTGGATATAAATAATTTCTACTTTTAACCAGGGAAGTAGTGGAGGGTATACGCATGTATAAGATTCTGAATACCTTCTGAATTTAGTTAAGAAGCTCCGTATACCCTCTGTTTCTCAAATAAAGCTATAGCGTATACCCTAACCATGAACGTTTAGGACTCTAGCATATACCCTCTGCCTTGGTATTGGTATACTCTCTTCATTTTTTATGACTACAGCACTGCTTTTAAATCTTATCCCAGCAGTCACCATAAGACATAGTGAATCTAGGTAAATTTGTATGCATGTAGAATGCAAATTGCATGTGTTGATGAATATATCTGAAGCTCTAAAAAGAAAATTTAAAACATGTGAATTTAGCAAAGATAAAATAGACTAAAAATATCCAATATTTTGAATAAAATATTTTCATTTGAGAAAACACAGATTATTTACAATTAATAACATAAAATGACCTTTAAGATTTCAGTCAAGCTGTAAAAGAAAATTTTCTTGAGTGGGGAGATTACCTTTTAAGACTGTTCTCAACTGCTCTACTCAACAAGCGCAAAACGCTTTGACACATTTAAAAATTAATTTTTTAACGGAAAGATATAAAATTGGAAGGCCTGACTATGGAAGTGATTTGGAATCGAACTATGTTTTTCATTTTTGATAAGTAAATTACCTATTGAGTTATAGGCAATTTTGATCATGTGTCAAAGATGTTTGTAACCTTCCTTGAGTGGTTATTCTTCTTTCATGAGGAAATTCGGTTCAAAACACCCACTTTAACAATATTTTCTGAAAGATCTATTGCACTTGCAAAAATACGGAAAACACCGTTCCATTACATAGTATCTGAACAACAGCATCTGCTAATTTCATGCATTTCCGAACAAAAATAAATTAATACTTATGTCGTAAAGTTGCCCTTTCGGATTTGAGAACAGCCTTAAGAATAAAAAACTCAAAATATGAAGTCGAATAAGAGGACATTGAAAAATTGAGTGCTAGCGAAACACCTGTATATTTTTAACTAAAATATGCAATAAGATATATTTAAATCGTCTGTTGCATAATCGAATCCACTATTTAGATCTGACAAAAAAATGGGAGAAAATCGAGGTAAGGTTCACTTGAGACATAATAGAAAAAAGTCTCATAAAAAGGCTTAAAAAGGTATATTATTAATTTTTAGCTTAGACATTTAAAAGTAATATGTATTTTAACATAGCTTAGAAAAAAAAGCCTGTGTATTAAGTCTGATGGCTATTTAAATGTTTTAGTAGATGACAACTTTTATAAATCTACTTTCCGTTTTAAGATCAATGTTTTCAGTAGTCTAAAAAGCTGGTAAATAGGTATTTCTGTTTATTTTACTGTCTTTTTCTTTTTACCTGGCAGTTTCTGAGAAGTGACAAATGGCAATATACAATACTTCTTGAAACGTTTAAAGACTCTACAGCTAAATTCAAATCATTCCAGGAATTCTTTATAAAAAGCTTTACTTTTAATAAAAAGATAATAATTGTCCATGTAATGTTCTAACAGAAAAATCAGATAGCAAGTATTTCAAAGAAATTATTTTGAATAGCTATGTGAAAATATATTGTATTTATGAAACTACACCATATATTTATTTATAGTACTATAGTAATCAAAAGATTGTTTATTAAGATTTTCAAGGTATCAATGTTCCACTCTATAAAGCATTTTATTCATGGAACAGAAGACACAGATTTTACTAAAAATGTTTAAATTATTTCAATTTTCTATATAATTATTGTAAATATTTAATTTAAATTATTTTTAAATGAAGTTATATTGCTCATATATCCAACTATGTTTATTTTTACCAATAAATATGCATGTATATGTAATAGGAAAATATATGTACAAAAAAACCCGGTTTAAACCAATAAAATTGGTTTAAACCAAAAAAACCTAGTTTTTTGAAAAAAAAAACGGGTTTTTTACCAATCCTGCATATATATCTATTCAGAACTTTAATACCTGTACAGGTACACTGCTTACAGCACCCTTTTATGTGACTCCAACTTTGCATATTTTTCCTCTATTATCCTTTCCTTTTGGCTCACAACTTATTAAATTTACAGTAATAATCAGACATCCAATCTAAATTCTCATTAGCTTCTTATCTGCATTCATTTTACAGGCTTTCACATCTTGTGTTATGCTACAACAAATCAGAGATAAAATTTCTCTTTGTTTCAAAAGAATCACCTTTTCGAAAATTTCATTCATTCTTCCTCCAACCTTCAAAACTGAAAAATTAAAATCTTTAATGTTCTTTTACTTTTTAATGTATCACGTCTGAACTATTTGTTATTTTGCAATAACAGTGAATAAGTAATTGCATCCTGACATGTTACAAAACCAAATGTGCATGAAAACTGACATATTTGCATAATTATACTATGAGGTAGAAACTATGAATTTCTAAGAAGGATCGTATGCATAAGAGCAGCCATGCTCAACTTTAGTGTCTTCGAGGGCTGCAAACATGTTTTCTACATTAGGTGGGCCACAGTACACTTAATTATATAATAACGTTTTAAACAAAATAGTAACATAATAAGGATAATTTTGAAAGTAAGATGGTAATTAATATAAGTAATCGTAGCTGTATAAGTTGTATAAATCGCAGTACATTAATCCAAAATTTTGAAGTTCTTAAGAAACTATTAAAAAATCAGTGGATTTTCATTTATAAATCTGACTTTTATTTTTTTAAATATAAGAATATATAAGGAAAATTTAATAAATTTTAAATAATGCTCATTTATTTTTCAAGTGTAAAAAATGTGTTTACTAAGGTCTGCAATGCAAAAAAGATTTCATGTCAACACAATTTCTAACTAAACAAATGACATAGAATGTTTTAACATAATTGTAAATTAATTATAAATAATAGGACAAATTTTGTCTTTCCATTGAAATATATAATTAATAGATAATAATTACTATTAATAAAAATATGTGATAATTATATTCAAAGGAAAAATCAATAATTGAAAAGTCTTAAAGATAAAATTAGTCAATATATTAGAAAATTCTAAGAGAACTTTTTTACTTCATTTTGCTGGTAGAATTTTGAATAATGAAAGTTGGAAATATTCTCTAAATGATACCCATATAATTGGAAAGATATATTCAATCTTAGTATAGCTTATCAGAGTAAAAATCACGAGAATCATGGAAGATAAAAAATTTTTGGTTTGCGACTTGTATCCCTCAATGGGAGCATACTTGATAATAAAATATCCAAATATAAATTAGAAAATCAAGAAATGTCTCAAAAAACAAATGGCAATCAGCAGCCTTCTGTCTAAATCAAGAGACTTGGCAAATCTCTTAATCTAAAAATTAAACCTACACTCTAAAAAAAACCCTGTTGATTTAACAGAAAAGTTCTGTCAGCTATGCTACCAGATAACCCCTGTAGTTTCTTCAGAGAAAATCTGTTAAAATTCATACAGATTTCTCTGTAGTTTCTTCAGAGAAAATCTGTTAAAATTCATACAGATTTCTCTGTAGTTTCTTCAGAGAAAATCTGTTAAATTCATACAGATTTCTCTGTAGTATAGACCGAGGAAATGTGTTATCCAGTAGAGATTTTCTCTGTAGAATAGACAGGTAATGTAGGCAGATAGGCAGTGCCTTCTTGGTAATATAGGCAGAGTAATCCTATTAAATTGATATACTTTCTCTGTAGTTACGAATAGGGAGGGAATCCTGTTAAATTGATGTAGACTTTTTCTGTTGTAACTGAATTTCTCCATATCCAGAGGAAACTATAGTTTTACAGATTTTCTCTAGTGTGAAACAGAACTTAGAGTAATTCTATTAAACTGTTTCTTCAAACAAAACAAATTTAATTGTGTGTTATATCAGGCTAATTTGTTTAATAACTATTTTATATTATTTTTCTGCATCTATAATAAAATTCTATAAGGGAAAAAAGTGATCATTTAGTGTAAATGAATAAACAATTTTATATTAAATTTTACATAATTTTTATCTGATGACCTTAGTTAAAATGGATTTGGCAGTACTTTTCTTATCAAAAAGGATAATTAATTACATATTTATATATTAAATAAAAATATTTTGAGAGTGTGTTTAAATTAAAAGTTACCAAAAGTTTTAAGAATGTGTTACTAATTGTGAGTTTGGGTGGGTACTTAATTACAAAAAGAACACATTTCGGTGTTTAGCGGTAATGAAATTTTACGAGTGTTCCACTTGATGACAGGGTCGATACTCAGAACAAAACAAGACTAACTTAAATTAAAGAATTAAGCAATTAATTAAAAAAAATTCTCTTAAGGTATACTCTAAAGCCCTGCACTTAACTTTTTTTTTCAAATCATGAAATGAATCCATTTCAAATCTTAAAAGCATTGTAGTTGATACTTATGTTTAGTATGCGAATAAACACTGAATATGAATATATATGTATGCATATTGTTTCAAGATATTTTTAATTTGACTCATGGATTGGATACAAATAATCAACATTATTATTCGAGTAAAAGTTACAAAATTAATTAAATCAAAA
Organism: Maratus speciosus; assembly: GCA_963932465.1. NCBI lineage: Eukaryota > Metazoa > Arthropoda > Arachnida > Araneae > Salticidae > Maratus > Maratus speciosus. Next base: position 458,363 of record CAWVRF010000067.1, on the reverse strand, counting down.
TTTTAAACCATTTATTATGGTGCAGTAGTTGAAAGCATTCACATTTGAAAGATTTGTTATTTATGTATGAAACAAGAGAGATTATGACATGATAAAAGGCTTAAGGAGTGTTTTGCTTCATCTTTGATTTCAGCTTTTATTGTATTGCAATTATAAGAAATCATTTAAATTTGCAATATCACTCCTGAATATACCTGCATTTTTATACCATTATTGATTCTACCTATTTGAATTCTAAATGAGATACATGTTCAAGGCTCTCTCAAGAGTTTAATAAAAACAGTGCACTTAAAATTCTAACCAAAAATAAGTAATTTAATATTTATTGGCTAGTTTTGAACATCAACAGATATGCAAAGTTTATTCCAGCTTGATAACTGTGAAGTAAAAAGTCTATTAAATCTCCATAGTAAGGGAGGGGGGGGGGGAATCTAATAGCGTTGAATTTAGGCAGTGGCATTCCCCAGGTTTGAGATTTTATGCCTTTTAAAGGCCAAAAGTGCAATTTCCCTCGACAAATTCCTAAAATACCCCCCCCCCCCCCCCCCGAGTTGCAGAAATCTATCCCAGAGAGAAATGTCTGAATTTAACACAGGAATCTAAACAATAATGAATGTGAGTTCAGTGTAAAATAGATTTATAATGGGACAATTTAATTGAAATCATGAACAAAAAAAAAAAAGACTCAAATATTTAAAATAAAATGCAATAATTCTATTAGAAACAGTGATAAATTTGACTAGACCTTAATCAGGAGAATTTTTAGAAGATTTTTATGACAAAATTTATGCAATTTCAAAAATACTTGATTACCACTACTACAATGCATTGTCATACTTTTTTGTTTCTTCTGTAAAACTAATAAACCGAGATGCGGCAGTACAGACAAAGTTTTTTTAAATGCAATAATTATGATTGCTGTCTCATAAACACCTTGCCAGAATAGGAATTACTCCATTTAAAAAATAGGCTCAAAATATCAACTTTGATGGCATTTTTAGATCTTTTGTTGTCATAAATAATGCCATTTGATTTCTTAGTTTTTAAATAGAATACCTGTTTATTGTGTGTATCTAAGAATGACTGTACTAGAAAGCAGCCAGTTTGGATTTCAGAATAGAATTATTAATGATTAAGTTCTCATATTTTCAATAATTGTATTGATTTTACAGTAAACTTTCTGTTGATCCCAACTTTTATTAATGCATCTTAAAATGTCTTAGTATTAGATTCATTTAAATGTCTTTATATTGTATAAGGCAGCACATTTCTATGATGAATGCTAACTATAATCAAAGTAATACGTAATTTTAACAATTACCCATTCCAAAAAATACAATACTATTCTAATTCAAAACAACATACTTAATTGTAATATCATCATGAATAAGTTAAATCAGGATAACATATATTAAAGGAGTAATGCCCTTCAATCAGTGATCTAAGTAGCCATTAATTATAATTAGGACCTTAGAAATTATGTAAATAATTCATAACTATTTTTGGATAATTTTTTTAAGCTTAAAAATGCCGTGTGGTTACATAAAACAAAAATTATTATTTGAAAGTAATAATGGAATTTTTGCATAATTTATGAGGCCCTAATTAAAATCTAATCTGCTCAATGATACAGAACTTCAAATCTGTTACTGGATATTGCAATGTGAATAATGTTAATAAAAAACAATAATTCATATCTGTAAATTCTTAGTCCTTTGTCTTTATAATTGCAAATCTGTTTCATTTAAAAGCAAATATATGACAAATATTGCTAGGATCAGATTATTAACAATGGAGAAACCTAGACAAGATCTGAAGCAATTACTTGAAAGTAATCAAATTTATAAATCCAGTACAGGAGGGGAAAAAAGTCAATTTTATCTCACTAGACAGTTCATTTTTTATTTTTGAGGATGGGAAGCTATATTTTGCTTAGTCTCAGAATTCTAGAATTTTACTAAACTTTATTTTTCTACTTTTTTTTTTCCTCCTCTTTCTCCGCATCTCTCCTATACTTCATGTATTTTCAAAGTAACTAAGCACTAAAAGATATAAAGTTAATTGAAATAATCAATTTATTTACATATAAATCAATTTATTTACACTCTAAATGATGCATATCATCAACACCTAGGTCAATTAAAACCATTAAGAGGCTTTCTAAAAGCTCATCAGTTATGGCTGGTAAAATTGTTTTAATTGAAGATTTTACTTCTTCCATTCTAAATGAAAATACACAACTTCATTAAAATTTACTATGAGTTCATAAAAAAAGTAAAAAAAGGCCAAACACAGATTGGAAGGAATGAAGTCCCAATCTAGAAAAAGAAAAATGGACCAAGTACAGTTTTTACATAACTCTAAAATGTTGTGTCTTACTACAACAAAACTCAAGATATATAAAAAAAAAAGGAAATTAACTATTACAACTTACAAGGATAACCCTTAAATTAATTTTACCAATCAGTGAAATAAACTAGTAATGAAGTATTAAATGAATGTATGTGAACTAGTAATGAATTATAAAATATATTCCCGAACCATGCACTTCGCATGATTCCTTGAATTCCCTTACCAATTAGATTAAATGTTCCCGAACCATGCACTTCGCATGATTCCTTGAATTCCCTTACCAATTAGATTAAATGTTCCCGAACCATGCACTTCGCATGATTCCTTGAATTCCCTTACCAATTAGATTAAATGTTCCCGAACCATGCACTTCGTATGATTCCTTAAATTCCCTTCACTAATAAAATTAATCTCTTAAAAGTTTACTCATTCTACAGAATTTCATTAAATTGCTGGCTAAGATCAGACACGGTCAAATTTAAACAAAAACAAGGCTGATTAATTCAAAATCTACATATTAACATTACTAACAAAAAGGCAAGAATAATCAATTTCAATTCAAATCAGTCATATTAATAATTAAATATTTGACTGTCTCTGATAGATTCTGAAATTGAAAAATAAAAATCTCTTAAGTGAAAAAATAAGCACTGCTGGAAATTATTGTTTACACTTCAAAAAATTATTATTTGTATTTCAGTAACTGTAATTATTACTTAAATACATTTTGAAATTAAACATTCTAAAATTATCGTACACAATAAAATTAATTAAAATTAATAAATTTCAAAATTCACAAAAGAAAGGTGCGCAACTTCCATTTGACAAGTGTCAATAATTCAACCATCATTCCAACCAACCCATTGTTACAATACATAAAAACAAAACAAGCTATTTCTATTAATTGAAATTCAGATTTGGTAGACAGTATGCAATTTTTTACCATTAGTTAAAACAAAAATTCTGTGCCAAGAAACTTAATAATGATAGAATTTTATAATATTTAACTAATTACTCACTATTGACATAACCCTAAAATGTAAACAAACAGATCGCTACTTTAATAAACAAAACTAAGATTGCGATTTTGTAACAAATTGGCCCCATAATTAAAATTATTTTTTTAAATATTGTTTTTAGATTAAGTTAATTTAAAATTTAGATATTCGTGACTTAACAAAATATAGTACAGCTATTCAGAACATAACCTTGTGTACGCCACTGTTCAAATAAAAAATGAAATACAAGGAAAAATAAATACGCATGTAAAGTAAGAAAAATTATAAAGTCATTTTTATTCACAGGTAATATCTCTTTATTTACACTATAAGTTCAAAGACACCCTCATGTTAAAATTTCAGAACTGAGTGAACCAAACAACATTGCTGCAAGAAATCACACTAAACAAAAAACAGTTAATTTCACAAAATTTCAACATGCATACAATATAAACGAAACAATATTTAAAAAACAAAAAGGTAACTTTTCCAGCATAGGCACCTTAGCGAGAAAAGAATTTGGCAACCTATTCACTGTTTAATATACACAAGTACTTCAATATTTATAAAATTTATTTAATATGAAAAAGCCATTTATTCATGTTTTTATATAAACACAGGTAAATTGTACATAAAAAGTAAAAATAACATTTTATCTTACATACAACCAGTAGCAGAAAGTTATGGTTGTGTCTGCAACAGCAATTTAGTGAAATAAAAATTGACTACGGGAGTAGCATGTTTCAGTTTTCTTACTCATAATTATTATAAAATTACAGCTATATTTTAATTCAATTATAATCTAACCTAAATAAGTAAATAACAAAACTAATATTTTATGAAAAACTAGATAATTAATGTAAAATGATTCTGTAAGTTTGAAGTTAAGCCTAAATCTATTAAAAAATGATATTGACACTTTTTTTTCCATACGAACAGCCAGATTTGTATATTATACACGCATGCCGTACACGGAAAATTTTCCGCAAAATTCAGAACTTCGCGGAAGAAATTTTAGAAAAAAAAAACACAAATTTTGTATTTAACATTTTTTAAAAAAATACCAAAAAATTAAAAATATTCCATAATTTTATGTATAATTTATTTATTGTTCACGCACAATTAAAAGCAGGGGTGATTCTGTTCCAAATTTTCTGAAAATTTAAAAAATTCATCAGTCCGAAAATTTAGACACAAAAAATGGTCAATTGTGACAAATGGTCGCCATGAACAACCAATGTCGTCAATAGTTCGCAGAAAAAATCTGAAATTTCCTCCAAGAATCACTGAGAAAACGGGAATTTCGTCAAATGATTGCGGAAAAAACGCTAACTTCGTCAAATGAACTCACATAAAAAATGCGAACTTTGTCAAATGATCACGTAAAAAATGCTCATTTTGTCAAACGATCATGTAAAAAAAGTGAACTTTGTCAAATGATCGCGTAAAAAACACGAATTCAACAAAGTGTCGTGTAATAAATGCGAACTTCACCAAAGGGGCGCGTAAGAACGCGAATTTCATTAAAGGGTCGCGGAAAAAACTAATTTCTTGAACTGATCGCGGAAAAATGCGAATGTCGTTAAAGCATCGCAGAGGAAATGGAAATATTTTTAAAGGATTGCGGCTGCGGAAAAATGCAAATTTCGACAAAGGACCGCGGAAAAAAAGTGAATTTCGGCAAAGAATCCCAAAAAAATGCCAATTTCGTCAAAAGGCAGCGAAAAAAATGCAAATTTCGACATATGAGCGCGTAAAAACATAAATTTCGACATAAGACCGCATAAAAATGCGAATTTCATTAAAGGTTGCGGAAAAATCTCAAACTTCGTGAACTGATCGCGGGAAAATGAGAATTTCGTCAAAGCATCGCGGAGGAAATGCATATATTGTCAAAACCGTGAATTTTTTCAAAGGGTCGCGGCTGCAAAAAAAAAAAAAAAAAAAAAAAAAAAAAAAAGTTTCTACAAAGGATCGCAAAATTCATCAAAGAATCGCAAAAATAATAGGAATTTCGTCAAAGAGACGCGGAGAAAACGAGAATTTCGTCAAATGATTGCGAAAAAAGGACGAACTACGTCAGCAGATGATTGCATAAAAAACACGAATTTCAATAAAGGATCGCATAAAAAAGGCAAATTTCATTAAAGCGTGATGTTAAAAATGCAAATTTTATTAAAAGGTTGCGGAAAAAACTCTAATTTCATCAAAGGACTGCGAAAAAACACAAATTTCGACAATGACATGCGAAAAAAAAAAACATGAATTTCGTCAAATGATTGCGGGCAAAACGCGAATTGTCGCAGAAAAATCACAAATTTCTTCGAAGTGTAACAGAAAAAAAAGCGAATTTCATCTAAGGATTGCGAAAAAATGCGAATATTGTCAAAAAGCAGTGGAAAAACACACCGCAAATTTCCCCAAAGGATCGCAGAAGAAATGCAAATTTCATCAAAGGGTTTCTAAATAAACGGAAATTTCATCAAAGGGTCGTGGAATAAATGCAAATTTCGACAAAAGACCGAAAAAAAAAAAACGTGAATTTAGTCAAAGAATCTCAAACAACAACAACAACAAAAAAACCCGTGAATTTCGTCAAAGGGTCGCGAAAAAAAAAACACGCAAATTTCATCAAAGGATTAAGGTAAAAACGTGAATTTCATCAAATGGTCACGGAAAAAACCACAGTGGTCTCTTTGGAAAACAGCACACATACAAACATCTATGTTTATTATTACAGTTTTTAATCTGAAATAATATACTAAACTTACTTTTGAAAAATCAGGTTAATAACCCGAACCCAACTTGAAGGAATCTTAGACTGAGCCTCAAATCTACCCAAATCAAAAACTCGATAGGCAACAAAAGTACTTGGCGCCAGGAGTAAAGGTCAAAATTAGCACTAGCCACCGGCCACAGGGCCAGTAAATGAAAAAAAGTGGCTAGTGAAAAACTGTCTATCAGCGGCCACTTTTTTATAAGGAGATAATAAAATTTTCTTGCATTCATCAAGTATTCTACTTTTTTTGGTTCCAATATATTTATATTAACATATTTATTTGGGCTACTCAGTTTTAGATTAATACATATGGAAATTTTACTGTTTAGCATTTTGAAATAAAAAAGTGGCCGTTAGTTTAAAGAAAGTGGCCACTTAAAAAATTAGTCCTACCGGCCAGTGGCCGCTAATGAAATTTCCCAATTTTGACCTATAGCCAGGAGGCAGGGCCGAAACTAACCTTTTTTGCACCCGGGGCAAACATGGATTTTGGCACCCACCCCCTCTTCCGCAAAGTATATTTATAAAGAGAATTTTACTAATTTTCGACAGCCGACTTATTTTAAAATTTAAAATATGTAATACTGAACTACGTAATGCACAGTGGCGAATCCAAGGGGGGGGGGTGTCATGACCCCCTTCTGAGCATCAACAAAAGTATTCTAAAGATCATTTTTAAAACGAAATATACAGTAGAGTACCGATTGTCAGAGTCCTGCTTAACCGAGTTATTTTCTTCTGATGGACTGATGACTTCCATTACTATGAAACAGTCATTATAAATGAAGTGTTAGGTGAAGATGAAAGAACAGTCGTAAAAAGTTAGAACTCTGATTTTCTGGTCAGAATGGGGGGAAAAAATGGCCATAATTTTTTTTTGAAAAAAAAAATAATGCAATTTTTTTCTGAAAATTTTTTTTTTGGCAATTAAAAAAAAATAATAAATTATGGCAAATTTTCCCCCCCTTCTGACGCGATAATCCGAGTTCTAACTTTTTACGGCTGCTCTTTCATCTTCACCTAACTCTTCATTTATAACGACTGTTTCATAATAATGGAAGTCATCAGTCCATCAGAAGAAAATGATCTATTCCAAAGGTATAATTCTTCATTTGGCGCCCGGGCACATGCCCCCTCTGCCCCCCTTTAGTTTCGGCCCTGCCACCAGGAGGGAATTTCCTCCCTCTGCAATAACCTTTCAGAAAATTTGCTTTGAATTTCAGAATTTTTTTTTAACTCAGAATCACCCCTGCCTTCTTATCATGGATTTTTAGTTTAATTTTTTTAACCAAAATAATTATTCTTTAATTAATATTAATTAATTTTTAATTTAAATGGAAATTATTTTAAACTACTGTTTTTAATTCATATCATCAAAATAAAATAAGCAATTCTATTAAACATTAAAATTAATTTGCAGAAAGTTCTTGACCCAATATTTGTGTGCGCAGAAAGTTTTTGGTTTTATACAAGTCTGCGAACAACTAAATGTTTCGTGATTTTTTTTTCCTGTTACCGAATGACAAATTTCACGATTTTTTTTTTTTTTTTCATGAAACCACTGGGCAAATTTCAGTTTTACTTCTACAACCGACTAATTTGAAGATTTTTCTCTTTTTTTTCTCTCTGAGGAAACGTAGACATAAATGTCACGAATTTTTCTCATGGCCGACTAACGAATTTTTCCAGCAACCGACATAGCACAAAATTAGCACTCGCCACTCGTCGAGTAACACTTAAAATGTGGCAAACTTTATTGTTCTAACTCGCCAAACGCGATGGTTGAAGATGTATCAACGCCAGGGAGGAAAGGGGGGAAATTCGTTCGGAATTTATGACATCTAGATCAGGGACTCTCCTGAACGTAAGAAAACAAAGTAGAAAGGGAAATTCTGTTCCAAATTTTCCGGGAAAAAAAAGACATCAGTCCAAAAATTAAGACATAAAAAAATATCGCTAATTTCGACATGGCTCTCGAAAAAAAATCGATTTCATCAATCATTCGCAGAAAAAAAAAATCACTAATTTCGTCAAAGAATCGCAGGAAAAGCGTGATTCTCGTCAAAGAATCTCGTTGGAAAACGCGAAATTCGTCAAAAGATTGCCGGAAAACACAACTTTCATCAAAAAACTCGAAAAGAACGCAAATTTCTTTAAAAAATGGTGAAAAAAGTACAACTTTCGTCAAAAGATCAAGAAAAAACTCAGATTTCGTCAAAGGATCGCGGAAAACAAATGCAAATTTCGTCAAAGAATCGCAAAAAAATATAAAATTCTTCAAAAAGATGGCGAAAACCCCCACAAATTTCGTCAAAAGATTGAAAAAAACAGGGTTGTAGTAGGTAGCTGCCCGTGTACCTGCCCAACTACCCGCCTGTGCTGGGTTTTTTACAACCCTGGAAAAAACGCTGATTTCGTCAAAAAATCGCTAAAAAACGAGTTTCGTCAAAAAATCCCAGAAAGACGTGAAATTCGTTAAATGATCATTGAAAAAACTCAAATTTTGTGAAAGAATTGCTAAAAAATCTGCTTTGAGTTATTTAAGAAGAGGATAGTTATACAACTTTTTTAATTAATAAAATTTTAAATTTCATGGCTTCTTCTGTGAATTAAAACAAATGAATAAAATTTTCTTAAATTCTAAAAAAAACATTTTAAAATCAAAGACAAATTGTGGAAAAATTGGAAGAAAAGTTGTACAAGATCATATGTTATTTGCTAGTCAAGAAGGGAATAAAGTAAATAAACAATACAATATATTCAAATTTTATATGGTGGCAACTCACCTAAATCTTCAAGGTAAACAGATTGCACTTTTTCAATGACAAAATATAATTCTGAAATATTGTTAATGAGGACAAACAAAATTTTATCAAATATAACACCATGCAAATTTGTAGATAACGGTAAAAAAAAATCTTTACAATATTGTATTCCTTCTACTGTAACATCATATGACATGATCGTGTTTAATGAAGAAATATTTGAAAGAATAGCATTTTGAATAGCAACACTGAATGAAGCAGCACAAAAATTTACACTGCCATTTGTACTTATTTTCATAGGGAAAAAATTTCCTTCATGAACATAAGCCTTTAATAGCTGGTGCTGAACAGCCAGAGTTGAACAAATGTTTTTAAAGTTTTTACACTGTTTTGCACATTTTTTAAAATAAGCATGTTTACTTTCAAAGCGAAGAGTCCATAATCTAATTAATGGTCCAAACTGAGAAATCAAATAAGGATAATGCAATAAGAAATGATGTTTGGGTTTCAGTGGAGTTAAAAATATTTCGGCTCTTAGTTCCAGATACTCTTCAACAAGAACGTACAGATAACAAACCTGCTCGATACTAATCTTTGGAGCACAAACCATCTCTACAATTTTACATAGGCGCAAACACAAATCCCAGACTGGGTTATTTTTGTCAGATATTTTGTGACCAATTAAGATTGGCAATAATCTCAAGAGACACCAATTTTGGGTTGCATGACCATTTACTTTGGAAGTTTGCACATTCATTGGATTTGGTTTGTTGCGTGCATCTGTGCCCTTATAATGAAAAGAAGCAATTCTACGGTTCAAATAACTTGTTGTGAACCACTTTTTTTCTTCTGTGAAATAATTGAAAATTAAATGAAGATCATAAGGAACAATTCCTCCAAATAGATCATGGGCTAAGAATGGTGGGAGACCAGGCTGAGACACATGAAAAAAATCTAAATCATTAAAAGGTGATTTAAGTTTGATTCCATGATGACTCTCAAAATTCAGAAGTTCTGATAAACTTGAATCGTATAATTCAGGGGTCCTAAGCTTGTCAACTTTGTACGGTATACTTTTAAAATGAGATTTTGTAATCAAACAAAAGCTTCAAAAATATTCACAATTAAAATTTTCAAGAAATCCACCTATCGTGTGAGATCCAAGATTGTCGCCAACTATTGAACAAATTGTCCCTTTATGATTGACACCATTAATATCAATGCCTTCTTTTTCTAAGATAGAAATGTCAGTGATTAGTTTTCTAAATATTATCGACCCCAAAGAACTTCAGATCTTTTTCACGACATAATAGTGCTAATTGAATATTATCTACATTTGATCGCTGCGAAGGAGAAAAATTAGCTAGGTGAAAGTACACTCCTACAATGCTGTGTATTTTTCTGGCAGAACCTAAAGGAATCTTGGAAAAAAATAAGTGCCAGAGATTCAGGGTTACTTTCAAATAACTTATTGCGTTTATACGAAAATCCATCCTTCACATCTGTCAGTACACCTGTAGGAGATATTTCTTGTTTATACTCTTGGAAGTAGATAAGATTCAAAAGAGTTTAATAAAAATATTAACTCTAATCATCAAAAAAAAAAAGAAAAAAACATTATCATTTTAACAATTATCGGAATAATAAAGGGTGCGACCGGAGGATACTTCCAAGGTTGCTACTTAATACCAAGTTAATACTAAATACCAAATTTGCCACTTTGGCGCATTTATCGCCAGGTTGGAGAGAAGTAGAGTATTCTACGATTCACCCCAATAAATAAAAACATGCATAGTCTAAAAACATCAATGTCACAAATTTATTTGCTATCTTCACTGCTGAAACAATAAAACTAATGGAATTTCTTTTAAATATATTAAAGTACTCATAAATTTCCTTGTAATAATTAATAAATATAATTTATTAAGTAACAAATACACTTACTTGATTTAATCAAAATTGCTTGGATAACATAAAATATTGCAACGATATTTAAATCTGGGATCACCATTTCTTTCTATGATTAAAAATAAGAATATTTAATGTTTAACCCTTTCGTGGTCACGCACGCGTATCCGCGGTCGCACTTTGGTACTTGTAAGTGGTCGTGAACGCATATAGGCGGTCAGACTTTTGTACTTGTAGATGGTCACAAGCGCGTATAGGCGGTCAAAATATTCTACTTGTAGATGGTTATGAACGCGTTTGCGCGTTTGTGCTTCCCCCCACTTCTCGAGACTGGGAGTTAAAGAAGGCGTTTATCAATCACCCCCTCTTTCCAAGCACACAATAGGCGTTAGGCAGACTATTTGTCAACTGGATTACCGTATTTTAAGTCGAATGCCTTAGGGGATTTCGTTTTCTGTTAATGCTTAAGAATGGCATTGTATTTCGAACCATAAACTAGGCAATTTTATAGAATATCATCGTTTACTTATTTTACTTTATTATTTCTGTCCATAAGATTCTAATTCATTACTATAATAATTATTATTTTATATCATTTGCCATATAATATTTATTTATTTTGCATGTTCATTATTTATTATGTAATATTTATTTATTTTGCTCTTTTAATGAATATACACGTTCTTTTCTTTCCTTTTTACTTCCAAATGTATGTCATTTTTTTCATTTAACTATAATACTAAATAACTAAACTGTTTTTTTTCTTTACTTACAGCACTTTTGTTGTGTAATAATAATAAAAATCTCAAATATCCAATTTAACATTACACTTCAAAAATAATATTTTTATTTATTATTGTTGCGCAAATTTTATTCAAATTCTAGCATAATTTAAAACTAGCACCGTGAAACCTGTCTATAAGGACGCTGAATGGGCCAGAAAAAGCATCGATGTAGATAGGTTTTAAATTTCATTATAGGTAGATTGGTAAACGGAAAAAGGTGACCGGAAAAAACGGGACCGGAAAAAACGTGACAAGGAAAAAAGGTGACAAGGAAGTGTTAAATATTGAATTTGGAAACAATGAACCTGGAAAAAAAATTAAAGCAAATCGGATGTTTCTGTCAAGAGTTATCGCGTTACGTACATACAGACGTAAGTGCATACATACATACATACAGAACCTGCGTGCACATTAATCCTTGGGCTTTGATAGCCTGCGAGCAAAAAGCAGGATAATGAAAAAATTCCTCTAAATAAAATGCCTCCTCTCTTCGTCTTTATTTTGTTCCCTTTACAGGCTGTGTATGCAATTTTTTCCCTCCCCCTCCGCCTTATAAAACATCTTTACTCATATATAAACTATCAATAGCGAATTGAAAGAATCAATAAATTGTATTTCCTTAGTACCCCCCCCTCCGTGGATAGCACTAACTTGTCTTTTGTAGAAGTCATAATAAACTTCTCTTAATGAAATGTTAAAATTGTATTTTCTTGGACCAAATCTTAGAGTTGTCAAACTCACCCATTAACTCTGCCCCCCCCCCCCCTACGCTGTAAGAAACTGACAGTGGAAAAACTTTAGTTTTTAGCATTTATTTATCGACAAGTTCAATATTTAACACTTCCTTGTCACGTTTTTTCCGGTCACTTTTTTTTCCTTGTCACGTTTTTTCCGGTCTCGTTTTTTCCTTATCCCGTTTTTTCCGCTCTTGTTTTTTCTGTCACGTTTTTTCCGGTCACCTTTTTTCCTAGATTCAATATTATTCCTAAGGAAGAATTTTTTAAAGATAGCGTGCTTGCATTTCAGTATTTTTAAACGATTTTCTTTGATTTGAGTAGCTGAGGTCGATCTGTACAAAGGACTTTTTTACTCCTTCTATTTTATTTGCAAGGTTTTTTAATGGGGATACTTTTACTTTCGAAACCGGTTCCGAAAGTAAATGTATCCTAAATAAATTTAAAAAAAACTTTAAACAAAATCGAAAAAGAAAAAAAACGGTCTTTCTATAGATCGATCTTAGGTAGCCAATGCAAAAGATTCGTTTAAAAAAATGGAAATAAAAACGAGGTATCTTAAAAAAATTCTTCCACCAAATGAACATTAGCGAGCGGGTGCTTTCGCGTGAGTGAAGTAGCCTATTAATTGTTGGAAGTAGATCAAAAACTCCACGCAATTAAACATCATAGACGGCTTTATTAAGTGCAATTGCTCGCAGTAATCTGCAATGCTTTTTTAATATTTTAGAGCAAAAGTAAAGTAATTTTATTTTTCAATTTGAAACTTTTCCTTTATCATATGAGACAAAGTTAATGATAATTCTACCGTGAAGGCTGTATTTCAAAATCTCTACAAACGTATCTTTTTTTTTTTTTTTTTTTTTCCTGTTCTTATCTCGATTTTCCTTTTGTTTATATGGCAGTTTACATACAAAGAGATTTGCCATGAAAGAATTATTTCAATCAATAAAATGATGTTTACACAGTACTTCTCAGGTTGGGAGATATAACCTATCATCTCACCAATATGATTAAGCAAAGTAAACAATAATAATCATTTTAAGATAGGTAATGCATTCATATGCATTAAAGACAGATAATCTTAACAAAAGTTACTCTTCCTTGTTTTTACTTGCATTAAAAAATAAATAAAGGTGTATTTTTACACATATTTATATGTGTGGTTTTCATTATATTCGACCTACTTATATTTTTGAATAACTGGATACTTGATTCCTTTTGAAAGTTGAGGGGGGGGGGGGAGAATCCAAAAACCATTCTTATGTTTATATCACTGGCTGTGTCCGCTTGGAAAATTAAAAACATTGTGTATTATTTGTGCTTTCTTTATATAACGAGTCCCAATATAGCGACTCTTACATTAAAACTGCCATATTAAAAAGCCCTAAATCTTATTTATTCTCACAGTTGTGTTTCACAGAGAAGAACCAGAGGTGTAGCCAGAAAAATGCTTATGAGACTACACTTCCCTGAACGATATCTACAATTATCATTATTTTTTACCTAATCATTCTACTAAATACAACAGAGTTGACCAAATATTCCAGTGTAATTAATTTCAATTATACTTTAAAAGTTTCTATGAGTTTTCTTTGAAGTAAGGTTTGAAAGAGAGTAAATATCTCCCATTGTTATCTAATCCAAACTCTTGCAACCCATGAATGACATCGAAATACTACCTGTAAGTGACGCTTTGAGCTTTGAGAAAACTATGATTGACAGCCCCACCCCTTCCCTTGTAAAGATGATTTCTAAAGAAAACAGTTCACAGGAACAGTAAAATTCCAAATAGTGGTAGCTTGCTACATATTTTTTTCATTGTCGCTTATTTAATAAAAGGATTATGAAATGTTTATGTTTTAAACTAGTTCTTTTAAAATTAGTATTAATCAATAATTATTAAATCATGAATATTGCACAATGTAACATAAAAGATTGTTGATATAAAAATAAAGTAGGGCATCATTTAAAAAAAAATCTTTTCTGACATCACAGCAGAAATCTTAGAATAACTCCCCCCCCCCCTCCCCAACGGAAAATAAAAACTGATAGCCGAAGAGTTATCTTTATTGTAGCCTAAGAATTATTATTAAACTTATGGTTATTTTTAATAATAAAAACTTTGTTGCACATTTTCTGTATGTTATCAAATTCTGCCCCATTCCGCAAGCGTGTTTATAGAAGAATTTAGTAATTTAGTTATTCTACCTAAATACTTTTAAATAATCACTTTCAATAGTCTACTTTTAAAAAAATCAAATTCGTGATATTTGATATGCGCATGTTACCTCCGATATCGTAAAATCAAGAAAATTTTTCTCCGATTAAGTCACACACTAATGACAATTTGTAATTCTAAATTATGAGGAATTTATTTATTTTACATTTTCCAACATAGTTGAAAAGGGTTTATGACTTCAGTTTGTCTGTCAGTGCTCTATCTTGCGCAAATATAATTCGATTTCCCTGAAATTTTGTGTGTTATTGACATTTACTATCGCACGATCACCATTGAAAATGAAATATGTAGCATGTACAGTTCCCTTACAGGGGCATTCAAAAGTATGCCGTTAAATTACGACCAATGGGAAAAAATCGTTTCAAGTGCAGCACTAAAACATGCTTTCTGTAGAATATGAAATGCAAAGAATTTATTATTCATTTCCAGAGTCGCACAAAAGAATTCCGTTACATAATGATCTACGCGGGAAAATCGTTTGCAGTATATTTTAATGTAGATACTCTATTTCAAATGAATTTAGGTAAAAAGGTCAACGGTGAAAAGGTCTTAGCAAAAAAAAATCAGTGGTAAAAATAATAATTATTATATATACTTAGATGAACCTAAAATTCAGATCTATTAGTTATTAAAGTTACATATATTTTTAGTTATAGAAAACTAATTCTAAGCTTCAACTAAAGCCCGTGCTAAGTCCGCATATCTATTATTGATATCAAAAAAGTATATTATACATAGCGTTACACTTAAAGGACACTAACAAATAGGTGCTGTGTATTGAAAAAATATATTCTGCTGGAGACGCCCGCTGTTCATTAGTAAGCCCCCAGAAAGGGCGGGGTGTTAAACAGAAAATACAATCTATAGATTCTCTCAATTTAGTACATGGATAGCTTATGTATAAGGCTATTAACTTTTATATATTTATGGGAACTTTGACCAAAGACAGCCTTTTGGTGAAGAGAAAGGGGGAGGACATGGAATTAAAAGAAACAAATTTTTACATACATTTAAAGGGGTCAAAACATAAACAAAAGTACTTTTTTCAAAAGTGAAGGTTTTTCATTATCTTGATTTTTATAATGTAAGAGGGGAGCAGAGTTAAGAGCGGGGTGTACGTGTGTGTGTGTGTGTGTGTGTGTGTGTGTGTGTGGGTATGGAGGGGGTAACAATAAGTGGGAGTCAAAATTTTGAAGTTTCAACAAAGAAAACAAAATTTAAGGAATGCACAGCAGAAATGAAAATATTTTCTCGAAAATAATTTAAATAATACTTAGGATCTAAATTTATTGAGTATGGCGTAGAGTCCTGCATCGGGTCGGGAAACCTTTCTTTTTTTTGTCGGGGGTTGGATTAACTTCTACAATTTTGCTGCAAATCGGGTTGATATCCATTGTTTCGGGTTAGGTTTTGTCTCTTGCGGGTCCGGTTCGGCTTGACCCGATTTTTCAAAGAATTTCTAAAATATTTTTTCTGTTGAAAAATCTGCATACAATAACAGTTTTTAAAGAAATGGAAAAATTGAATACACAAGGAAAATTGTGAAATCTAAATAATTTAGAAACTAGTTTTATTAAGCTTGTCTTAATACAATTTAACAGACATATTACAAAAATGGGATCTGTAGGTCGAAGGGAAAATTTATGATAGTCATAGACCGTTTATTCAGAGCTATATTTCAATTTACATTTGTGAATATACGATCTTCAGCTGTGTATCGACCTATCTTTAACTACATTGTCAAAGGACTATTTCATCTTATTCCTCTATCTAAGATAAGCAAACGATATTACGTCGTTCAAGCCATTAAATAAAACTGTCATACAAAATTTCCCACAATTGGACTATTATCGTTCTTCCTCTTAATCATTTGATTTTCCTCTAATTTTTTACGCGCACGCAAAAAAAAAAAAAAAAAAAAAAAAAAAAAAAAAAAAAAAAGAACTGGAAAGTAAAAACTTTTTTTTTCTTCACCATTTGAAAAATTAAGAAAGATATAATGAAAGTAATGTTTTATTAAATTTTGAACTCGAGTGTGAAAACCAAATTTCAAAATAAGATAGTTTTCTTTATAGATATTAAAATTATTTTAATTTCAGCAATCCACCCTTTACTAAAAAATATTTTAAATATTCACAAAAGTGCCCTTTTTCAACCGTCCTTTTTTAGTGCACTGTTCTTCGGTTGTCTTGGAATTCCTCTGTTAATGATCAGTAAACACTACGCGCATTATTATTACTATTAATTTTTATGGGAAACAGACTGCAGTGCACATTAGCAATGTGTATCAATTATTGCGGTTGTAATAATATACTACTATAAAAAAAAGTACTACAAGCAGATATCGATCTAGACCGTAATTCGAGTTTATTCGAATTATTTTATACATCCATGTAAACCAACAATAAAGGCCACACTCACTATTTCCAATAGTGAACAGGCCTCCATATCATATATCGATTTCATGGCAATGCAAGTAATATTTACAAAGGTCAGATGGAAAAGTAGTACTAGACTTTTTCCGCGATGGCACACCAAGCTCACAATTAGCCTAAAATATTCAAGTGTAACTATATATTGTTTAAAAAGATACCAATGAACAGTACAAGTATAGAATTATTCAAAAATATCAATAGAATGGATGCAATTAAAGCAGTAGATATGATTAAGTGTAAGTATATGTCTTTAAAAACAGGGAAGAATCATTATCTAAAAGATTCTTACAATAATGCAAATGAAAGCATTATCTTTTTAAATTTATTGTTATTATTATTATTATTACTTTACTTTGTACAATCATGTTTGTTAAATGACAAATTAAATCATGGCAATCTATTTTTTTATAAATATATCTCATATAGACTAATACTATATGATCAGAATTAATGCTAATACTATATGATAAGTATGATTAAAACAATCATAATGAAATGAATGTATTGAAACTGGAAAAAAAAAAGTTAAACTAGATTTTGATGATTGAACTTTTCATTTCGTTACCATGAGAATTAAACTAAGAAAACATTTATTTTAATGCATTAAACTACACTAATACTGTATAATGCACATTTATTTTAACGTATTTAAATATCCATTTTTAATTATAGATTACTTAGAGATCACAAATATATTTTACAATTAATGTTGATTTCTTTCCTGCTCATGCTGACTGATAATTGTTACATCATATAAATCCAACTTATTGCAATTGCTTCAAGGTCTATGACACTAAATTTGGGGTGCTCTGGGCGAATGCCCCGTACAAAAACTGCATAATCTTCCAAATTGATTTTTTTTGTGACACATTCCTGAATTCAGTTTTGTTCATAAACACACGGAATTGGCAGGAACTCTTATTCAGAAACTATAAAGTCGAACAATTTTTTTCAATTTTCGATAAACATAGGAAGGAAGTCTTTTAGAAAATGCTGTTAAAGTTGGCGTTTTGAAAAAAAAATTCTGCACACGAAGCCCGATAAAGGTTACAATGGGAAAACGCTTGTATTTCTCATGTAATTTATTTGTCGAAAAGTGAAAAAAAGAAAAAGTGAAAGAAAAAAAAAACATTTGCTCTCAAATCATTTACATAGTCATACCTGCATTTGTCAAGCTTTTACACTTATATATTAATTCGTTAATGTGTCAAAGTTTTTATTGTTAAACGAGCAATTTTTTTTTCATCTAAATAATATTTACAAAAGTTAGCGGTAGGGCAGGCGGAAGAGCATTAATTAACCACCATATACAGGGCAGGGTCCGACTTAGGCTATGGGGGGAAAGGTAAGAATCATTCTGCCCCCCCCCTCTATCTATCTATCTATAGATTTTTTTGTGAATAATGTGGAAGTAGCTAGTAATAAACTTCATACTATTGTATTATATGCATAAGTTTTTTATCCGGTACTGCTTACATCTGTATACAGAGTGTCACAAAAAGATAATCAAAACTTTAAGAAAAAAATACCTGTAGGAAAATAGTAGAAAAAAAAATGATAGATTGTTTGATACGAGTAATTCTTTGCAAACATTTACTTTGCTTATCTACGTACGTTATAAGATGTCTAAAAGAAAACGTCCCAAATTGGTTATAAGTATTGGTTTTAACTTGCCACGTTAAGAGAAAAACGTTAATAAAGAATTGCTTTTGAAAACTATAGAATACTAAATTGTCATAATAAAATATTAATCATTAGTTTTCTAATGATATTTGCGTAGGTGGAGAGGTTACTGAAAGCGGAGGGGGCAAGGGGACCGCACTTCCTTCTTAAAAGTTCGAAAATGTATGAATTTTGGTCACTTTTATTTAATTTTAAACATTTGACACCATTTAAATAAAAATCCTGACTACTCTCATGGGAGTCCCCTAAAAAGGGGGACCCGGGGAAGCTTCCCCGCATGCACCTACATAAGTCGGGCCCTGACAATATATATGTAATATACATATATATATATATATATGTATTTAATGGACCACCATAACCAATAATTTTATATATTAAACTTTATTTTCAAAGATCTTTGTAAAACATTTTTATTTATGCAATGTATTGCCTAAATTGTGTTTCCTTGCGCTAAATACTGAATTTTTTACTCATACTTTGTTACCCCCCCGACCCCTTTAACTCTGCCCTCTCCTACATTGTAAAGATCAAGATGATAAAATTTCCGTTTGTTAGTCAACATGTTTATTTCAACCCCTTTAAAATATCTGTATGTAAAGTTTTTTTATGTTCCCCCACTCTCTTCCTTCTCACCCCAAAGACTATCCTTGGTCAAAGATTCCATAAATATATAAAACTCGCTGTTCTTATACATAAGCTATCAAAGTAGCGCGTTGAAAGAACAGATACACCTGCTTTACTTGAAACGCGGAAAAAAAAAATATAAGTATTACTGACTATGGAAGTTGCTTAGAGAATAGTTTTAATTGTGTGATGCATTTTCTCGCTGAACTATATTTGTATGCCAATAGAAGTTTGTGGAACATAAAAAAATTTATACAGGGATACGCAAACCAACAAGATACATGGCCGTTTGGGTGCGTAATTGATTATTTTTTTTTAATTATTATAGAAGGTAATTGATAAAACTGGATTTCTAAATGTGTTATATGTTTACCATACTGTTTACTCACATATCTTCCTGCCACATATATTGCGCCTTATTTACCGGTAAAATTTCAGTACAGTTTTATAGATAGATAAATGTGTTGGAAAGTATTTCGCAATCTATTCTTGAAATCTATTCTCACAATCTTCTCGAAATCTTCGTTCTTATTTTTATGAGCTTTTATTTTTTTATGCTGGAGAAAGTTTTCAAAGTTTCCATACATACAAATACGCAGAGATAATAATTACTACTATTTGTTTATTAATATTATTTGTTTAAAAATTAAATGAAAAAATACAAAATATCTTGAGAAGGAAAATTAAAACTGGTTTCATCCAAATCCTAAAACTTAAAAAAAGGATAAATCTTAAAAAGTGATAAAAAGTGTCATTTGATTTTTTTTAACTCTTTCCAGTATAGTTGAAAAGCGTTTATAAATTCGGTTTGTCTGTCTTTCCTTCTGTCCGTGCTCTAATTCACATAAATTTAGTCCAATTGTCATAAAATTGATATATGTTATTTTTGTTTAATTTGGCATGTTCATTATTGAAAATGAAATTTGTAGCATGTAAGATTCGTTTACAGGGACACGCAAAAGAATGCCGTCACATTACGGTGAATTAGAAAAATCGTGTATGGTGTAGTTTAATGATATTACACTATTTTAAACATATTGGAATTTTTATATTTCACTAAGGAGTTGTACACTACAAGGCGATTACTGTAGAATATGATGTGCATAGAATTTATATTTCATTTTCAGGGACACACAAAAAAATTTGGCCTATGACCAATAATTGCTATAAGTTCGTTATCAGTTGCGGTATACGTTTTTAAATTTGACTGTTGTTATTATTATTTTTTTAATATTATGTGGTGTTTATAAATTCAATAGGTCATATACTGGGAATCACTATCGCAAGTACAATTCCGTTTATTGACAGAAATTGCTGAATGGGAATTTTCCTGCGGAACTAAATTTTTGCATTACATACATACAAAGTTATAGAGCATATACAGGGCTGCACAAAAAATAGATATTTTTCCAACTAACTGACAGCAATTGCAGAAATTGGGTTTTCAAATGCGTTATGTGTTTTCTAATTTATTTATTTAGACACCACCTTTCTCCGTAATAAGCTGTAAAGTTTTGTTTCAATATTCTGAATGTATTGGAAAGTGTTTCATAATTTATGCTAGACACATGATTTTTAGCTCATGTTTCTTTTTACAAATATTCTTTTTCAATTTCTCCAAAGAATTTTTGAAAAAATACGGAGTCTTACTGTACTAAATATAAGAAAAAATACATGAATGCATTTCGAAATTATTAAAAATAGTGCTTAGTTTCCATCTGGTCTAAGAATGTTCAACTTGTGTCCCGCGGAGTTGCGAACTTATTGTTGTATCCTTTTTATCTCTTTATGGCCGATGGACGCTGGAAGTTTTATGGGAGATAAAGTGAGGGGGGGGGGGGAGGTATTACTCTTCACAGATATTTGAAATGGATTGTATTTTTCTCATTTTCAATAGGAGAATATATTAGGTACCTAAAATAATTCCTGTTATTGGAAAATTTTAAATGTAATTATTTTTCCTAGGTGGTGAGAAGGAGAAAAATGACACCCGAAAAAAAAAAGGGCACTTTTATTACAATGGAACTTACAAAAAGCACATTTATTTTGTATATTACTATGCAGACTTTCTATTGACCTATTTATACATAGTAATACCTGTACTAAGCGGAATCTTGCCTCAAAAAAATCCAAAGTTCTTTGGAAAATTTCTAATTCAAAATTATTATATTGCCCCTTATCATTTCGTTTTAAAGGGTTTCATTGTTAAAATTAAAACTTGCATTTAATCAGTAATACAGTCGTTCCCGTTTAAACGATTATTTTTGGTTCCAGAAATAATTTTCGATTAAGCGGGGTTTTTGATTAAACGGGGAATCATAACTGTAATATGCGTAATAAAAAAGGGAAAATACCCATCTACGGTATGTTTAATTAACAAAATAATAAATCGTTAATAGAATAACATAAACTAAAATAAATACGAATGCTAATATAAAGTAAATACTTATTAATTTAACGTCAGTATATTCATTTATATGGTTTACATCACACTTAATGCAGCTCGTTTGAGTTTGGTCAAAACTTTGCTACTTCTAATTTATGTTACTTATACTGCCTTTAAAAAATCGTTTAAAGTTGTTTGTTTAAGTGAAATTTTAAAGGAGTAAATATAGAGTTATTTTTCGAATGAGTGCAATATATCACAACGACCATCTCGAGTCTCAAAGTGACGACGCATTGCCATTAAAGCCTGATTAACAGCAAGAAGCGATGATGGTGAGATCAAGGTGGGGAAATCATTTGACCTGTCCATTATATACCTGCCGACCAAAATCATTGCAGGAAGAACTGAAAATTTGTTTTCAGCGTAAAGGAATCGGAAATGACAAAAGGTGGAAGGAAATTCTAGCTGAAACGGGCTTTCTGCGCCTATTTTCAATCATCGGTCACACAGTTCTTATTCGATTAAGCGGGGAGGTTCGTAAAAGTTATTTGGTTTAAGCGGGGGAAAATAACATAGAACCAATAGGAATAAATTCGGTTCCGGAGAATTCTATTCGAATAAGCGGGGTATTCGATTATCCGTGACCCGATTAAGTGGGGAGGACTATTATACATATGCACAAGTATTACACCTATAATTCGTTAATGATGCAATACTATGATCACTAATTAATTACAGTAAAACCTGTAAAAATGAAATCCATGTATAACATAATCCTGCCTTAAACGGAAAATTTTATATTCCCAAATACAAAATATTACACAATTACACCTAGTAAAACCTGTCTAAAACAGAATTTGTTTTCGTACCTAGTGATCTCGTATTAACCGGTTTTATTGTAATATACAGTGGTACTGTGCAGTGTTACTGATTAATTAATTCTGTAAAACTTAAATAATATATCTTTACTATCTCTAAACATGATTGAAGTATAAGAAATAGTGTACTTTATAAAAAAGAAACGCCTTAACATGTTTGGTTTTACTGTACTAAAACAATTGCCTGCCGAGACGAAAGGAAAGGTTGAAATAATTACTGCCACTTTGATTACATCAATAAATGTTTTTCTTTTAATGTTCTACATTTATCAGTAAAATAATAGGAATTAATAAAAATTCAAATTTGTTATCTGGAAGCTAAATTATAAGATCCAAAAATCCGCCTGTTTTTTTTTTTTTTTTTATGTATGGCTGGAAAAAAGGTTGTCAGTTTGTATTTTTTTCTTCTTTTTTTAAACAGGAATTTGCACATTTTGAAAATCTTATTAAAATTTGTTTTAATTCTTTTATTGCTCACAAAAAAAAAAATAAGTTAGAAGAATTATCATTTAGAAGAAGTTTTTTCCATTTATTTTGAATGCGCATTTGAAATACTTTATAATAAATCACTTTTTTTTTTGGTGGGGGGGGGGGGTGTTAGAATATTTTAATGTATTTTCAACTGGTATATTCATCAGGATAATGTACAATATATCAGCTATCTCAGATTTATATCATAGAAAATCAAAGAAAGCAGATGTTACACTAATTTGCATAATGAGAAATTATTATTATTATTATTTATAAAAGAAAAAAAAATAATATTAGCATTAATTGAAATTGAGATACGATGAATAACCCTATCTAAAAGTGTAACTAAAGTGTACTAAACGTTTAATTGAGATTCGTTGTATAGTGAGATCTATCGCTATGCGTGCGTTTTATAAAATGTAAATTTATTTAAAAAATCGATTACTTCCAGTTTAATTTTGTAATTAAATCATTACAAATTAATAAAATTTACAAGTTTATGTAACAGAAACTGTTTAGAAAAAAAGAATGCATTTAGAGGAAATGAAACATGCTTGTTATTACGAAGATATAAATTCTTTTCAAATTTAGATAAAATTTAGTAGCATATAAAGCAAATTATACTACGTTAACAGTTTGCAAACATTATTCTAAGCAACACGGAACACACACCTGTATTCCTGAAAACTGCTATTTCGTTACATACTTTCAGGTGTTGTCTGGGATTAACTAGACAATCGTTTTCGAAAGCTATTAGTCAACTAGATTTAAACGCCCATTCACGCCTCATAAAAGACAGTGGACAGACGTTTCAATCATTCAGTGTCAGAAAGAAGGGGAAAGAACTAAATTCCTTAGCACTTTTCAACTACAAAATCACATAACCCCTTCTACCTTTTCGAACAAGTTTTTTTTCCTATTCAAGGCCTTTTTAAGGTACATTTTTATAATCTAGTGAAACGCTCAATGGGTTAAGGAAGATCGTCTTTTTTTTTTTTTTTTTTTTTTTTACTATTATTATTATTATTTATTTCGGACGATATCAAACACAAACATTTTACGGGTAGCAATAAATTCGTCAAAAATAACTGCTTCAAGCCAGTTATGAGAACTGTAGTTTGATAAAAACCAAATTTTAATTTTAAAACGTGTATATGAAACACAAGCTATTTTTATGTAAATACGGGACATTCAAAAAAGAATAACAGAATGAACCAAACAATCAAGTAAACAATAAGTAATTTAGCTAATCTTAAAAGTATTTGAACACTAAAATACTACAAGCTGTGTAAAATATCCTTTTAAATCGAAGGAAAATGAAGAATATAAGTATTTAATTTATTATTCTGAAAATACGATCAATGATTCTGAAACTTCGACGATGAGAAACAAGCCGCCGCTATCTGGGCAGGGTATAAATTGAATTTTTGTATTTTGAAGTAGAATTGTTAATGTTTTGAGAACGGGAACATATTGTATAGTAACAATCTTTTTTAAGATCATTTTTGCCTAAATAAATTTCAACTGGTGAAATATAATTGAACTGCTTTTTGTAATAATTTAGCCTTTTATAACTTGTTCCCAAAATTGAATTACTTGATTGTAACAGCTCATTATTGCGAATGTGACACAAAATTTCACTGCTTTCAGTTTGAGGAAGTAGAGGCGATAATTTTTCTTTTAAAGACTCACAAGTCCAATTTACAGCTAAATCATTTATTTCAAAAATTTGCTGATTTATGCTTTGAATAACTGTTTGGGAGAATGTTTTTCGCTTGCAACTTTAAATTAAATAATGCAAGACTTCGTATAATATTCTCTTGAGAATTCCCAGATAACTCAGAATTAATTTCAAGATTTTCAACATTCTCTTGAGAATTCTCAGGTAACAACTTGGAATTTGAATTAATTTCAAGGTTTTGATCTCCCTGTATAACACGATCAACACTAGTCGATGCTGGGTTATGATCATTTATAACATTTATAAAACTTTCATACGATATATGTTTGTGATAGCGTGTTGAAAGATGACTTATTCGTGAATGAGGATTTGCAATTTAAATACGGACAGTCAACTTTTAAACCTCGAAGAATGTGAAAAAAATAACTTCACATTCCCGAAATGTATATTATTACAAACTTCAAGATTGCATTTCACCAACATCCGAGGTTACTTAATAAATTAATGTGAATGATCTCGTAATACCAAGGCATACTTAGATACCACTACCGGCAGGCCGATTTGCGTTTAATGTATGAAGTTGCTCGCCAGAGGACTCTGATACGCTGCCCAAAACAGAAATTTGACTCTGACCGTAACTTCAACGACGAGAACCAATCAAACCGCTGTGGGCAGGGTTCAGAGAATTCCAATGTGTTTACATTTTTTTTTCCCGTATAGATAAGATTCAAAAGAGTTTAATAAAAATATTAACTCTAATCATCAAAAAAAAAAAGAAAAAAACATTATCATTTTAACAATTATCGGAATAATAAAGGGTGCGACCGGAGGATACTTCCAAGGTTGCTACTTAATACCAAGTTAATACTAAATACCAAATTTGCCACTTTGGCGCATTTATCGCCAGGTTGGAGAGAAGTAGAGTATTCTACGATTCACCCCAATAAATAAAAACATGCATAGTCTAAAAACATCAATGTCACAAATTTATTTGCTATCTTCACTGCTGAAACAATAAAACTAATGGAATTTCTTTTAAATATATTAAAGTACTCATAAATTTCCTTGTAATAATTAATAAATATAATTTATTAAGTAACAAATACACTTACTTGATTTAATCAAAATTGCTTGGATAACATAAAATATTGCAACGATATTTAAATCTGGGATCACCATTTCTTTCTATGATTAAAAATAAGAATATTTAATGTTTAAGGAAGATCGTCTTTTTTTTTTTTTTTTTTTTTTTTTTACTATTATTATTATTATTTATTTCGGACGATATCAAACACAAACATTTTACGGGTAGCAATAAATTCGTCAAAAATAACTGCTTCAAGCCAGTTATGAGAACTGTAGTTTGATAAAAACCAAATTTTAATTTTAAAACGTGTATATGAAACACAAGCTATTTTTATGTAAATACGGGACATTCAAAAAAGAATAACAGAATGAACCAAACAATCAAGTAAACAATAAGTAATTTAGCTAATCTTAAAAGTATTTGAACACTAAAATACTACAAGCTGTGTAAAATATCCTTTTAAATCGAAGGAAAATGAAGAATATAAGTATTTAATTTATTATTCTGAAAATACGATCAATGATTCTGAAACTTCGACGATGAGAAACAAGCCGCCGCTATCTGGGCAGGGTATAAATGTAAACAAAAAAGAGCACGTTGTGATGTTTTGGTTCAGGGTTTGAAGCTGAATCCCACTTCACTTTTTCGACGGTTTTCGGCGAAATGCGTTGGCCGTATATATCATAGTAGGCTATGTTAATACATGTTGGCGAAATGACGTGTACTTTGAAAATCTACGATTGCAAAATTTAATCGTGCATGGAAACCGCACGTTGTGGACATTCTTGTGCAATCTGTAATGCGTAACATATGAAAGTCGGGATGAGCAAGCAAATTGACATAATTCGCAGACAAATTGCAGTTCGCTCATTTAATAAAATGCATGGAATTAATAAATATTGCAAGAACAGAAAAAAATAATACTTAGGCTGCGAAATCAAAAAGATGAACGAGACACGAGGTAGAAAACAGAGAGCGCGGTCATAGAACACGAGGTAAACAAGTCTAATCTAAAGTAGAGATCGGCGGATTGTAGACAAGCCACTTTATCGGCAACTCAGGTTCAAAACGAAGAATCGTATGACTACATAACTTTCCGCCAGAGGGCGGAAACGATATCTGCGCGGAGTAAAGGAGAATCTCTGTAGTTTACATAAAACAGAGATGCTCTGTTAAAAGTGGTGTAGGATATTTGTTAAAACAACAGTTTTTTTTAGAGTGTAATAAATGTGTCTAAGCATTTATTTAAAAAATAGGGTAATTCATCCAAATCTCAAAATTTTGTAACTGTGAATTAAAGACCTGGGTGGAAGATGTCATGCAACAAAAATTTTAATTCGAGAAAATTGAAGCGAAAGCTTTTTCATGTAAATTTTATTGATTTTTCCCCTCTTTTTTAACATATTTTTTCATATGTCAGCAGGTGGTACTAATAAACTCTTAGACAAACTCATTAACAATTAGCTAAAATTACTAAAATTTATTAATATTATTTAAATTATTAAGTATTAAAATACTAAATACTAATAAATAATGTTGCAGCTCTTCAGGGCAAATTATAGTTTTCGTATTTTAGATTTATTAAATGATAGAACATCTCATAATACCTTCATCCTGAAAGTAAAACAATTTTTGAGAAAATGTAACATAACATATTCTTCCACTAAGCTCTTCAACCAATGATTATATTTTAGGCCGCACTTAACATGTCGGCAGACCTCATGCAGCTCGTAGGGTGAATTTGGCTGCTTTACATCGATCTTGTATATTATCTTGCATGTGGCCTATAAAAAGTATTTCTTAACATTAGTTTATCAAATCTTTTTTTTTTCGTACTGTAAAAGCTTATGTTTTACGGTCATTATCAGAGCTGAGAATCAATTAAAATCTAAGAATATTAATTTAATTTAATTGATGGCTCTGATAGTACTCTCCCAAAAGGCAAACTAGCGTTTATTTCTTTTTTGATGCATCAAAGAAAAGACTTTTTACTTTATTATTCCAGATAAAATTGGGTTGGAAGTATATATATATTAAGTACTGTCATTAATAATCTTCTCTCAATTAATGAGTCTTACTTTTATTTTTGCAATTGGTTTTTAAATTCAAAATACAACCATTTTTGCGAGTTTCAAATGGTGATTTTATAACAGTCGAAAAAAGTAGAAAAAACGTCAATGTATTTTCTTTTTTATGCGTGCTGCACCTTAGTGTAAGGTGTGCTCCCTGATAGTTAATTACCCCATTTCTGGAAAAACATTGAAGAAAATCTTTCCAAACTGTATGTATTTAATTAAAATCTATTTAATCGTTACTACTAAAATTGTTAAAACAATTTACGATGTATTGTTTAATGGTTTTGCAAATTTAAGTAAAAAATTTGCAGTCAATTTTACCTAATGATCTATGAGCATATGTGCAGAAGTAAAATACTCATGTTTCATGTATACCTGAATATTTTACAACATTTGGGATAGATAACTTCAAGGCATACAATAAGTCTAATCTATTCTTATAGTGTAGTTGTTATCTTCTGGATAAGAGTTTGGAATGCTTATTGAAACCTGTAGATAAAGGGTTTTTTTATTTTTTATGTCTTGAAAACCGATATTTATGGGAAAGGAAAAACAAATCATTATTTAGAAAGACGGGACAAAATGCTTCTCTTTTTTTTGCAGTTTGACTGTTCTCATCCCTGTAATGATTGCATAAATATATAAAAGTAATGAAAAGAAGAACCACTGCTTTCGTTACACAATATTCTATAAAAATAATTACAAATTCAGTATTTAATATGTATTTTCATGTAATTTAAAGAGAAAATATCTTAAAACATACAGAGAAAAAACGAGTTTTACGTACTCGTTTATTGGTGATTTATTTACTCTTGCTTGTTTCACTTATTATTTTTTAAGAAGTTTTTCTCATTATATTTTGTTTTACATTAGTTTTTGTACCATTTTGTTGTCATCGGCATGTGGCTTGTGTGTTAATATGTTCTTAATAAAACATCTTATCTCCACATTTTATTGGTTACCCTCAGTTATTTGTTCTTTTTTTTTGTTTTGTTTTTTTGTAATTGAACAAAATCAATTACAGTTTTCTAATAGCATAATACATAAATGTGTAAAATATTTTTATGATTATCTTATTTTTTGTATTACATTTTTCAGAAGTCTTTGTCTCAACACAACAAATACAAACATTTTGTTTCATTTCCGCCATATTGTTTCGAATAAAAATTCAAAAAGTTTTCGGTGACATAAAATTTTTTTGAAGTCTTTTATTAGCGCACATTCTTAGCTGCTAATTTTTCTACTTTTATTGGCATCAAATAAACATGTTTTCAACCAGAAAATTTATTTAATGAAATAGTTCTTGTTTCTGTGGGCCATTCATTTGATTTCATTTATTAAGTAAATTTCTGGTTCAAAATGTTTTTTTTTAACTTTCAGAAGAGCTTAAAAATTGGTAGCTATGACAATTTATTTTTTTATTTCGATTTTTAAAAAGATCAAGAAGTAGGAAAAAGGCTACTCTGTACATTTCATTTTACTTCTACATCGACTCAAATGCTGGTGAAATGAATTTGCTCATTTCGTGCCTTAAAAAAGCTTGAACTTTATGAGACTGGCACATAGCCACTTGATGCTAACAGCTCCCGAATGCATTAGTGTATTCTTTCTCATGCAGTATTATGGTAATATAGTTAAAACGATCCTGATACAGTGTTGCCGGATTTGGGACTTTTTAAATTCAGATTATTTGCCTGTCACCACTTTTTAAAAAATAGCATAATTCGCCTTATTTTTCAGAATGTTTAATCTGTTTTAACCCTTAAATGTCGGTTGTTGCTTTTTGGGAACATACACAAATTAGGCTCTAAAATACAATTAGAATAATATTGAAGCTATAATGCCTAATGTTGCCAATAAAATACATTCTGAAAATATTATTAAATCGATTTTCAATATGTAGATGGCAACACTTGTGCTGTTTAAGAATAAAGATAGATTTATTTTTTCAATTGTTGCTACTTGTTCTTTTTGTTTTGTTTGGAAGCTTGCGAAATACCCTATTTTGTTCTGCAGTGAGTAAGTAAAATTTATTTCTTATTATAGTTCCTAAAATTCTTGTGTGTTTAATGTTATAGAATTTTATCAAGAAAATTATTTTTCCAATTAAACACCAGTATTGCCGATGAGTAACAAACTGTTTTTTAGCCGTAAACCATACTTAAAACAAAATATGATTTTTTAAAGTATTTTTCTCATGCTTAATTTAAAAAATGAAAGCCGAAAAACATTATTACAATGGTTTTTGAAAAATCAGGCATTTAAAGGTTAAAATAAGCGGAACATTTCTATTTCAAAAAAGTGGTGACAATCAATAATCTGGGGACAAAAAAGTCCCCAATCTGGCAACACTGTCCTGCTAGCATATCATACTTTTTTTAGAAGTAACCAACCGATTATTGCTAAGTACTCCTAGATTTCTAGTAAATGAAGTAACTGTGTTGCATTTCTAATGATTAAAAATAAACATTGTGAGCAAATAAATTAAATAAAATGCTTCTTTTTGAATCATGAAGAAAATATGTCTTCTGTAGCATTATGAAGAACATTTCAAAATGCCCCATGCACATTCCATATCAATTAAAATCCCCAATATTTTTCACGCCAGTTTGGTTTACACATACAAATAAAACTGTGCATTGTTTTTGGAAACTAAATATAATTGGAAAGGTAATGATAGTTAAATGCAGAAATATGATACGAAAATTCAGAAAATATTTTTTTTTCTTAGCATTATATTCCAATATAAAAAAAATCGATGCACAGTTTTATTTGTATATGTAAACCAAACTGTCATAAAAATATTGGAGATTTTAATTGATATGAAATGTGTTATGGGATATTTTGAAATGTATTTTGTAACTCTTAAAATATTCAGGAAAATTCCTTATTTTTCGGCAATTTTTTGTTATTTCTTGTGTGATAAATATATGCTATAATTATTATAGTGTGGTGCCCTTTAAGAGTATTTAAAGTGCAATTTAAAAAAAACTAGTTTGAAGATCCCTTGTAACCTTAAATTATTCAAAATTAACATAAGTTGCAATAATTGTGTGTAAAATAAGTAGGAAATAAGAAGAGAATGTCTTTTTTTTTTTTAAAGTAAGAATTAGCGCACTGCTCAAATCTTCGGAATATTCTAGAATTACTCTAGCAAAACCTACATCATCCAAAGACAGTTTCGCTGCCTGTGCTTTTAACTCACTCGCTGCGCAACACCATATTTCCTCGGGCAACGTAAAAGTAACAAAATTTGCGCAACCCGAGATTTCCTCAGGGATGCATTTTTTCCGTCTAATTAACCCTCCTTGATTATTCTCATCAGTTATTTTTTATTGTAAACTATGCCTTATTTAATTGGAGCATTTTCCCAATTAAATTAGGCAAAAATTTTTGTTTTGAAAAAGCGTTGCCAAAAGATTAAAAATTATTAAAAGACTATCGTCGAGAAGGGGTTAAATATGTAAATTTTGAAGCTATTTTAATAAAAGAATTACGCAGCGAGAGAGTTAATAGCGAGTCGTTTGGACTGTGATTCGCATCGCCAAGATTCCCATGCTATTATGGAAACAATCAGAAATTGTTAAGAGTTTTTTTTATAGAAAGATGCAACCATTGTTGTTTTTAACAATGTTGCGCAACAGAGGAAGCGTGACAATTACAGATTACAGATTAGCTTTTCTGTAACAAAAAAAAAAAAAAAAAAAAAAAAAAAAAAAAAAAAAAAAAAAATCCTTAAAATATATGATAGTTTGTATTCCTTCTTAAATGGGTTTATCAATTTTTTGATTCTGGAAAGAATGATGGTCGTTAAAATCTAAGTTGTCGATTTTAGGCAACTATTTCGAATTTAAATGGCGCAAAAAATATTTACAATTCGAATATTGAAACACGCATCCGTGAGGGGCTATGAAATAGTATATACTATAAAAGCATGAAAGTTTCAACCAAATCGATCTCGAGGTCTACCTGGTACCGATTTGTAAAACAGAATTTCGAGTAAAACAGGTTTAGAGTTTTACAACGTTTTTAAACATAGATTACTGACAATTTTCAACGTACATGAAATTATCTATAGCAGGCCCATATAATGAACCCTCCTGATCTTCCTCTTTCTCAATTCTGTTTTTTTTTTAGCAAAGCTTTTTTTTTTCACAATATGCTAAAAAGGAGCCTGTTCACAACAACACGTAAAGGCGGGTAACTTTTGAACGAATTCGAATTTCGAGAAAATTGCTTTACCACAGTGTTTTTGAGAGTTTAAAAAGTGAAAATATGCGAAAAAATTTCGATTTAAAAATGTTATAATGTGCCTATGATATTCAAATGCAAACAACAGCCGTCAGATTCTCGTGCTGAGTAAATGTCAAGTGACAAAATAATCATTAACTAAAGATGTACAGACCAGGAGGGATTTCTGAATGAAAATGGCAGAGTAACTAAGAGGTGTAGACTCGGATCCATATGATCTTAAAACTTTTCACGGATAGAGTGTCACGAGACTTGACTGTATTTCTTTTACATAACATGTTTTTGATGGGTATTTATTTTCTATAATATCTGAATGTATCATTTTGGGACAATCATTGAGAAGCTGAATTATAAACTAAAATACAAACTAATTTTGCCAACCAAATCGCTTATTTATACCTACATACCATATTTTTACCTAAATATTGTGACAATCTTTTTTCATTCGTTCACAATATTTAAAGTTCACAAGCAATCTTTTTTTTTATTCGGAGGAAGGGGGGATTGCGATGAAGGGCTGTCATGTTTACTTTATTTTAAGTGTAAAAAATATTTTTATACATAATCGAACCAAAAAACTATGCTGACATTATGAACTATTCTTTAATACAATTTTACTCTTATTTTACGATTATTGTTGAATTCAGCATCTTTTCCTCCCAATGCGATGAAGTTTTAAACTTAAAAATGGAAAGTCTGTGGAGTTCCATAATGTATCAATGTTTTCTGTGATTTCCCCACATACCCTTAATAAGAGCATTCAAACAATGAAATAAGCCTGCAAGAAATGTAAATTTATAATCTTATAAACTCAATATTATAATTCTTTGTCAAATCGATGCACAATGTGCAATATTTCAACCTAGTTTTCTCATATTTGAATAAAATGTGGATACTTAATAGCATTATAGCATAATTAAAAAATTAATAGAAATGTACTCACGGGGTCATTTTGTAATCTTGTGATATTGATGATGTTATATTTTCATATAAAAAATATGTATTTGGTTTATCAAGCTAATATACATACAAATTAATTATATTTATACATGTAAAACTAATATAAATATAAATACATAAACTATATGTGCTTATTAACCTTTTCATATAATGTTATGGTAAATACTTTTCATTCTTCTGTTTAATCTAGTGATTTGGTGAAATGCCTCAAATAGTTTGTTTAGTTTCATCACCAGCGATTGCACATGTTCGACCAGTTGGAATTATAAGATTTACTTTAAGCGCAATGTCTGGTAATGGAATCCACAAAATATCTACTCTTCCAGGATAAGTAATTGAAGGGGATGGCGTCCTGGATGGAGGAATACAAATTTTACTTCATTCTTTTTTTTTCCCTAAAACATAACCTAACCACCATTTGCTTTTGTAAACTACAGTTACACAGCCACATAAATCCTTCAAAACATTTATTTTCTTTTAGTGGTCTTGCACGATGTTCAACTGATGCTTACTCAAAGGGCAAAGGTTCCATTGGTATTTTTGTTTCACTTAAAAGTGTGAATTCAGGCAGTTTCCTACATGGAATAGTTCTATCATTGTTAAAGCAAACTTTCAAAAAATATTTTGTTGTAATATATTCTAACATCATACAAGATATAAATTCAATTCTTAAAATATTTTGTTTTGCCCATTCGTAAAGCTGTTTTTCATCTACAGTAGGGATGCACAACCTGTGGCCCGCGAATTTCATCAATTTATAACTGGAAAAAATTGCAATTTTTGGCCATAGGTCGCAGGGAAAAAAATTCATCAGTTTGCCGCGTGAAAAATTGAAAATTTCGTCAGTCAGATAAGAATCGCGAATTTTGTTGATCGGGCGCGGAAAAGTCGCGAATTTCGTTTATCGGGCGCGGAAAAATCGCGAATTTTGTCAATTGGGCGCGGAAATTTCGCGAATTTTGTCGATCGAGCTCGGAAAAATCGCGAATTTTGTTGGTCGGAAACGGAAAGATCGCGAATTTTGTTGATCGGGCGCGGAAATTTCACGAATTTTGCCCATCGGGCAAGAAAAAATCACGAATTTTGTCGATCGGGGTCGGAAAAATCTCGAATTTGGTTGATTGGGATAAAAAAATTGAGAATTTTTTCAGTCGGTAACGAAACATTCGCGAATTTTGTCGATCGGGCTCTGGAAAATCGCGAATTTTGTCGATCAGGTGCTGAAAAATCGCGAAATTTGTTCATCGGGCACGGAAAAAGCGCGAATTTTGTCGATTGGGCACGGAAAAATCACGAAATTCGTCGATCGGACTCTGAAAAATCTCGAAATTTGTTGGTCGGGACGGAAAAATCACGAATTTTGTTGATCGGGCTCGGAAAAATCACGAATTTTGTTGGTTGGGATCAGAAAAATCGCGAATTTTATCGATCAAGTGCGGAAAAATCGCAAATTTCATTGGTCACGATTGGGCACAAAAAAATCGTCAATTTTTTTGATGATGCGCGTAAAAATTGCAAATTTTGTTGATCAGATGCAGAAAATTCGTGAATTTCGTAATTCGCGAGAAAAATTCAGAAATTTTGTCAATTTGCGCGGGAAAAAATTGCAAATTTCGTCAATTAGGTGCGCAAAATTCGCGAATCTTGTCGTTTAGGAGCTGAAAAATCTCAAATTTCGTCGATCGTCTGCTGAAAAATAAGAATCGCAAAGTTCGTTAGTCGGGTGCGGAAAAATCGAAAATTTCATTGATCGGGAACGAAAAAAATCGTCCATTTTGTTGATCGGCTGCGGAAAAATAGTTAATTTCGTCAGTCGCGAGAACAATTTCTCAAATTTCGTCACTTTGCCGCGGGAAAATTCGAATTTCGTCGATGGGGTGCGCAAAAATCGTGAATTTTGACGATTAGGAGCTGAGAAATCTCACATTTCGTCGATAGGCTGCAAAAAAATCGCATTTTCTGCCTGTTTATCGTGAATTTCGCCAATTTACCTCGGAAAAAATTGCAAATTTCGCCAGCGTCAGTTAAGAATCGCGAAGTTCGTTGGTCGAGCGCGGAGAAATCACAAATTTCGGCGATTGAGCACGGAATAATCGCGAGTGTTGGACGATCGGGCTCCGAAAAATCGCGAATTTCGTACGTCGGGCAAGAAAAAATCGCGGACTTTGTCGATTAGGCGCGAAAAAATGACAAATTTCATTTGTGAGGCACGGAAAAATTGCGCATTTTCTCGATGAGGCGCGAAAAATTGAAAATTTCATTGATCAGCTGTGGAAAAATCGCGAGTTCCTCTGTTTATCGCGAGAAAATAATCACGAATTTCATCACTTTACCGCTGGAAAAAATTGCAAATTTCGTCAGTGTCAGTTACGGTAATATCGTAAATTTCATTTATCGGTGTGGAAAAATCTCCAATTTCGTAAATCAGGGGTAGAAAAATCGCAAATTTCGTCGATCGGCCTCGGAAAAAAGGGAATTTTGTTGATCCGGTGCGGAAAAATTGCAAATTTTGTCGATCAGGCACAAAAAAATTGCAAATTTCGTTGATCAGGTTCGGAAAAATTGCGAATTTCGTTGATCGGCTCTTCCTTCATCCGTTCATAAGGTTCACATTTTTTCGGCACTAGCCACTTTCGTGCCTATGTTTGTTTTTTAGCACTTTTAATAAAGCAAAATTTACTCCCCCGAATAAAGACATAAAATATTACCACTCCTTCAAAATGATCTTTTCTGTATATCTGTTATACATACAAACATAAACTGTTAATATATAGAATTGGATACGTTGACTGGGTAGGGGATCCTAAAGGGGTAAAATTGGCCCCTCCCCTCTCAAACCATATATTTTATCTGATTATAGGCCAAAGATCACCTCCCTGAAATAGAATTTTCACCGTGTTGCTGGTGTGGTCCTCGACAACCCAGACATTTTTGCAAGTGGTCCTTCTTCTTAAAAGGTTGTGCAACCCTAATCCACAGTAGCGCTCAAAAGTATTTTGACAGAGATAATAATTGACTTTAATAAAATACAAAAATCAATCATTTATTTTATTTAACCATATTCAATGTTTAACAGAATTTTAGCAAATGAGCTGGAGTCCTTCACCGGTCGGGTTGTACCCGACCCGAACCTGCAAATTCCATTTTAAGTCAACCCGCAATCCGACCTGAACTCGACAAAAAAATTCCTCGACCCGCAACCCGACCCGTACCCGAGATATTTCAACCCGAACCCGCAATATTTCATCCCGCAACCCGATCCGAGCCCGCAATGAAAGAAAAGTAAATCATGTTTTAATGCCATTATGAAAAAATTTCTACAATTGTATCTCTAATACCATTTTTATATTTTTGATAGAAGAATTAACAAACCTATATTCTGTAATATTGAAATATAGTATAACCTCTGAATAGTGGGCACCTCGAGATTGTTAAATACAGTCAAACATCGGGTAGGGTTATCCCGAATTTTCTTTTTGCAGGTCGGGTTCATGTTAGAAAAAATCTTGCGGGTCACATATAAGTTTTTTGCCACTGAGATTGTTGGTATTTTCACAAAAAGTTTGAGTACAATTATGTTTACCCAACAATCTGAGTGGCAAAAAACTTATATATGACCCTCAAGAATTTTTTTAGTGTGACACCGACATGCAAAAGGAAAATTAGATTCATTCCGAGCAGAAAAAACTAAATTCGAGATAAACTGACTCGATGTTTGACTCTATTTAACGATCCCGAGGTGTTCACTATTCAAAAGTTTTACTATATTTGAATACTACAGAATATGGATTTGTTAATTCTTCTATGGAAAATATAAAAATCGTATTAGATACAATTGTAGTATTTTTTTCATAATGACATTAAAACATGATTTACTTTTCTTTCATTGCGAGTTCGGGTCGGGTTGCGGGTTGCCAAAAAATTACTTTGCGGCTTAGGTCGAGAAATTTTTTTGTCGAATTCGGGTCAGGTTGACTTAAAATGGAATTTGCGCATTCAGGTCGGGTTGTACCTGACTCGAAGGACTCTAGTTCATTTGCTAAAATTCTGTAACACATTGAATACGGTTAAATAAAATAAATGATTGATTTTTGTATTTTATTATTGCTTTTATTTAAGCCAATTATTATCTTTGTCAAAATACTTTTGAGCGCTACTGTATTACTTGATCTCAATATGGTCTGTGGAGACATGTTTCACCTGCTAATTTTTTGCCGTTCGCAACTTCCATCACATAGACATTTGACATGTGCTGTTATTGAAAAATGACGTGAGCAAGAACATTTAAATCACTTTTATGTTCACACAAATTAAACAAATTATTTTTGTTTTTATACTGTGCAGCACAGCCATTCGAAAAGTAATGAAGTTTTGTAGATGATTTTTTAAATCTCCCTTTTTAAAATTATATCATTTTTTCTGAAATAAATAAGCGATTGCAGTATTGTGTTTTAAACACTAAAATAATTACAAAGCTGAGATGCTCATTTTTTTCACTCTTTTTATAATATACTAGCATAATCCGCGATTTTGAATGTGCCGCTGTTGAAACATGCCAAGTGGTATATTAGTACTTTTGAAATGGATGTAGATTTGATTAATTAACAAATACTCTGTTAAATTCCATAGACATCATAATTTAGAGCATTTTCTGTTTATTCTGCCAATTTAAATTTCGAATTTTTTTAGAAACCCTTCTGAGTGTGCATTTATAACTTAGAAGTAACAATGCCAATTTTAAGTTTCTAGTACTTTCAGTATCACAAAAATCGAAAGTTTAGGACAATTTTTTTTTTACCATTCTTTTATATTTTGAGCTTTTTAAAAAATCTGTTCCGAGAGTTTATTTGTGTCTTAAATACAGCAATCGTGAAATTTAAAGTTTCTAACCTTAACTATTCCATAGAAATTGTAATTTGGAACGCTTTTTGTGTATTTCATCATTTTAAATTTCCTTTAAACTGCTTTGTACAAGTATTTACGGTTTAAAAGTAAAAGTCATGTCAAAATTCGAGTTTCTGTACCTAACGAGTCCATAGAAATCGTAATTTAGAACGCTTTTCAATCATTTCACAGTTTTAAAATTCGAATTCTTTAGAAGCTATTCGTAGCAGTCATTTTTATTTTAAAAGTAACTACAACGTCAAACTTCTAGCTCCTAGTCTCTTCAATATCAAAAAATCATAATTTAGAAAAAAAATTACTGCATTTTTTAAAACTTCCACTTAAAAAAAAAACTCTTTTGTGCGTGCATTTACGTCTGTAAAAGTAGCAGCCATGACAACTTTCAAGTTTCTATCATTAACAATTCCATAAAAATCGCAATTTAGAACGGTTTTCGGGCAATTCAGTCTTTTAAATTTGGAATTTTTAGAAATCTTTCTTACAGATAATTTACATTTTATAAACAACTACCACGCCAAATTTCAAGTTCCCAGTTCTTTCAATACCACAAAAATCTCAATATTAATATGTTTTTCGCTTCTTCACTCCCCCCCCCCCTGTATGGATAGCGGCACCGACATAAAATATAGCCTATGTTTCAGCTGGGACTGTCACCAACAATTTGCCACCAATACTTTTGGAATCGGTTTGGTAGTTCCACAGATCATCCCTTACACACAAACGTTACTTCTTTATAACATTAGTGTAGATTGTGAAGAGATGGCTAATAGTCTGATTGGAGGTCCAATTGAAAAACTGAACTTCACCATGCAGAGTAAAGGAATAATTTTTCGAAAAGTCGAAGGTAATCACCAATTATGAAGATACCCATTTTTTGTTCATTTATTCATAAATGAACTTTGTTTTATGGGCATAAAAGGAAGATAAAGTAAGACAGAAATTCTCACAAAATAATTAAGTGAATCCAGGGGCTGTTTTCAGTATCACTTCTAATCTGCATCTGTCAACAGAAGTCTAATGTAAAAAACTTTAAGTCTATAACATTTTTACTTTCTTCTATCTATACTAATACAAGAAAGTTTCGATCTGTGTGTGCCTATTCGCGATGTTTGCAAAATCTATGCCGCGTACAATGCTGAAATTTGTGTGAGGGTAGTCGAAAGCATCTCCTGGTGCACCTCAGATTCATAATTTAAAAATTTCTAATACCGGGTAACCAAGAAAGTTCATGCGGCTTTCATAAGATATAAAAAATGACTCACAAAGTCTTAAACACTTACTTTATTCTTCGAAATAAGCACCATTGGCTTCAATTACACGTTCTTAATGAGATACAAGCTTATAAATTCCCTTTCTGAAAAAAATATATTTTTTAGAGCCCCAAAATTGCGCTACAGCCTTTGTGATATTCTTCTCGACAGAATAAATTTACATTATTTTATTTATATACCATTAACTTTTGATTATGCATGGTATATAATAAAAAGATTTCCATAAAAACTTAATTAAGAGAGCCTTGAGCATCTGGTCAACCCTCCCTCACATTGACTGGGTCAAGCCTCCCTACATAGATCTTTTCTAAAGAATACCACATTGCTATGTTAAGCATAACTTACTGTACAGTCTTTATGCCTGGAATGAAAGCTCGATATTTCTGCATCACTTTAAACTTACTTACTTAGATGTCTATGATATAATTTATTTGAAAAAAGCTTACAAAATATTTATAAAAAACACAACTTTTAGGTTGAAAACGCCTCACAATTGATTTTTTCCACACCTATTTCGATTATCGCTATGAAACGAAGGCTGTTGTTTGAGCATTCCAGTAACTTTGGTTGACACCTATTGATAAGACTCTGAAATTCTTTTAAATATGAAAATTGATCGGTGGGTCAAGCCTCCCGTACGGTCAACCGTCCCTAGTCTCCCTGTATCAGGTAGAGGTCTGCACGGGCCGGAATTTCCAGGCCCGGGCCCGGCCCGGCCCGGTGTAAAAATTGAAAGTCCGGCCCGGCCCGTTTACATTTTTACCGTTCTCGGCCCGGCCCGGCCCGACTAAATGTCTACAAAAAATTCCGTTTTTTCTCGACATACAATTAAGATTCTTTTAATGAGTACTACATGCATATTTATGGGAACATTTTACAGTATATTTTAAATTACTATGTGTTCGCAAAATAAAAAACACACAATAGATAAACGTTAACGATTACTGACAGTGTTTTAGTCAACGTCTCTACAGACGTTTCAAAATTTAAATAAGGGTTCATTAAAAGATTATTGTAGTTTAGAATAAAGGGTTAAAAAACATGATAACTTTTGAAGCTTATAATAAAAGGTAGATTTGTGAAAATATTTCTGTCATTTTTAAGGCTTTTCTCAAATCCAAAGGAGCTACATTTTGATACATTTATGAATTCATTTCTTTTCGGAAACGCATGAGATTGGCAGGTATTCTTATTCAGAAATCATGTAAAACCGGTTTTTTTTTAGATAAAAGTAATATATCTTTCAGAAAATACTGCCAAAGTTAGCGTTTTGAATCGAATTTCCGGAAGCGATAGCACAGGAAAGGAGAAAACGTACAGTCACGTGACAAGAGTCTCTGTTATCTCTGTACGTAATTTATGAAAAATGGAAACGCTATTTGATCCCAATTGCCTTCAATACTCAGCCTGTCAATTTTATGCCTTTATAGTTAAAAATGAGTCAGAAAATGTGTCTGAGAATTTCGCATTGTTGAGCAGTAAATATGAGAACCACCTTAAGGTACATTTCCAAAGATACTGTTAACAGAAGTTCATTATCGCTATTAATACTTTTACAAAACATAATGCCTGTCTTACACATCCTGAGAACGATTAAGACCAGTTCCGTCCCGGCACAAGTCTGCCGAAAAAAATTAAACCCGGGATCAGGCATCATGTAACTGTACGATGCCGATCTCTACGATGGACATGTTACATTTTTGTATTGATGTTGTTAAACTCGCATCGGCTCGTAACGCACATTTATACTTCTCGAAAAAGTCATATTCATTGGAAATGACCTCGTATTTTATCTGCTCCTCTCAAATTCTTATATCGGGCCGATAGGCCCGATTAATTTTTTTTATCGGCCGGGCCCGGCCCTTCAGGCCCGTTCAATTTTTTTGCCGGCCCGGCCCGTTTATTTTGTCTGTCGGCCCGGCCCGGCCCGTTTTAAAAATTGTCCTAATTCTGCCGGCCCGGCCCGTTTGAAAATTCTCCTCCATTCCGCCGGCCCGGACCGGCCCGCGGGCCGGGCCGGGTACGGGCCTCGGGCCAAGCTCGGGCCCGTGCAGACCTCTAATATCAGGCTCGGCGAACCTTTTCACGTGCACATACCGAAAATTCACAAACAATATCTATCAACAATGTAACGTGCATAACTTATACAAAAATAATTTTGTAGAGTACGATGTTTATACGAAACACTGGATATAAAATCATTTGTTATCATGCCTTAATAATTAAAAAATATTAAAAATCAAAATGCGATTTTTCTGTATATTGGAATCAGCCATTGAATGAATGAATTTTTAATTCATAAATAGGATTCATTTATGCGGTATGTATTCTAATAAGGAAAAAAAATACGAGTTTTTATTTCACTAATTTTTAACTTATTAACGGAACATCTCGGTTATAATTTTCCAAGTTGCACTGAACAATGTACTAATCAGTGTTGGGTACGCTCACAAAAAAAAGAACCAATTCAAACTCAAACTCAACTTCTCAAAAATGAATCAAGTTCACGTTCAAATTCAAAATTTTTCAAACGAACTCGCTCAACTCAAACTCATCTATGAAACTGAGCGAAATTCACTAAAAACTCGTTTTTTTTTTTAACTTTATTGTCCAAATTTACAAAATTTTAAGAAATAATCTTTTGGTTATTCGATGTAAGGGTCTTCATGGGCCCGGCCCAATTTTCTTTCCCGACACTGTGTCCGAGCTGGGTTTGAAGATTACTTTTTTCTAGAGCTTCATACCGAGATGGTCGGGACTGGGTTTATTTTCCGACCCAAGTCGAGGCTGTACTGAATTCGCCTTGAGGTCTGAACAAGCAGAAATTTTCAGTCCCAGTTCCAACCCAGCTCGTATGAAAATCATTGGACCGGCATTGCTCCGGCCTGTCCAGTAAAAATAACAGTAAAATTTGGCCCGCCCCAATTTTTTCTTTCTTTCTTTCTTTTTCTTTTTTTTTAATGCACGTATTTTTAAATCGCTATTATTCCACAATTAAAATTGATATATTTATTTTTATTCTTTTTTAAGTTGGGTAGATGCAATTCTAGGCAATAAAATTAAAATACGGTAAAACCTGAGAAAAAAACCTGCCTGTGAGGAATCCCGTGTTTAACGAAATAAAACAAAAATGTCGATCTATTTAAAATGAGAATAACAGTACTTGTGAAAAGAATGTAATGCATTTACAACAGACAATGAACTTGCTCATAGGGGAATCAGCCCATAACGGATTTTTCTTCTTTTCTATGCATTTCCTTCTTAGAACATCTTATTGTATAGACTTTTTAAAATTTTTAAATCTCCAGGCCATAGAATGTGGATTAACGATATTAATGGTAACTGTGATATTCACATATAATCAGATGCATTAAAAAAACAAATACCACAGCTCAGAAAACTTTATTTAAAATGAAGAATATAAACATGATGTAAAAAGATAAAATAAGTATTTTTAGTTAGAACTTCTCGAACAAAACAATTTTAACCTTATAGGCGTGGACCTAGCCGAGCTAATAAATTTTTTGTGCAGGCTGGACTAAAGTTTTAGTTTTTATACCGTGCTTGATCAATAATTTTTTGGAACGGATAGAGTTGTGTTCGGAGCAGTTTTGGCCAAACTTTGAACTTTTTTATCGGGGCAAAAAGAAAAATTGTCTACGGATCTACTCTATACGAGTTGAAACAATAATAAATTTAGTTATGCGCCAATAAAAGTCGAACTATACCAAATGACT
Source organism: Maratus speciosus (assembly GCA_963932465.1). NCBI lineage: Eukaryota > Metazoa > Arthropoda > Arachnida > Araneae > Salticidae > Maratus > Maratus speciosus. Next base: position 415,353 of record CAWVRF010000067.1, on the reverse strand, counting down.
CTCAAATTGCAACAATGAAACATTTTAAAGGCTTAAAAGTAACAAAAATTATTATAAATAAAAAAAATGAACTGTGTGATTTAATAATAATAATACCCTTTTATTGATAATCACAGTTTACCATTATTTAATTTACGATTGCACATTGAGAAATCAATTTAGAGATCCTAAAAACATTGTTTAAATAATGTTTATTTTGTTTATTTCTTATTGTTCTATCTTAACTAATTCTCAAATTCCCTGTTCAATAGCACGAAACTTTCTGACACATTCTGTAACTAATTTTTAAAAGTAAAAGCACAAAATTGGCAAATTTGACTTCTGAAGCGATTTCGAATCGAATAGCGTTTTTCACCTTTTCATAAATGGGTTATAAGTGATTATTATCACGTGACGACAAGTTCTTTCTCTTTCATTCTTTGCTGTGTCAGGAATACGGTTCAAAACTCCGACTTTGACAGTATTTTCTGGAAGATATTCTGGTTTTACCAAAAAATGAAAAATGCTATTCCCTTACATAATTTCTGAACAAGAACACTAGCCAATTTCATGCATTTACGAAAAAATGGAACTAAGAAATGTAACAGAAAGTAGCTCCTTTGGAAAACAGCCTTAAAAATCACAAGAAAAATTATATATTTTTCAATAAATTCACTTGCTTGCGCTTTTCACCAAGCGCGTAAAATAAGTGTGAATTTTCCATAATTGAGCTCGATGGTCACGCCAAATTAATGTATTATAACGGAAATTTTTAGGAAAGAACATGAATTACTGTCAAAAGATAAGGCTTAACTTTCAAGATGAGCATTAAATGCTTATAAAAAAGTGTTTATAAAAAAACTATTTTTACTCTTATGCTTATTTGTTTAAGGATATTTGTGAGTGAGATTTTAAATTCTCTTCATTAATGTTAAACCTATTGACATAAAATGCATAAAAAAAAAAGTCCTAGAAAGTGAATATTTTTAAATCTTTTTTTTGCTGGGTAATTTTCTTAAAGGATTTCTCTTTTTTCTTTTTTTTTGCTTACAAGCAATCGAAATTTTATTATTGAAATACACATACACATATATATATCAGGAAAAACTTTAGCATGTTTTAAGTTTTTTTACAGCTTTCATTAATTTAAAATAAATGAGATGTTCTGAGGTTTATAATTTTTGCACAATTGGTAATATGTTACAATCTATGGGCCAGATTTCGGGGCATTGCTCTCTAAAATTAAATGGGATAAAAATAGATCTCAACTGCATTCTTCATAAAATGCATTTATTTCTATTTTGTTATATTTTTTACGACTGAGAGACATTTGAGGCAGCAATGTACTTATTTTTATTTATCTTTCAGTTTATACATTTAATTTCTTAAATCACCGTGTTAGAAATTGTGAAAATGAATAGAAAAGAAAAAGAAAAAGAAAAAACGAAAAGAAAAAGAAAAGATTCTTTGAAAAGACACTACATTTCCTTTTTCTTTTCTTTATTTTATATTAGTTAAAATGAATGTAGCTTTTTAAATCAAATTCCATATATCGATTTGTAATCCCTTGCTGATACAGGATTTATTTTAAAGATATTCTTGTTACTGTAAAATCTGAGTAAGTGTACTGAGAGTATACGGCTTTCAATATCTTCGCTTTTTTGTTTAAATAACTGATATGCAGAATTGGAGGGATAGTCCCGTCACAAAAGCTGTCTATTATGACCTCCCGCTGCTCAAGAATCGTCACGGTGCCAGGGTTCTTTGGTAAAACCACTACGTTTTATTATACCCATGTATCGAAGAGCGCAGATAAAGTTAACAAACAATCAAAAGCCCCGAAGTACCTCACGGCTATACCAGTCCTGAGTTTTGTTTTGCGCTTTTGGGAAGAATTCACCGAAAATAATCAGAATCAATGTAAACATTTTCCCGTCCCTTCCCACAATGAAATAACATGTACTAGTTTGAAAGCCAATAACATGAAGATTTCTATAATAGAAGAGCTGTCTCCTCCGTTTTGTGTCATTGTGAAATTTGGTGATTAAGGAACGTATATATATATAAATATAAAGAAATTAGCTGTCAAAATTTAACCATGACGGAAAGTAAAACACAAAATACTCCTTAGAAAAAAAAAAAAAAAAAAAAAAAAAGACCCTTACTGTTAAATAAATTCAGATAAATATTTTTTCCTCAATTTTAAGATATCCTTTTGCAAAAATCTATGAGATTTTATATCAATGGTATTTCAAACGAAATTAAAAGAATTTTTTACCTGAAGACTTAATTTTAGTTTGAAAAGTTTAATAATCTTCATTCTAGAGTTTTTCATATTAAATAATACACACCAAATAAAACAGGAATAGTGAACAATGAAATTGATAAAACATGGAATTGTGTAGATGTTTGAAAAAAATAACTTAACAAAAAATTATTTATTTATATTTTAACAAAATAATCTAGTAAATAGACTTTTTCTGTTAAGATTAAAAATTCAAAGTTTAATAAAGTTAAAACAAACACAGACTAGATTATTAAAAAATAATTATATATTCGTATTGTTATCTTTCGATTACTGGATTTAGATGTGATTTTGATTTAGGAAGATTCGCTTCTGTCCCAACAGCTCCCCGCTCCCCTTTCCCTCCTTCCTGTGGTTGGTTGGTTGTGTTTATGACGGCCAATTATTAACACGAGGGATATAGGCCCTAAGGGGGGGGGAATGACTTCCGTGGGGGTCTTTCTAAGGGAACCTAACCCGTATTTACACATGGAAATCCACGGTTCGAAGAAAACCACGAAAACTCCGAACGATTAGCCCGACGGGTGCGATTGGGTTCGAATGCAGAACCTCTCGTCTACCAGCTTCGAGAGCAAAACCTCTCGGCCACTGGTGGGGCCCTTCCAGTGAGTTAATAGAACCCGGCATCGGCTCGGGTTATCCGCTTTTATCCAAACCCAGCTGCGAGTCGGGTGTGCAATATACTTTTTCATTGCGGGTCGGGTTGAATTCTACTTTTTTGCTGCGGGTTCGGCAGCTTTCATTGTTTAGACATTCGTTTAGACTACTGCGGGTCGGGTTCGATTTGACCGAACATTTCAAAAGAATACCGAAAATATTATTTTAATATTAAAAATCTATAAACAATAAGATTTTCATGATGGATATAACCGAAAAGTACACATCTATTCAGCGAATACTTTTTCAATTCTTAATATATTTATACACTTATATATCGCTGAATATAGGCCCTTTCCAATCTACATACATATAACGGGTGTGTGCAAAGACTATCACAAACACTATATATGTGTTTTGCGCGTGTAAAAACGAATTGTTGATCCCATTTTTCATATTCCGAGAGAAGAAAAAAAGGTTCTTAACTGTACCGAAAAGAAAGAATAATCTATGATCACATTTCTTATACATTTTATTTCTCATGCAGTAATTTGAATATATAATCTTTAACCTTAAAAATGTATTTATTTTCATCTGAAACATAGTTTTGCTGAAACATTTTGTGAGCATCCAAATAATCCGATTTAAACAACAACAAAAAAACTAGACCCTGCAAGAATTATTCTAGGCTACACTGTAAAAAAAATACTGCCAGTTTTCCGGTAGAAATCGGAAAAATAGTTACCCTTATCGTACCGGATTAATTTCCGACCCAGTTCTGAATAAAATCCGTAAAAATAAGGAAATAGTCCGTAAAACAGTATTTTACGGATTTTATTCCGATTTTACGGATTTTATTCTGAGCTGGGTTGGAAATTATTCCGGTACGATAAGGGCAACTATTTTTCCGATTCGTACCGGAAAACTGGCATTAATTTTTTACAGTGTAACCCAATCCGGAAAAACAAAAATTAATATAATTAAGGCCAGAAACAGAAATTTATGGACAACCTGATCCGACGTAGGAATCTATTTAATGATCCCACCATCTCTACTATTCAGAGGTTTTAATATATTTGAATATTTAAAGAATGGATTTTATGAATATTAAATATTTGTACTCTTTTCTTTAAAAAATAAAAAAAAATAAAAAAAAAAAATAAAAAAAAAACCCATAAGATTGGCAGTGGAGGTATAATTATAGATTACTTTTCACAATTGCATTAAAACATAATTTACTTTCCTTTCATTTCGGGTTCGATTCGGGTTGCTGGTCGCCGAAAATTATTTTGGCGCATTCAAGTCAGGTTGCACATCTAGCTTATTTCTTTTTGTCATGTTCGGATCGGGTTGATTTCAAATAAATTTTCGGGACTATTTCTGATGAATTAAAAATTATAGTAAAATTTACTCGCCGTAAATGACGCAAAAAAATTAAACACTTAGAAAACCAAGAATGAGAAGTTTGCGCCCTCAACACCATGTGGGAAACAAATTTTTAATTATGTTTTTCTTTTTATGTTTATACGTTTAATATTTATCTTAAACAGGCACTTCAGGAGGGCAAGTAGCGTTCTGAGTGGGTCGGGTTGTACCCGAACCGAACCTAAACATCTCATTTGAAGACAAGTCTACCATCAATCCCATCCGAATCCAACAAAACAATTTCTCGACTTGCAACCCGAGAAAAACATTTTCGACGATCGCAACCCCACATATTTCAAGCTGCACCTGTTCCGAACTCGAAATACTTCAATCCGAAACCCGACCGAATCGAACCCGAAATGAAAGAAAAATAAATAATTTTAATGCAATCATTGAAAATAATCCAATTCCCAGACCCGGGCCCGGCCCGACTCATAGAAAAAAAATTCGGCCCGGCCCGCACAAAAAAATATTGGCCTGGCCTGGCCTGGCGCGGCCCGGTATAACATCTAAAAGTTCGACCCAAGCCCGGTTCGGCCCGAAAACAAGTTAAAATCTCGGCCCGAGTGATTTCTACATCGATTTGGTTAAAAATTTGTCTCAAATGAGGAGTTCAGGCCAAAAATATTTATCTTAACTTTTTTTTTTCATATTCATAATATTCATTTTTATAGAAGTGCTGCAGTGTGCGATATTCATTTTTTTTAATGAATCTCTATTTCTTGTATGTAAATGTTTCAGTTATCATTAATATTGTTAATCCATATTCCGCGTATTGAAGTGTTAAAAACCTGAAAAACGCTATACAGTAAAATATAAGGCGGAATTGCTTAGAAAAGAAAAAAAAAGCGTTGTGGACAAGTTTTCTTCTTAGTAAGTGTAAATGTATTGTATATTCTTTTCTTGCGTATTAGTATATTAATTTTGTATGGATGAACACGTTTTTCTGTTTAAAACAAGATTCCGTCATAGCAGGTTATTTTTCAAACGTTTTACTATATTTTAATAAGCGTAGAAATCTACTATTCTTTAAAAAGAATGAATTTTAATGTTTAATTGTAGTATAATGGCGATTTAAAAATGTATAGACTTTTTGAATTTTTTTTTTTTTTTTTTTGGCCAAACCTAATTTTACTGACCTTTGAACGGACCAGGCCACAATGATTTTCATACGGGCTGGGTCAAAACTAGGACTGAAAGGTTGGGCCTTCAAGACTAGGAATGAAATTAGTACCGGCTCTGTACAGAAAAAAATGGCCCGAACCTTCAGTAAAAAAGAAGGGAGCGCGCCTTCAGAAAAAAGTATGGCCCCGAGTGCCGTAAATGAAAATAGGGCCGAACCCGCCCCGGGCCCAGGGCCACGGACCGACCAGTGCAGATCTCTGATTCTATTTTCTTTCTGTGGGTTGGTTTCACTCTACAATAATTCTTAGGGGTCAGATTTAAGTTTTTTGCTAATCGGGTTGTTGGAATTTTCATAAAAAGTTTGAGCAGAATTATGTTCCGGATGAAAATACATACGCATTTCATACGTATGAGCGTATATTTAATTTACTTCTTGTGAAATAAAATGTATTATGAAACGCAATTATAGATTATTCTTTCTTTACGGTACAGTTAAGAACCATTTTTTCTTTTCTCATAATATGGAAAATATCATTTAACAATTCGTTTTTGACATGCACAGAACACATATACAGCGTTTGCGAGAGTTTATGCACACGTAGACGTGTCTATAAATTATAAGATGTGTAGTATACAGCGGTAAAGGCGTATAATACAAACATATAATTGTGTTAAAAATTGGAAAGTGTTTGCTAAATAGAAGTATCCGTTTTCTGTGTGCGTGTCCACTATGTATGTGTCTTATTGCATATAGATTTTTAACCTTTTTATTTTCGACATTCTTTTGAAAAAACGTTTTACCCGAACCCAAACGGCAAGTCAAAACCCAATTCGAAACAGATACGAACCTGAAACAGAAGTCAACCAGAAACAGTGAACAAAGAAACAGTGTACTATTCTTTAAAGAGGATTTTAATTATAGAATAATAGTAATTTGAAAAATATGTATTTTCGGAAACAATTCTTGAGCCAAGAAGGCTGTTTCTTAAACAAATTTTTGCACGGGTCAGACAGTGATGGGTCAATCATTTTCATTGAAGCAGGGTAGTGGGGGGCCGGTAAATTTCAGTCGGTGAAGAATGAAAGGATGAATAAAGTAAAGGCCCGGTTAAGTGCAAAAAACTGTCTGGTTCGGCATAGATCGAGCCTGCAGAGAAAGCAAAAAAAAGTTATGATCAGATTCGACCCATTCCGAGTCCGTGTAGATCTCTAAATCGCATTTGAATGGAAAAAACGTGTTCTTAACGGCTGGAAAAATTTTAAATAAATTATGAAAAAAAGTGAGTTTGAGTTGTAAATTTCGTTCAAACTCACGGATTTTTTGAGTTTTCGTTCAGCTCACGTTCGTTTATCAAAAAGTGAGTCAAGTTCAACTCAAAGTTCACAACAAGTGAACGAAACTCGTGAGTTTTCGTTCAGTGAACGCGCTCATACCCAACACTGGTACTAATAACGTATTGATGAGGTTTTTGCTGTTGTACGTTCGATTAAAAATGCTTTATATCTCGTTCATATTTTGTTATTTTCACAAATATACATAGCTAAATTGGATCCATTTGCCATTTTATTGCAGTGACTGTCAAACGAAATTCAGTTGAAAATTGCAGCTTTTTAAATTCATATACAAAGGCAAAATACATGTCGAAAACGGTGCATAGCATGACAGGAAAAAAATATATATATTACGATGTGTTAATTGACGCAAAAAAGAATGGCATTATTTGTTATCTTCCCCGTATGGAAAAAAATTTTATTTGTTATAACAGAAAAATAAAACGGATTTTATCCGTATAACGAATACCAAATTAAACTGTTTCGTGTGCCAGAAACATTAGCTTACGTGCCAATTCTGGCACGCGTGCCATAGGTTCGCCAACCCTGCCCTATATAATAAAAGAAGCTTTTTATGTATATCTCATACTTTAATGCTTCACACATACATGTTATAATCTAGTAATGGGGGTCATCAAAGTGGCCAATGTCGACCTCCAGCAGTTGATAGATTTATATAATTTAAAAAAATGAATCTAGAATTATGGTAAAATAGTATCAAAAGGAACACATTCAGACTGCGGTCAAGGTGTTATTTGATATAAATATGTGAAAAAATCTGAAAGAAATTTGCACATTACAGTTTGGATTATGACACTACCACTTTCAGTAGAATTCAAAACTATCAAATATAATTTACAAAATGAAATCAATTATATATTAGTTTATCTTGAAGCTTAGAGGCTTTTTAAAATTTCTTTTTTGGACGAACATAAATTTTACTTGAAAATGCCCGAAACTCTGAAACGATATTCCCAATTTTGTTTGAAATTACATACCTCGCACAGTGTTGAATTTGATCTAAGTCATGTGAATTTCATCCCAGCAAAAAGTAAAGAAGAAATAATTTAAATATTGAATCTCATAAAAATTTAAGTTTAATACTCACGAATTTTGAATCCAGTATCAAGAAACATCACTCACAGAAATGATAATTTCAATCAATATTAGAAAGAATAAACGGTTAATGATAATAATTAACAACAAATAAACTAAACGTATGTAATAAAAAACACCAGCACCTTTTTTATAGTATTATAATAATTAAGGAATAATAAAGTAAATAGCAGTGATAAACAGTTGAAAATCTTTGAGGAGAGTGTCAATCAAAAACGTTTAACAGTCCATAGTAAAGTACCGAATTTCAGAGCTTCTGCACAGACATTATAGCAAAAGCAAGCAATTTCTATGTGCAATAAGAGTTTTCATCCGAATTATAAAAGACATTTGATACTGTTTAAGACAAAGCTGATTATTTTTAGGTTTGAGTGCGGAAAAGGGGTTGCATATCTGGATAAGGGTAAAATAGATGAAGGATGAGATTTTGCCAATTCAAGTCATTTTTCTGAGAACATCCTTTGTTGCACACTTTACAAATGAAAGATTTCTCATTAATAAGCATGTGAATACATAAATTAAAATTAAACTTCTCAGAAAATTCTTTATTGCTATCTTATTTAAGTGAAGATTTCTTATTCATATGCAAACGGATTTGTGTTTTCAAGTCATTTTTTTGAACGAATGTTTGCTACATACCACACAATTAAAAGATTTCACACAGGAAAAGAGGACTATTTAAATTACCCTTGTCATAAAATTCGTAATGTTTTGCTGCATATCTCACAATAAACGTTGTTATTTATATGAATACAAAAGTATCAATTCAAGACACTTTTTTGGAAATAAGCTTTTCTTCAAAAATACCTCGCAATTAAAATATTTTTTATTTGTTCATACGAAGGTATTTTTCGAATGAATTTTCTGATAAAAGTTTTTGTTCATATATCATAACTGAATTTGCATGCAAATGTTCATTCAAGGAAAACTTGTGAGAAAATTTTTCGTTGCATACTTCATAAAAGATTTCCCATTTCTTTGCATGAGAAGGCATGTATTTAAGTGACATTTCAGAATTTTTTTTGTGTCAAATCTCGCAATTAAAAGATTTTTCATTTGCATGCCTTATAACATGATTATTCAAGCTAAATTTGTGAGAAAATTTTATGTTGCACATTTCGCAACTGAAAGGTTTCTTATTTGTATGCACAGTTACATTTGTGAGAAAATTTTTTGTTGCATATCTCACAACTAAAAGGTTTCTCATTTGTATGCACGAGAAGGTGTCCATTCAAATTAGATTTTTGAAAAAAAAATTGCATATCTCACAAATGAAAGGTTTCTCATTTTTATGCATGAGAAGCTGTGTATTCAAGTTACTTTTCTGAGAAAATATTTTTGATGCGCATCTCACAAGTGAAACGTTTCTCATCTCTATGCAGGAGAAGGTGTGTATTCGAGTTACTTTTCTGAGAAAATTTTTTGTTGCACATCTCACAATGGAAACGTTTCGCATCTGTATGCAGGTGTGTATTCAAGTTACTTTTCTGCGAAATTTTTTCGTTGCATATCTCACAACTGAAAATTTTTCACTTGTATGCAGGAAAAGATGACTATTCAAGCTAATTTTGTGTGAAAAATATTTGTATGCAGAATGTCTATGTCTATTCAAGCTAATTTTGTGTGAAAATTTATTGCTGCATATCTCACAACTGAAAGGTTTCCGTTTTGTATGCATGAGAAAGTGTGTATTCAAGGTACATTTTTGAGAAATTGTTTTGTTGCATATCTCTGAATTAAAATGTTTCTCTTTTGTATGCACGAGAAGGTGTGTATTCAAGGTACATTTTTGAGAAAATTGTTTTGCATATCTCACAACTGAAAGGTTTTTCATTTGTATGCAGATTAAGTTGATTATTCAAGCTAATTTTGTGTGAAAAATTTGTGTTGCATATATCTTAACTGAAAGGTTTCTCTTTTGTATGCATGAGAAGGTGTTTATTCAAGTTACATTTTTGAGAAAAATTTTTGTTGCATATCTCACAAGTGAAACGTTTCTCATCTGTATGCAGGAGAAGGTGTGTATTCAAATTACTTTTCTGAAAAAAAATTTTGTTGCATATCTCACAACTGAAAGCTTTTTCATTTGTATGGAGGAAAAGATGTCTAGTCAAGCTAATTTTGTGTGAAAATTTTTTGTTGCATATCTCACAAGTGAAACGTTTTTCATGTGTATGCATGAGAAGGTGTGTATTCAAGTTACTTTTCTGTGAAAATTTTTTGTTGCATATCTGACAACTGAAAGGTTTTTCATTTGCATGCACGAGAAGGTGTGTATTCAAGTTACTTTTCCGAGAATATTTTTTGTTGCATTTCTCACAACTGAAAGGTTTTTCATTTGTATGCACGAGAAAGTGTGCATTCAAGGTACATTTTTGAGAAAATGTTTTGTTGCATATTTCACAACTGAAAGGTTTTTCATTTGTATGCAGGAGATGATGATTATTCAAGCTAGTTTTGTGTGAAAATTTTTTGTTGCATATCTCACAAGTGAAACGTTTCTCATGTGTATGCATGAGAAAGTGTGTATTCAAGTTACTTTTCTGTGAAAATTTTTTGTTGCATATCTCACAACTGAAAGGTTTTTCATTTGCATGCACGAGAAGGTGTGTATTCAAGTTACTTTTCCGAGAATATTTTTTGTTGCATTTCTCACAACTGAAAGGTTTTTCATTTGTATGCACGAGAAAGTGTGCATTCAAGGTACATTTTTGAGAAAATGTTTTGTTGCATATTTCACAACTGAAAGGTTTTTCATTTGTATGCAGGAGAAGATGATTATTCAAGCTAGTTTTGTGTGAAAATTTTTTGTTGCATATCTCACAACTGAAAGGTTTCTCTTTTGTATGCACGAGAAGGTGTGTATTCAAATTCCATTTGTAAGAAAACATTTTGTTGCATATCTCACAACTGAAAGGTTTCTCTTTTGTATGCACGAGAAGGTGTGTATTCAAGTTACTTTTCAGAGAAAATTTTTTGTTGCATATCTCACAAGTGAAACGTTTCTCATCTGTATGCAAGAGAAGGTGTGCATTCAAATTACATTTCTGAGAAAAATTTTTGTTGCATATCTCACAACTGAAAGGTTTCTCTTTTGTATGCACGAGAAGGTGTGTATTCAAATTCCATTTGTAAGAAAACATTTTGTTGCATATCTCACAACTGAAAGGTTTCTCTTTTGTATGCATGAGAAGGTGTGTAATCAAGGTACATTTTTGAGAAAAATTTTTGTTGCATATCTCACAACTAAAATGTTTCTCTTTTGTATCCGCGGTAAGGTGTGTATTCAGGTACATTTTTGAGAAAAATTTTATTTCCTATTTCGCAACTGAATGGTTCCTTAAGAAGGTGTGTGTTCAAGTTACCTTTAAGAGAAAATTTTTTATTGCAGATTGCACTACTGAAAATTTTCTCATTTGTATGTACGAGAAGGTGCGTATTTAGGTTAATTTTCTGAGAAAATTTTTTGTTGCATATCTCACAAATGAAGGTTTCTCATTTGTATGCACGAGGTGTGCACCCAAGTTACATTTTTAAGAAAATTGTTTGTTAAACAGCTCAGAAGTGAATGGTTTCTCTTTTATATGCAAGAGAAGATGTGTATTCGAGTTACTTTTTAGAGGAAATGTTTTATTGCATGTCTCACAACTAAAAGGCTCCTCATTTGTATGCATACGTAGATGTATTTTCAAGTTAATTTATAGAGAAAATTTTTCGTTGCATATCTCACAACTGAAAGGTTTCTCATTTTTATGTATACGTAGCTGTAGTTTGAATATACTTTTACAGAAAATTTTTTCTTGCATATCTCGCAACTGAAAGGTTTATTATTTGTGCGTATGATGTGTTCATAAAAGTTGCGTTTCGCAGAAAATCTTTTGTTGCATATTTCATGGATAAAGTGTTCTGTAAACGAATGCGTTTCGTATAGTTACTCTACTAAGAAATTCTTCTGTTTCAAAACTTGTAAATGAAAGGTTTCTGGTTTAGTTGCATGAGGATATGTTAACTAACTTCCGAAAATCCTTTGCTGTGTGGCTAGAAAATGTGGTCTTTTCTTTCAACATTTGTGAAAAGTAGGGTCATTCTTAAAAACCCTTAAAGCTTTCTACAAAGATTTAAAAATATAACTATGGAGATGTTGATTAAAATCATCTTTGAAATTTATTGTTATTATATTTTTCACAAAAAGACTCTCTTAGATAGGAATGCATGTTTGATCTTCATAACCTTACACAAAAAGATTTTGTTTTGTTTGTAAAGAAAGCTGATTGCTGTGCGGCACGGCAGGTAAAAGAAGAAACATAAGATGCAAATAAATGCGTCAGGTGAATGAGAAATAGGTCAAAGCAAGTGCTGTAGCTTGTGGGTGGGATGGCAATCAGATCAATTTTATGGACTGATGACACTTATGTCCCATTCAGAATTCTTATTCTGATGCTATTATTCTGACTATTTATCATCATCTGTTTCTATTTTACTCCAAAAATTACGTCAAGAATTAATTTTCCTGAAATGAAAGAAAATACATTAATGTTAATAGCTTTGTATTTTAATTAAAATGAATTATTAATAAGGATTTATTACGCTTTTATGAGAAGGAATTCGAATAAATATTAAAAATCAATACATAAAAAATCATTTTGGAATTATTAAATTTCAGATGTTATCTACATATAATAATTCCACACAATAGGACTAATCAGATGATTAAAGTACAATTGGAGACGTCAGTTTCAAAAGCCGCCTTATCCAAAATTTAAAAATCGAATATACAAATCTCTATATCAATTTATTCCATTGGTGAACCTTCACCGATAAAACACTACAATGTGCAAAAAAAAAAAATAGTTTTATCGTGTATTTCTAGCATTGTAAAATCTTGGATTACAATGAAAACCAATGGATTCAGTCTGAGGTTCTTCGCGATTTCCTAAAAATGATTTTCTGAATAAGGCGAGTTTTGAAACGTCCTCAATTTTAAAACACAATATGAAAACTTCATAAATATCCTATGATGTTGAAACGTTATACATTTGGAGACTTTTGGGTGGTCTCGAAATATCTTGCCATTGGCACAGGAGAATGGCTGGGAGCTCAGCATTGTGGCATGTTTTACTGCCAATCCATTTTGGATGGTTTCTGAAATGAGTTCCCAGACAAGGGGAGAAATCGCTGAAACTCCATTCTGACATCACCATGGATTACGTGTATCCGAGGATTCTGTCCTCAGGATAGCATTGTGTAGAACTCTGTTTCTCCCTCAGAGGTGGAGCGCCGGATATCATACTCTGTACTGAAGAAAGAAAGTGGCTTTATATAGGACTGATGGAAAACCGATGCCACCATGATGAATTTAAACTATCATGTTGCATGTTTCAATTCCTCAATTCTTATCTCCTTGCTTTTGGTCTCAACCAGAAATGGGTGGGTGTGGGGTTAAATTTTCTTTTCGTGATTTATCTTTTCAATTTACTCTTCTATTTTTTCATGATTTTAGTTTTTAGTCCATTGGCAAGGAACAAATCATAGTATTTGTAGTTGTTTTATATTATAAACTGGCTGTAGAGTAAATCTCTAGTGGGGGACCTACGATAATATTATCGAGGCATGTTGGCTCTTATGGGTTCTCATGTTCTTCAATCTGTTCTGACACCTCTTAAATACTAAGTAGTAGTTCTATCACAGTGATCAGGTATCAGAAAATAATTTATAATGGACAGTATTGGATAAGAGCAGCGATAGATAAGGGTAGTGGTGGATAAGGTCATTATCTAAGGTTTTTTATGTATTTGGAGAACACTAACTCATTTCTTTACATAGAGCAGCGATATGTTACCATTGTGAAAGTTGAAACAAAATTGATCAACGAGTTTGAAATAGCATGCAGGATTGAAAGAATTGTGCTAAAAACAGGAAAACACCTCATAATAAAAAGTGCTGTGTGGAATTTCTGCCTTGAATTCTTTTCTAAGTATGTGACTCTTTCTGGAATTATATTTTGCTGGGTTTCTCGAAATCAATTCCTGAATCTGTCACGAAAAAAAAATGCTAGGTTTTTTTTTATCAGTCGAAGAAACAAAACTCGATTTTCAACAATTGGTTGTAAAAAAGAAAGCAAATTTCGCATGTGAGTAACAGATTTCGCCAAATGACCATGAAAAATTATACAATATTTGTCAAACTAATGCGCTAAAAATCGTAAATTACATTCATGGTGTAAAAAATTCAAATTTCATCAAACGGCAACAGGAAAAGCTTATGAAATCCAATCGGCCATAAAACTCCTAAATTGTTCATGACTGTAGTGTAACTTTCTCTGAAGTTTAACTAAATCTATGGACACCGGATGTGTTTTAAAATCAAGAAGCCTATTTTTTTTATTTATCTCATAAACAGCATCACTAGTCGTTTTCTTGAATATTATTTCGCAAGGAAATTTTCCGTGCTAGGCTTTGCAATATAAAATATGTTGAGGATAAGTATTTGCAAAATTTGAAAGAAAAAAAAATGTAAACAGAAGTTTATCTTAAAAAAGCAGAAGACCAAAAATAAACGGAAGTATTTACAGAATTTGTAAGAAAAATCAAGACAGAAAATTTTACTTGAAAAAAACAGTAGTCAAAGATTAAGCCGAAGTATTTATAAAATTTGTAAGAAAAGATCCAAACTGTAGATTTATGTTAGAAAAAAGCAGTAGTCAAAAAATGAGCCGAAGTAATTACAAAATTTGTTTTTTAGAGAGAAGCAGTAGTCAAAAAGTGAAAGAGTTTGAAGCTAACAGCCTACATTTAAAATTTAAATTCAGGCCTTCAAATGCGTCATTACGTTGATATTATCGATTATCTAACCCTGGATCATATATATTGTTTCTGATGTCAACATTCCTCTTTTTTATGCGCATACTGTTGATGTAATCACACCTATTCTATGGTTTTTGTATTTGATGTCTGCTATGTTATCAGTTGGTTAATTAGTTCTGTTATTCAATTTTTTTAAATTGTCATTGTTTAAAATCTCTTTGTTTACATATCTCTGTCTTTCTTTTTCTTTTATCTTATATTACTTTTTATTCAAAATTTAGATCAGAAGTGACGAAGACATTATATTTGAAAGAAAAGGTTATCAGTATTATTTTGTCACTAGTATTTTTGAAGATAGCTGTACAGCAAGACTAACTACAGTTTTGAAATATTCAACATGAAGAATTGAAACATGCAAAAAGAATTTTTCCCTATGGATTTGGAAGCTATTTTTGCTGCTAAGGAACACGATAAATATTTGGAAAGAAAGGCTAATGATAAAAAAAGAAGATTAAATACATGAAGTTAAGAAAGGTTATGCATTATTTTGTACCTTTTTAGATAACCCAGTGTTAGCAATTTTGGATAATTAAACATATTATTTTTATTCTAAAAGGTAAAATATTTAAAAACAAGCACTGCAAATCAAATTTTGGTTTGAAAGAAATTAGAATGATCAAGTGCCATTATAGTATACATCATCATATAGATGAAGTACTAGCAATTGTGAATGATTTATGACTATCTGGGTGCTAGTTACAGCAGATATGGAGATAGTCATATATTTATTACTGTCTCTTGCACCAGAATATAATGCAATCAAACTACTAATGATAATTCAACCCAATGAAAATCTTACTTTGGATTTTGTAATGGAAATGCTGTTGAGAGCTGAAGCATTAATAGGTGATAAAATTGTTGAAAATTTGCATACTCTGATTTCAAGTAATAATCGTGCGTTTAATGCAAATAAAAGTATTGTCTGTTTTAAGTGAAAATTGAAAGGTCACAAAGGTAAGAGTTTTAAGTGTAGATTTATTTGTTACATCTGTGGCCGATCATATGTGGTGCAGAAATAAAAAGTAAATGCGCATTGTCCCTTTTGACATAAAAATAATTAGATAAAACTGAAAAGGGATAAAGAATAAATGAAACTAAGGAAACCTACTTTCTGTTTTTACAACACTTAGTTGTTCCAGTCCCAAATGCAAATAAAGTGAGGAATCTTCTTTTTCTTTTTGGATAGGGCCAGGGTAAATTATCAAAAAATTCTGTGAATGAAAGAAAAATTCCAGTTATTAATTGGGGTGAAAAATATTTTAGATAAGTACTTTGTAAAAAATGCTGTTAAAAGACCAAAGGTGTGTTAGATTCGAAAGGCATTTGTGAAGAAATAAAAATATGAAGTGTCAAAGAAAAAAAGGTTTCGAAACGGCACGGATACATTTGTTTACGCGTTCAGAAAAAAAATACTAGTTTTCTGACAAATTTCTCGAAAAATGCTTTAAAAGTCACAGAAAAAATTCAAACTTGGAAACTGAGAAACTTTAACCCCTCGGGGACGAGCATCACGTATGTGTGGCACATAAGGTGCGCAGAATCCTACTATTACCACCAGTTATATTATAATACGAGCAAAAATTGTGCGTGTATGTATGTAAATTTTATCTTAAAAACGGCTCTAACGATTTTACTACATTTTGTATTTTACCATTTTCGGCCACGAGAAGACCACTGGGCTAGGTTTACGTGTTCGAGAAAATCCCATTAGTGGGTCTTTTTGGGTCATAATGGGTCAGTGTAAAGCTATTTGTATCTAATAAAGGCTCAATCGACTTTGACTAAATTTTATATCCAACCATTTTTGGGCACGAGAAGACTATTGGGCTAGGTCACATGTTCAAGAATTTTTGATTAGTTGGTCATATTTCGGTCATTATGGGTCAAGCCATTTTTATCTAAAAACAGCTCTAACTGATTTGAATAAATTTTGTAATCTATTGTTTTGGATTATGAGAAGACCAATGGGCTATGTCGCATGTTAGAGAACACTCGATTAATGGGTCAAGCTATTTTTATCTAGAAAACGGCTCCAAAGATTTTGACGAAATTTTGTAAACTATCGTTTTCGGGCAAGAGAAGATCATTGGGCTAGATCATACGTTCGAGAATTTTCGATTAGTGGGTCATTTCTTCGTCACTACGGGTCTAGCTAATTTTATCTAAAAAACGGCTCTAACGGTTTTGACTGAATTTCGTATTCTACCATTTTCGATCCTGAGAAGACCAGTGGGCTGGTGTCACATGTTCGAGAAAATTTGAGTATTGGGTCATTTATGGGTCAAGCTAATATTATCTATTAAACAGCGTAAACGATTTTGGCTAATCTTTTATCCAACCGTTTAATATTACCAGAAGATCTTTGAGCTAAGTCACATATCCGAGTTGATTTGTGTGCCATTTTGGGTCATTACGGATAAGGGTCTCGAAGCCGCGAATTTGGCCTCAGCCAATAAGTTGGCGATATTTGGTCGAAAAATCGAGTTTTAAGATTACGAATGCCAAAACACGTACTTCGCCCAAATGAAAGAATATAGCCAAACTTGGCTATATTTGGCGAAAAATGTAGGCCTTCAGAATATGAAGGAATTTTTAAAAAAAATTCTTAATAAGGCTCCAGATACATGGTTAAACCAATCAGAGTCGAGCTAAAAATGTAATATGAATTGATCTCCTTAACTGGTAGTAACACATTTAAAATTCGGTAAAGGATGCTCATCGTGAAGCGGTTAAGTTTCTACCTGCCTTTCCCCAAAATAGTGTCTATAAAACAAATAAAAGAACAAAAACTTCCTATGTCCCATTAAGTTAAAAGACAGGAGTTTAAATGACTACACATACACAATAAAAACAGCCAAAAAACATAGAAAGTAGTTGATACAAAAGAAAATGCTTGCATACGAATATTAATTACAAACACGTGGCTACCCAGAACATGCATAAGAATCATTGTTGATAAGAAACAGAAAAAATAAAATGGTTTAAAACGGAAAAAAGGATACAACAAAATGAAAGCTATGATCAGTAGCGAACTTTTATTGGTTATTGCAAAAAATAAAAATAAAAAAATACTAGTGCTTTTCAAAATTATATAAATAGAGAAGAGATACCATTGACGATTTCAATGTATTTTCAGTTTTTCAGCTTGAATAAAAAAAAAATGGTATGTTTTAAAAATTTATAAACACAAAAATTCACGTTTAAAAAATATTATATGAAATTTACATTATTCGTTGGATAAAGTTTTCTTTTTAAATGAACTTTAGGAAATTCTAATGTAGAATTATCTGCTGATTATCAAACATACATAACGCTAGTAGCAATGCGAATATTTAATACGTGATTTATCACAATGTTAACGATGTGTAGAACAAACAGAATGAAAAATGTACAAGCCGGGAATCAAACCCGAAACCCTTGGAATAGCACTCCAAGTGCTCTACGATTTAAGCTACGAGGACGATACGCAGCTTAGCATCTCTCACTCACGTATGTTGGTAAGGCTGCAACTGCAGCAAAAGATGGAACAGTCTTCAAGAGAACACAATAGTGCGGGGAAACACGAGACACAAATAAACCCAGCATCGGTATAATTTTTCAATTACTTTTTAGCAGATTTCAGCTGTGAGTCATAGAATTTTTAATTTTTTAAATTTTGAGGGAGGGAGAAAGAAGAAATCAAATTTTGGGAGCTGTGGAATCTAGATGAAATTTTAAGGACATTTATAGGATCGTTTATTTAGTGTTACAAAAAAATAAGAAATAGAGCCGAAAAGTTTAAAAAAAAGAAGTTTTAAAGTTTTTAATCTTTGTATACTATGGAGGAGTAGAGCAAAAGGGAGAATGTTAAATTTCAGAAGAGGAAATTTAGATGAATTTTTTTTATAAGAAATTAATTGACATGCAGAAGATTGGTGAAGAATTAATAGCATGTCTTCGATTAAGAAATAAAAGGATTCTTATCTCCTTGCTTTTGGTCTAGTCAACCAGAAATGGGTGGGTGTGGGGTTAAATTTACTTTTTGTGATTTATCTTTTCAATTTACTCTTCTAATTTTTTTATGATTTTAGTTTTTAGTCCATTGGCAAGAAACAAATCATAGTATTTGTAGTTGTTTTATATTATAAACTGGCTGTAGAGTAAATCTCTAGTGGGGGGCCCCTACGATAATATTATCGAGGCATGTTGGCTCTTATGGGTTCTCATGTTCTTCAATCTGTTCTGACACCTCTTAAATACTGAGTAGTAGTTTTATCACAGTGATCAGATATCAAAAAATAATTTGCGATGGACAGTATTGGATAAGGGTAGCGACGGATAAGGGTAGTGGTGGATAAGGTCATTATCTAAGGTTTTTTATGTATTTGGAGAACACTAACTCATTTCTTTACACAGAGCAGCGATATGTTACCATTGTGAAAGTTGAAACAAAATTAATCAAAGAGTTTGAAATAGCATGCAGGATTGAAAGAATTGTGCTAAAAACAGGAAAACACCTCATAATAAAAAGTGCTGTGTGGCATTTCTGTCTTGAATTCTTTTCTAAGTATGTGATTCTTTCAGGAATTATATTTTGCTGGGTTTCTCAAAATCAATTCCTGAATCTGTCACGAAAAAAAATGCGAGGTTTTTTTTTATCAGTCGAAAAAACAAAACTCGATTTTCAACAATTGGTTGCAAAAAAGAAAGCAAATTTCGCATGTGAGTAACAGATTTCGCCAAATGACCATGAAAAATTATACAATTTTTGTCAAACTATTGCTCTAAAAATCGTAAATTACATTCATGGTGTAAAAAATTCAAATTTCATCAAACGGCAACAGGAAAAGCTTATGAAATGCAATCGGCCATAAAACTCCTAAATTGTTCATGACTCTAGTGTAACTTTCTCTGAAGTTTAACTAAATCTACGGACACCGGATGTGTTTTAAAATCAAGAAGCCTATTTTTTTTTATTTATCTCATAAACAGCATCACTAGTCGTTTTCTTGAATATTATTTCGCAAGGAAATTTTCCGTGCTAGGCTTTTGCAATATAAAATATATTGAGGATAAGTATTTGCAAAATTTGAAAGAAAAAAAAATGTAAACAGAAGTTTTTCTTAAAAAAGCAGAAGACCAAAAATAAACGGAAGTATTTACAGAATTTGTAAGAAAAATCAAGACAGAAAATTTTACTTGAAAAACACAGAAGTCAAAGATTAAGCCGATGTATTTATAAAATTTGTAAGAAAAGATCTAAACTGAAGATTTATGTTAGAAAAAAGCAGTAGTCAAAAAATGAGCCGAAGTATTTAGAAAATTTGTTTCTTAGAGAGGAGCAGTAGTCAAAAAGTGAAAGAGTTTGAAGCTAACAGCCTACATTTAAAATTTAAATTCAGGCCTTCAAATGCGACATTACGTTGATATTATCGATTATCTAACCCTGGATCATATATATTGTTTCTGATGTCAACATTCCTCTTTTTTATGCGCATACTGTTGATGTAATCACACCTATTCTATGGTTTTTGTATTTGATGTCTGCTATGTTATCAGTTGGTTAATTAGTTCTGTTATTCAATTTTTTTTAAATTGTCATTGTTTAAAATCTCTTTGTTTACATGTCTCTGTCTTTCTTTTTCTTTTATATTATATTACTTTTTATTCAAAATTTAGATCAGAAGTGACGAAGACATTATGTTTGAAAAAAAAAGTTATTAGTTTAATTTTGTCACTAGTATTTTTGAAGATAGCTGTACAGCAAGACTAACTTAAGTTTTGAAACATTCAACATGAAGAATTGAAACATGCAAAAAGAATTTTTCCATATGGATTTGGAAGCTGTTTTTGCTGCTAAGGAACACGATAAATATTTGGAAAGAAAAGCTAATGATAAAAAAGAAGATTAAATACATGAAATTAAGAAAGATTATGCATTATTTTGTACCTTTTTAGATAACCCAGTGTTAGCAATTTTGGCTAATTAAACATATCATGTTTATTCTAAAAGGTAAAATATTTAAAAACAAGCACTGCAAATCAAATTTTGGTTTGAAAGAAATTAGAATGATCAAGTGCCATTATAGTATACATCATCATATAGATGAAGTACTAGCAATTGTGAATGATTTATGACTATCTGGGTGCTAGTTACAGCAGATATGGAGATAGTCATATATTTATTGCTGTCTCTTGCACCAGAATATAATGCAATCAAACTACTAATGATAATTCAACCCAATGAAAATCTTACTTTGGATTTTGTAATGGAAATGCTGTTGAGAGCTGAAGCATTAATAGGTGATAAAATTGTTGAAAATTTGCATACTCTGATTTCAAGTAATAATCGTGCGTTTAATGCAAATAAAAGTATTGTCTGTTTTAAGTGGAAATTGAAAGGTCACAAATGTAAGAGTTGTAAGAGTAGATTTATTTGTTACATCTGTGGCCGATCATATGTGGTGCAGAAATAAAAAGTAAATGCGCATTGTCCCTTTTGACATAAAAATAATTAGATAAAACTGAAAAGGGACAAAGAATAAATGAAACTAAGGAAACCTACTTTCTGTTTTTACAACACTCAGTTGTTCCAGTCCCAAATGCAAATAAAGTGAAGAATCTTCTTTATCTTTTTGGATAGGGCCAGGGCAAATTATCAAAGAATTCTGTGAATGAAAGAAAAATTCTAGTTATTAATTGGGGTGAAAAATATTTTAGATAAGCGCTTTGTAAAAAATGCTGTTAAAAGACCAAAGGTGTGTTACATTCGAAAGGCATTTGTGAAAAGAGTAGTCACAGATAAAAATATGAAGTGTCAAAGAAAAAAAGGTTTGGAAACGGCACGGCTACATTTGTTTACGCGTTCAGAAAAAAATACTAGTTTTCTGACAAATTTCTAGAAAAATGCTTTTAAAAGTCACAGAAAAAATTGAAACTTGGAAACTGAGCAACTTTAACCCCTCTGGGACGAGCATCACATATATGTGGCACATAAGGTGCGCAGAATCCTACTATTACCACCAGTTATATTATAATACGAGCAAAAATTGTGCGTGTACGTATGTAAATTTTATCTTAAAAACGGCTCTAACGATTTTACTACATTTTGTATTTTACCATTTTCGGCCACGAGAAGACCATTGGGCTAGGTTTACGTGTTCGAGAAAATCCATTTAGTGGGTCTTTTTGGGTCATAATGGGTCAGTGTAAAGCTATTTATATCTAAAAAAGGCTCAATCGATTTTGACTAAATTTTATATCCAACCATTTTTGGGCACGAGAAGACTATTGGGCTAGGTCACATGTTCACGAAATTTTGATTAGTTGGTCATATTTGGGTCATTATGTGTCAAACCATTTTTATCTAAAAACAGCTCTAACTGATTTGAATAAATTTTGTAATCTATTATTTTGGATTATGACAAGACCAATGGGCTAAGTCACATGTTAGAGAACACTCGATTAGTGGGTCAAGCTATTTTTATCTAGAAAATGGCTCCAAAGTTTTTGACGAAATTTTGTAAACTATCGTTTTCAGGTAAGAGAAGATCATTGGGCTAGATCATACGTTCGAGAAATTTCGATTAGTGGGTCATTTCTTCGTCACTACGGGTCTAGCTAATTTTATCTAAAAAACGGCTCTAACGGTTTTGACTGAATTTCGTATTCTACCATTTTCGATTCTTAGAAGACCAGTGGGCTGGTGTCACATGTTCGAGAAAATTTGAGTATTGGGTCATTTAGGGGTCAAGCTAATATTATCTATTAAACAGCGTAAACGATTTTGGCTAATTTTTTTCAGGGAGTTCTGTCAGTGTTATTCCTTATCATTTAGCCCACAAACTTAACCTAAAAATATGTAAGGTTCAGCAGAGTATATCGGTCACACAAACACAAGGTGTTCTTGCTTTGAAAGAAAAATGCCTTGTTAGTTTGAAATTAGGTTGTATCTCTAAGAATGTTGAACTTTTTATAATTAATAATCACTTACCGTATGCTTTGATTGGACTACCCCACTGTAAACTGTTTAAATTGAATATTGACTGTGTTAAAATGCAAATCACGCAAGAGAAAAAGAAAGTACCTCTCATGGACAATATTTCAACAAATTCATCCCATCATACCTTACATTTATCAGAAACATATACTAACCAGCCAGAAATAGAAAATACAGTTAAAAATGCAGAGATATTCGAAGAAAATTTTGAGCCGGAGTTGTTCGAGACCACTGAACATGTGCCAAATGTTCAGACTGTCAAGGAACAATTACCTGCTCTTCTAGCCAAATATGTCTGTATTTTCGCTAAAGATAAATATGATGTAGGCTGTGTAAACATTGAACCCCAGAGGATACAATTAACATCAGACCTCCCCGTTTCTTTAAGAGCATATCGCACTTCTCCTAAGGAAGAAGAGGAAATTAAAGAACAAATTCAAAATTTATTGCGAGCCGGTATCATTAAAGAAAGCTATTCCCCTTATTCATCACCCGTAACTTTGGTGTATAAACGTGAAGAAGGGAAGAAAACCCTGTTATGTATTGACTTTCGAAAATTGAATGTCATTAGAAAAACAGATGCAGAACCCTTACATAGACACCCTGTTAGATAAATTGGCACATGCTAAAGTTTTTTCCACTCTTGATTTGGCCAGTGGATATTGGCACATTCCTATCCACCCTCGAGACAGTGAGAAGCTGGCGTTTGCCACTACCTTTGGATTATATGAGTGGAATCGTTTACCATTCGGATGGAAAAACGCGCCTGCTTGGTTTAACCGTACCCTCAGAAGAATCCTTAATAAATACAAAATTGACTTTGCCTGTAGTTACTTTGATGATGTTATTGTATTCTTCCAAAATGAAGAAGAACATTTGTGTCATTTAGAGACCTTATTTAATATCTGTGTCCAAGAAAACCTTAAACTGAAATTGTCAAAGTGAATTTTTGTTAAATCCAAAATTAATTTCCTAGGATATGAAGTCTCGAATGGTTGTATCACACCTGACAACCCTAATATAGAGACAATTAAGAAATTAACACCACCTACGAATGTAAAGGAATTACAACGTTTTTTGGGATCTATAAATGTTTATCACAAATTTATTCCAAAATATGCTAACATTCGATACCTTCTCAACAATTTGTTGAAGAAAAATGTCCCCTATGTATGGGACCAAAATTGTCAAAATTCTTTCGAAAAGTTAAAAAATGCTTTAATTGAAAAACCTATATTAAAGTTGTTTGATCCCAAAACACCTTGTCATTTGTTTGTAGATGCATCAAGTCATGGAGTGGGATGTGTTGTGAAACAAGTTGATGAAAAAGGAACATTACATCCTATAGCATATCACTCTAGAAATCTTCGCGATTATGCAAAAAATTATGCAATTACTGAGTTAGAATGTTTGGCGATTGTGGATGCTTTAGATAAATTTTATCATTATTTACACGGTCAAAAATTTGTCATACATACAGACCATGCGGCACTTACCTGGCTCAAAAGTGTTAAAAATTTAAGAGGACGTCTTTTCCGCTGGTCCCTAAAACTTAGTATGTTTGACTATGAAATTAAATACCAAAAAGGCTCCACTAATGTTGAAGCTGATATGCTATCTAGACAGCCTGTTTCAGAAAATTTACCCCATATTATACATCTCCTTGACTTGAATGAAGTAAGAGACAATCAGAAAAAAGAAAATGTAACAGTTGATGGTAAAAAATACACTGAGATAAATGATGTTGTTGTAATTAAAAAGAAAAGTTTGTATAAGATTGTGGTCCCCATGTTTTTACGCCTACCCCTCTTAGAAAAAACCCACACACAATTTGGCCATCCTAGAATTTATAAGATGATAAATTTAATCTCTCCGCAGTATTATTGACCTAACATTAATCAGGACATTGAAAATTTTGTAAAACACTGTCACACTTGTCAGATAAACAAAAAATGTAGGCAAAAAAGATTTGGCTTATTGCAATTAATGCCCCCAACAGATATACCTTTTGAATGTTTAGCAGTAGACTCTGTTGGCGGATTTAATTATTACAATTCTACAAAAAAATATTTGCATTTAGTCGTTGACCATGCAACTCGCTATGTGTGGGGTTTTCCTTCAAAAAGTGTAACTACCGAAACTTATACAAACATTTTGAAGCAATTATTTCAGATACAAGTACCAGATAGATTGTTAACCGACAGAAATGGAGCATTTACAGCTTCCAGGTTTAAGAGATTTCTTCGTACTTACAATGTAAAACACAGATTGACGAGCAGCCATCACCCGGAAACGAATGGGAAAATTGAACGCCTAAATCAGACTATTGTCACTAGATTAAAATGTAAAGTCAATTCCACATCCAAGAAAATACCCTGGACTAAGCTTTTAGATGAAGTATTATATGAGTATAATAATACTCCTCATTCTGTAACCCAGTTCACCCCTAGTTATTTATTGTTAGGAAAATTACCATATGATCCTCCTTTACCAAATAATAGTTATTATCCCCCTGTGGAGGAAGCTAGAAAATTGGCTAAAGAGAGAACAATTGCTTACCATAAAAAGAATAAAGTCCGTTATGATGCTCGTTTCCTTCCTGTAAAATTTAAGGTTGGTGACATTGTAATGTATGAAGAATTTCATTATCCTAATACCCGTAAACTGACTTCGCCATACTCTGGCCCATACACCATTTTAAAACAACTTTCTGATGTATCCTTTGAAATTGATGAACCCAGTCCACATTTTAAGAGAAATTCTGAAATTGTCCATTCCTCCAAGTTAAGATACTACCACCCACCTCAAAACCTTAAGCTCAACCATGAATAAAACCCAATCTATCTCTTTCATCTTTCAATTTTTTATTTTTGCTTTCCTATCGTCCCCCTTGCTCGTAGCATTTGGACTAGGACCCAGCTGGGCGTGTAACAGTTTAAAAGTACTGTTAGAATTTTTGTTTTTTTTATAACTATATTATTATGATAATTTTGTGACATATGAAGGGGTCCTCCGCTCCGTGGCCACCCATCTTTAGCCGGACTGTTTTCCCAGATTCTCTTTCCAGGTTGAACGGAGAATCTGGCAAAACTGCTTCGCTTCCCCTCTGTAGGTGAATGTCGATTACCCGCCTTCCTTTTTCAGTTGTGCAAGAGGCACATTTTTTGGGATGATATTCACCTCAGAGTATTAAAATCCATGTCACACTGACCCTGGGCATGGTGAAAATTATAGCAAACGCATATTTATAATTTTTAGCTATAGTTTTCCTTTTTTTAAGACAACTTAGTTTGTTTTTCATAAAGATAACCCTTGGCTTCATCAAAGAAGTAGTAAAGTCCCTACCGAAACAGAAAGGTAGAATAAGAAGGAATGTGTTTGTTGTTATTAGTATTATAGTGTATTTTACTTTTATTTTATCTCAATGTGAAAATTCAGTATCTTTAGAAATGCAAATTTTCAAAAGTGCATTTTGGTAGCCCATATATTTGTGTTGATAGCATTAGTGCATATTTTATATTTTTGGACATTTTGTAGTATTGAATATTTTGTATTTGTAAATATTTTTACATTTGAATATGTTATATAGTTTTCAGTATGTTTATCTTTGAGTAGTTTAGTATACTGTATATGTTAATGTTACAATTTTACACCAAAAAAGGATGTTTCTCAATGGACAATACCCAGAGACATTTACAAAAACATCCAAAAGACTTGCTTTAGAGACAGTTTGGTGTAATTAAAGATCCCATGTCTCGAGACTGTCCCCTTATTATTTTGCTGCAGCACCATTTAAAGAATTCCAATGTTTTAGTGTAACCAATATTTTTATGTGAACAATATTTTTATGTAACTTGATAAGAATGTACAAATAGGTCCAATTGACTTGAGAGCTGGAGCAAATAAAAATCGGAAAAAAAACCCCTGGGTAAAATTTATGAGATAAGACCCACAGGTCTTGTAGGCGAGCCCTGTGGCTCTTGTTTTAGTGGGGGGGAGGGATATGAAACGATAAAAGCTAAGCCCTTTTTTAAAATCCCCTTTTTGTCCCTTTTTAAAATTTAAATTTAGAAATTAAAACTTTTAAAAGGCTTTTTGTAATTGTGTCTCAGTTGAGTGAATGCATCTGCCCCTGTTAAATTAACTTTCCCGCATCACATCTTATAACTTTTAAAGATCGTTTTGGCACATCTCATAAGAGTATTTTTGCTGAATAAGTGCAATTCGTAAGTCTTGCTGCATTCGATCGGCCAAACTCAAACCACAACCTTTATCCCGGGCAGTCAATCATTCAGCTAACTAGTTTAAAGACGCCTCCTTTGACTTCAACGGCCCCTAGCAGGAATAATGCGAAATACAGCATATTTATACCGATGCACAGGTCCCCGGACAGAGCTTTTTACCATCAAAAGAATGCACTAACTCCACGACACTCGGCTCTCTAAGTATCGCTTAGCGGTACACATAATTCCCAAGCCCGATGTCCATAAAGTAAATTAGCAGCTCTCAAGCCAAAAGGGGCCTGATTTCTCAAAAGGATGTAACAAAGGAACAATAAATCAGGTCCCCGGAAAAACTGTGTCTTTATTGGAATAACTACTGTCTGAATCTGACTTTGATTTCCCGGATACCACTCGCGGCCTGCGACTACCTAAAGATGATAGAAGTTCCGAGGATTCGCTCAGAAATCGACACGCACGCGTCCGCGGTTCGCGCCCCTGCCCCCAGCGGTCGGGCCTTGGCCGACGACACGACAGAAGATCCATAACTGGAGTAGCGACGAATTCGTTACACATATACAGTGGACTCTCTCTATTCTGAACACGCATGGGACCGACCAAAAATGTTCAGATTATGGGGGTGTTCATTATAGAGGGAGACTGGGAAATGCATTACTACTACTACTATGATTGAGTTTATAGACTGTATAGCCATGCCAGTTACCGAGATGGACGTGCTGAATTTAGATTTCGCGACTAGTGTAATGTTAAACTAAATTCAGTCGAACCTGTAATCTACAGTCTCTTTTTTTATTAAAAAAGTTTTACATAACATACATATGTACAATATATTTCTTAAAAACAAAATCGGTACATTATTTAACAAAATGAATAATTTTAGTTTGTTTTTGCATTGTGTATGCTTGTGCAGTGTACATGTTAGCCAGTTATTTAAAAAGCGGAAATACTTCCGGATGATGTTCGGCTGCATAGTTCAATAGGTCTTGAATCCCTTGGCTATATTGCTTTAAGGTAATCGTACTTCTTGTTTCATCTGTCTCTTCTGCTTTTGCTTCTTCTTCACTATCACTTCCTCTTCAACGATGTTGTTGTCGCTAACTGGAAAGCTTCCGTCGGCTTTGAGATAAGCTCCAGGTTCAATTTCAGTATGGACCATTTGGAGAATTGACCCCAAGTCACTCACAGTTGTTGCTTCTTATTCCTTTATTATTAATTGTTCGTTCTCACATTAGAAACCAGCTTTGGAAGGCGTAGGGGGTTATTTTATTCCAAGATGTTTATATTCAATGGACATCATCCATGATCTTGACTTTCTTCGTTAGTTTGGTTGCCTTCAGAAAATGGATTCGGTAGTGAGCTTTAAAGGTCTTGATTACTCCTTTCTCCGGTGGTTGGATTATAGAAGTACAGTTCGGTGGTCAAGAACTTCAGGCTCACGTTGCTCAGCTGCATGTTTGTGTGTGATCTGCCATTATCCACAAAAAGAATAATTTTCCTTCTTTCTCTCTTCATCATCTCGTTAATGACCTCCAACCATTGTGAGAAAATTGTGAATGCCATCATGGCTTTTCCAGTTCATTTATAGTGCACAGGAGATAATGCGATTTTCACATTTTA
This sequence comes from Maratus speciosus, assembly GCA_963932465.1. NCBI lineage: Eukaryota > Metazoa > Arthropoda > Arachnida > Araneae > Salticidae > Maratus > Maratus speciosus. Next base: position 386,775 of record CAWVRF010000067.1, on the reverse strand, counting down.
GAAACATCGTGGTTTCTCACTTTTTCCAGTCACAAGTGGTTTGAATTTCTCACAAGTAAAACTGGCCCAGAGCATGACGGCATGTCTTTCTTTTGACTTTCCATTTTCCGCCAACACCTTTCTCGCTTGTTTCTGTTAGGATTTTATTTTTTACCCTAAAAAACAGGCCGATTTTGTCGGCATTGAACATGTCAGCAGCATCAAAATCCTTTTTTATATTCAGAAGATTTGTTTCCTTTCCTTCACAGTGTCGATATTTATGTCTGCAGCTTCACCACTGATTATTTTGAATTCTATGTTATGACGACTTTTGAAGTGAATCAACCATCCTTTTTATGCCTTGAGTTTCGTGATTTTCTCCTTTTCTGTAAAATTCAGAGCAATCTGCTTCAGCAAGGATCTTGTACAAGAAAATTCTTCCTTCTGATTTGGCAAAAAACTTCCAGATGCGATTGTTTATGTTCTTGTTTCCCGTTTTCTTTTTGAAAATTCTACAATTTGAGGAAAGTTCATTTGATTCGTTCAAAATTCTCTTTCTCTTTCTTGCTCATGGCGTTGCTTGCTCTACTGAAATTACAAAAACTCACATGCAATTTTCCTTTGACTTGCGTTTGATTTTAATTTTTGAACAACTTTGTATTTTTCCTGAAGCTTCAGCTCTTTCCGTTTTTTCGTTTTTCTACTCATTTCTAATACTATAGCTGCGTAAGTGCAATGTTTCTTTCCCTGCATCTGTAGAGGAACGGCGAACAAAAATTTACCATTGCCGAGCAAAAGGAAGAAAGAAACAGAATCGATAATCCTGCCCAAACAGGTGTGCAGAAAAGAAACCATAATCCTTTTTTAACCACTAACTCTAATATCTGTTAAGTCTTATCTGTCACTGGTGTGTGGTCTTTCTGTTGCGTAATCTTTCTATTTTTATCTCAGCTTGAGAGAGAGGGACTTACGTGACATGGTTTTTACATTATTTTTTCTTGTATCCCTTTGCATAAAAATTGATTGTTTTGTTCATTTCATTTATCTAATTAACATGACTTACTTTTTATGAAATGGCAACAGTTTTATATCTTAACTTTTTTGTTTGTTAAAAATATAAGAATGTTCTAATTAGTTTAGATGTAGAACGCTTAAAGACGTACCTGTTTGAAAAAAAAATTCTTTCAATTTATTCATTTTTTATAACATATGTTTTGTTAACTGAATTATTCAAACAAATTGCAGCATCGAGTAGATGCATAAAATCTAGCAATGATTTTGTCTGTTTTTTTTTTTTTTAAATCGAGTTTATTGACATTTTTTATTCTTCTGCAACAATTTTTGGAATTTCCATGATGGAGGAATTCCTCGAATTCTGATTGCAAACACATGTTCAGTTTACAGAGAGACGGAATAGAATGAGGATCAAAAGTAGCGTTCATAATAGTGGGGTGTTCACATTAGAGAGTGTTCAGAATACAGAGAGTTCATGTTATGTTAAGTCTATGGAGTTTCGCCAGGACCATCGAAATGTGTTCATAATACCGGGGTGTTCACATTAGAGAGTGTTCAGATAGAGAGAGCCCACTGTATATATATATATATCCCCTCACAAAAGCCTGAATACATTCTCCATGAATTTTACAAAGAAAATTTGTCATTTTAAAAGTCAATATAATGAGATAAATCACAACTGTTACGAAATTTGAAGGAAGAGAAATCACGCCAGAACATATATATATAGAAAAAGACGAAAATGCTTAGAAATATAAAAGAAAGAGAAATAATACAAGAGAAGGAAGAGAAATAATCCTGGAACTTTTACATGTACAAGAAACAGAAAACGTTTAGATGAACTCCTCAAAGTATCTTTTTGATATGTATATATTTTTATTATTGACCTAACTTTCGTTAAAAATTCAAAATTTTAAAACATCTTACAGACATGTGTGCATCTAAAATAGCTTATATAAAAAGTATTAATCATGCATTAATTATCAAATTACAATTTTTAAAAATCTTATAATATTTTAAGGAGCCACCTATGACATAATAAAATGTATCCTAATACAGTAGACTCCCTCAAATCCACACAGCTTGGGACCAGAGGTTGTGCGGATTTTAGAATTTTGCGGATTTCTGGTCATTGATTTGTTTACATTTTTGAAACATTAATTTGATTGGTAGTTAAGCAAGGGAAATTATAATGAATGCTTACAATAAAGTGAAACATTAAAATAAGTAAAATATTAAAATAATTTATTAATTTAAAAGTAAGTAATTATTAAAATAATTATGTAAAATAAAAATATTACGAATGAAATCGATTCAATTCGATTCCAAAAGTTCTATGCTGCCATCTAGTGATAGCAAGGAGAACAGTGTTAATGCTATTATCAGTATATATAGCTTATTGCGCTACTGTAACTTTTTTCATTGTTATTTAGAGTCCTGAATGCTTTTCTTATACTGCTTTGTATGTTTAGAAATAAATTTGTCTATAATTTAAAAAAAAAATCCGCGAACAATAATTTTAAAATAGCGTTTCGGTTCGTGGATTTTTCCATTCGAACCCTGGAATTTTTGATATAGATATGCTAATTTATATCAAAATCAAAAGTAATGTAAATTTATTTAGTAATAAATCAGCTGTAATAGCAAAAGAGAATGATTAACCAAAAAATTTAGTAAAAAAACCATTGCGATAGTCGCAGATTTCGGCGCCGTCTTGAATTTCGTTCCTGCAACTTAACTGTAAATTTAATTGTTTACATCTGAAAAAATTACGCGGATTTTAGGATCGCGAATTTGAGGGAGTCTACTGTACCTCATTTGGAAAATAATAATGCTTGACTTGTCTATAAATCACAGCTACAGAAATTAAAGTGCAGAACAATATCACTAAACTAGGAGGATTTTGAATTGGATTTGTTAAATCTTGCCTCTGTGTTCAATTCTCAATGTAACCAAGAAATCAAATGTAAAGTAATGTAATCAAAATAATTTTTGTGTAATTTAATGCTTACTGTAAAAGAAAACAAAGAAATTGTTTAGACCCAGATTCATTTAATTTAAGGATACTCAGTATCGTTTGAACTATTTTTTTTTTTATTTGAACATTTTACAAAATTTTATTGAGACATTATTGGAGGGCTTTATGAAAGGAAATGATTTAATAAAGCAAAAATGCAAGTTTTGGAGTAAAAGTTGAAAATTTTAATTTTTAAATAATTAAGAAAATATTAAAACCACACTTCTATAGTTCTGGATATTCTGAAATAGCTTTTATTGGGCCCTTTTCTTAGAAATGTGTTCTACGTAAGAATCAGATTTTCAAAAAGATAATTAAAAAAATATATCTACCCTATATATATAAAATCCTAATGAAACGAATATATGAAACGCCTGAAATGTATAGGTTCTTTGAATCGACTGATTAAACAACTGACTTTGTTTCACGGCGATTTCTCCTAAAATATGGAATACTTTGTGATGAAATAAACACCAAAAATCCGTGTTGATCCACAGATCACAAAACTGGTATTAGAATTTTTAAATTCGAATTAGTTTTCCAAATATTAATTTTTTTCTAATTTTAAATGCATTTTTTCTAATGATGGCAACTCAAATTTTAATCATAACAGAGTTTTTTTTTTTCATAATTCAGAAAAGGTTACTATTTTAAATTAATTTGGCGACAGTTTGGCCGCCTTTAAATCTATGCTAAGAACAATGCTTTTTTTGTATTTCGTTATCATTTTATTAAATACAAAACTTTCATTTAAAAATGAAACATTTAAATTGATGCCTTTCACTTCTTTAAAAAAAAAGAAAAGAAAAGAAAAATATTAGGCACAGATGTCATATACGCACCAGGGTACCTAATTGGCACACAAATGGCATTATTTTGATAGACTTGGTAACCCGGCTATTGTTGTTTATTTAATAATAAATGTATATTTACTTTTATTTATTTTTTTAATTTATATAAATTATTTTGTTCTATAGTAATTAATTATTTTTTTGCTATTTCCTTTTGGAAATAATAGAAAATAATTAAAAAATACGGTACAATGTAGTAGTTATGCCGTCACCCAATTTCGCAAATTATATAAATCGCCAAACCACTCGCCAAATTGTACAGATTGACAAAACTTTTATTTTAAATAACGAAAGAACAAATAAATTAGTATAACATTAATAAATATAAAAATAAAACATCGAAATAAAAATCACTTGATGACGTAAACACGTGTAGCTTGCTAAAAGTCAAGTGAATGTTACATTTACTATCAACCATTATTGACATTTAATCTTATAGTTCGCGATAGATTTTTTGTCGACGGGATAACAAAGTAGTGCCAAAAATACATATGTAACTCGTATTCGAAAACGTGGTTTTCGTCAAATTTTCGTAAAAAAAAAAAAAAAAAAACATGCCAAATATTAAATTATGGCGAAATATTAAATTATGTAACAAACCATGACATTTAATTTCAACTTCAAATCAATGTTTTCATTTACCACTCGAACAATAAAAAAAATGCTAACTGGCGAATTGAAAAAAATATATTGGCGAGATTTGCACCCGGCTTTTTTTCTTTCGGCACAGATGTCACATACGGCCCCATATTGCCGCGATTTTTTTCTGACGCCAATGTCATATACCCAACGGGTACTTAACTGGCGCCAAAGTATCGTTATTTTGCTTGATATGGTAAGCCGGATGTTGTTGTTTATGCTGTTAATGCGTTCCCCAAATTGGCGTTGGAAAAAAATCGCGCGAATATGGGGAGTATATGATATTTGTTCCAAACCTTCATATGAAAGGCGAAGGGATCAGATCATATTTGTTTATGGCATTTGATGACTTCAACTAGTATAATATAGATGAAATGATGGAGATAGAATAATATTTGGCGACTTATCACCTGTGCCTGGATAACATTAAAGTATCAAAATGGCACCTAGAGTATAAAAAGCAAAGTGTTCCGCCCGGAACTGTTGATGATAGTCACATGATTTAAGCTATTGTTATAGAGATTGTTTTAAAATATCGGTTAACAAAGACTTTGAATACTTGATTTGCTTATTTTAGCTTCTTTTCAAATGTTTAACTGATCCTCTTTAATCAAAAACGAAAACAACCATTGGATGTCTTAACAGCAATTGATTCTACGTTAAATTTTTGCAATCAAAGGGAATTGAATGGAAACCCGTTTACAGGGAGATCTGCACACCTTTTTCAGTATGATTTAATCTTCTCTAATATTTTTAAAACCCATTAGATTTTTAGATTCTGCGGGGGCTTAACGTTAGTTGGCGAGCGTAGCTTGAAGGGGGCAGAGCCCCCTAGTATATTATATATATATATATATATAATGAGATTATGAATACAGTAGCATTATGTAACATTTTTAAAGAAAAGATTTAAGAAAAAAAATTAAATATTGCAGTTTTGAATCATTCTAAGGAAAATGGATGGAGTAAATAGTAATTTTTGCATATTTTTCATTAATGTATCTTTACGACATTTTGTAAGAGTATAATATGTACTATGATTGTTGAAATTTATTTTAAGCAAAAATAAGAAAACTAGAAAGGTAGCCCGTCAAAAATGACGGAAAATGAGATATCAAGATATATACAGTTTTCTCTATTTCGCCAAGGCCCCCCATACTGGAAAAGTACCGAGAATTTAATTTCTGTATTCGGCTATGTAAAGCACATTAAAATCGGGCGGTTAGTAGCTCAGACAGTACAGCACCTTTTAGTAGCGGTTATTTTATTAGTAGCATCGGATTGAAGATGTAAAGACGTACATTTTCGTACATTACACTTTAAATTTTGACCCATAGATTTTGAAAAAAAACCTTAAATGCACGGAGTTTAAATTTCGGTGAGCTCGATTATGAAAAAGTAGTAGGTTTCAATGGAATTTCGCCAAATTAGCCAGCTATCGTCAAGTTGGCGTCATATATGGCAACTTATTTTTGTCGTCAAATTTGGTAAAATATTGCCAAATTTGGCGATATCTAGCCAAGTTTTCAAAATTTGGCTCTATTGTGGCTTCTATTAGTACTTCTCAACAATTACTCATTGTTGAAGCTCATACCGATTTCTTCATAGAAATCCTAACATTGCCGCGATGAATGAGGCGGTCCAACCGGAATTGTGAGGGATATACAGAGACTTGGATTTTATATAAATAGATTGAAATTTTGTCCATTTTTACAAAATGATATACAGTACAAAGCCACCTTAATAACACTGGTCAGTCCTAAAATTCTCTCTATAAAAATAATGATTGATTCTTACAAATTTCACACCATTAAATTAAGCTAATGATTCAGCTCATTTTTTTTACTTTGTTCTATCCTTGCAAGAAAAAAATATTGGATTCGTGAAAAATTTCGAATTCTGGTTTTCAATGGATTTACATATTTTAGGGGTCAGAGATCCGGAAAAACATGTTTTTTACTAAATGTCTGTCTGTATGTATGTGACACAAATTTTGTGGTTGCTCCATCTCAAGACTTATGAACAGAACTTTAAATCCAGGTAGTCCCTGATGTAAATTGATGCTGATTACTTTTGTTGTAATCGCTCAACAGGTGGCGCTGCCATGCACATCTTCACGATTTCCGCAATAGCTATATCTCAAGAACTAATGCTTTGATTTTCATAAAACTTCAGATTCAATTAGTCCTTGATATAATTTGGTGCTGATTACTATTTGGCATAAATTGCCCAAAAGGTGGTGCTACTATACTGAATTTTTTACGATTTTCCGCAATATCTGTATCTCAAAAACTAATGCATGAATTGTCAAGAAACTTCAGATTCAGTTAGTTCCATACATAAATTGGTCCCGATTAGTTTTTGGAGAAAATCACCCAACAGCTGGGGTTGCTATGCAGAATTTTTTACGATTTACATGATAGCTCGATCTGAAAAACTGAATCACAGATTTAATCAAACTTCAGATTTAGTTAGAAGTTGACATAAGTTATTACTGATTAGTTTTTTGTATAAATCACATAACCGGTGGCACTGCTGCGCTTCATTTTTTAGTAAGTATTAGCATGTATGATATAGAAGAAAGATTTGGGATTGCCACATCCCACTAGTTTACTGTTAATTCAAAACATAGAAATTCTGTTCCACCTGCAGACTTTATTACACAATAAAACAGACGTTTTAAATTGAAAACATATTAATATTTTTTGACAACCCAGGACCACATAAAATATCTAAATAAAACCATTTATCATTATAATTATTTTTTGTAATTATAATCATAGATGTATGACAATTACAAGAAATGATAAAGGAAAAAGAAAAGTTTCCTGCTTTCACTGGATATTTGAAACTTTTCTTTTAGCATGGATAGAAGTTATTTTATGACTATGGAATCAAATTTATTGAAAAAAGTGAAAACTGGAATGTTGTGAAGTTTATTTCAGTAAAAGATGAATTCATAATCTTAATCCAAAAATCAATGACTTTCACAGATTACTATTGAATTCGGAGAGGCAAAGTTTTAATCACCATGTATTAAAGTAAATCCTGGCCTGATAACGACCTGTTCATCCTCTTTTTTGTTGTTGTTGTTAAGTTTGAATTTGGATGCTGGACAGATTACCAGCACTGACAAACATTATTCTGTCCATCTCAGATCGACTGCAAATGGGATATTCAAGCATAAAATTGCTATTCTTCACAACACAAATATAGATTTCAATAAATGACAGAAGGTTGAAAAATAAATGTAGGTGAGAATAAATTTTTAGAACTGGATTTTAAAAAAGAAATGCATAAGTGAAAATCTGTGTACGATTAATTTTATGGGATAGCAAAAAGATAATAATTTCCTCTTGCAACACAAATCTGTAAACTTTACAGCTCTAACATTCCTATGTACTTTACTACTATAGGTATATTTGTGTTCTTTTAAAACCTTGGCACATATTTGAGGTTCAAGAACTGAGATTTGTTGCCAAATGACAGTTTCTGAATAAGAGAATCTACCAATTAAATGCGTTTGAGAGCAAAAATGAATTTAAAAATGAGTCAGAAAACAAGTGGGTAAGTGTGATCACATATCGCACAGAGGTTTTCGTTTAATATTCATTTCAAAACACTTTATCCTTTTGAAAAATCTGTTAGTTCCACATTTCGCAACCAGGGACGTACTCTATTCTAAACAAATCTCTATCCGAACGAAACTCCGTTTTACATGCTATCCGTATATATATTAGTCGAGGGGATTGGGCCCATAGCACCCGAGATAAGTAGGCGCCCCTGGCGGTAAAAAGTGGAACTCAAATATGTAAGGCTATGGTGCATAATATGAAAGAATGGTCAAAGGGGTGTCGGCAAAAGTTGGAAAAGTGCTCCCGGGTGAAAAGGGCGGAGGTTAGAAAAATTGCTTAAAATATACTTTAGAGCACGGAGGAGTAAATAATATAAGACTTTTTGTAAATTTTATGATTTGTCGTGTGGTCTGAGGTATTCAGCTATACGTATGCAAAAATTCATGTCTCCAACTTAATTAGAGGCTCTCTTAAAAAGAATTGCTTAAAATACATATGTGGTAGATCAAAGGGTTAAACGTAAGAATTTTTCAAGATTTTATAATTTGTCGCCTGGCCTCAGGTGTTCTGCTATAATAAGCATGCAAAATTTCAAATCTCCAATTTAATAAGGGGCTCAGTTAGGAAGAATTGCTTAAAACACGCATGTGGGAGCCCAAAGGGTTAAATGTACGACTTTTTCAAATTTTTATGATTTGTCGCATGATGGTGTTCAGCTAGTATGCAAAATTTCACGCCTCCAACCTAAATAGGGTGTCACTTAGAAAGAATTGTTTAAAATACACATGTAGGAACCCAAAAGCTTAAATGTACGACTTTTTAAAAATTTTATGATTTGCCGTTTGATGTGTGATGCACAGCTATAACTATGCAGAATTTCACGCCTCCAACCTAATTAGGGGCTCACTTAGAAAGAATTGTTTAAAATACACATGGGGGAGCACAAAGTGTTAAATGTACGACTTTTCAAAATTTTATGGTTTGTCATTTGATGTGAGGTGTTCAGCTATAAGTATGCCAAATTTCACACCTCCAACGTAAATAGGGTGTCACTTAGAAAGAATTGTTTAAAGTGCACATGTGGGAGCCCAAAAGGTTAAATGTACGACTTTTTCAAAATTTTATGGTTTGTCATTTGATGTGAGGTGTTCAGCTATAATTATGCAAAATTTCACACCTTCAACCTAAATAGGGGCTCACTTAAAAAAAATTGTTTAAAATACATATGTGGGAGCTCAAAGGGTTAAATGTACGACTTTTTCAAAATTTTATGATTTGTCGTTTGATGTGGGGTACTCAGCTATAAGTATGCAAAATTTCACTCCTCCAACCTAATTAGGGTTCATTTAGAAAGAATTGTTTAAAATACACATGTGGGAGCCCAAAGGGTTAAATGTACGACTTTTTCAAAATTTTATGATTTGTCGTTTGATGTGGGATATTCAGCTATAATTACGCAAAATTTCACACCTCCAACCTAAATAGGGGCTCACTTAAAAAGAATTGTTTAGAATACACATGTGGGAGCCCAAAGGGTTAAATATACAACTTTTTGAAAATTTTATGATTTGTCGTTTGATGCGAGGTATTCAGCTATAAGTATGCAAAATTTCACGCCTCCAATCTAATTAGAGGTTCACATAGAAAGAATTGTTTAAAATACACATGTGGGAGCCCAAAGGGTTAAATGTACGACTTTTTCAAAATTTTATAGTTTGTTGTTTGATGTGAGGTGTTCAGCTATAAGTTTGTAAAATTTCACGTTTCCAACCTAATTAGAGGCTCACATAGAAAGAATTGCTTGAAATACACATGGGGGAGCCCAAAGGGTTAAATGTACGACTTTTTCAAAATTTTATGATTTGTCGTATTATTTGTGGTGGTCATCTATAAGTATGCAAAATTTCAAATCTCCAACATGTGTAGTTTCTGAGAACGGGCTCTGTGACGGACAGACAGACAGACAGAGGAGCGAGACGAATAGGGTTTCGTCAGATGAACGAAACCCTAATAAGCAGTTTGGATTTGAGTGCATCCTTAATGCAATGATTTTTCCAACACAATCCGCTTCGGGAAATTCGGTTCAAAATGCCCACTTTAACAGCATTTTTTAAAAATATATTCTGCCTCTACCAAAAAATCGACCATTACGGTACATTATATAGTTTCTGAGTAAGAAAACGTACCAATTGGAAGCCTTTGAGAGCAAAAATAGTAAAATGAGTCGGAAAATACGCAATTTGGATTTGAATACACCCTTACTTAGATGATTTTTTTTCTTCAACCGCTATGTACCGTAGACTCCCTTAAATCCGCGACCCTAAAATCCGCGTATTTTTTCAGATGTAACCAATGAAATTTACAGTTAAGTTGCAGGAACAAAATTCAAGATGGCGCCGAAATCGGCAACTACCGCAATGTTTTTTTTTACTAAATTTTTTGTTAATCATTCTCTTTTGGCTATTACAGCTGATTTATTACTAAATAAATTTACATTACTTTTGATTTTTATATAAATTAGCATATCTATATCAAAAATCCCAGGGTACGAAATGGAAAAATCCACGAACCGGAACGCTATTTTAAAATTATTGTTCGCGGAATTTTTTTTTTTAATTATAGACAAATTTATTTCTAAACATACAAAGCAGTATAAGAAAAGCATTCAAGACTCTAAATAACAATGGAAATGGTTACAGTGAGTGCAATAAGCTATATATACTGATAATAGCATTAACACTGTTCTCCTTGCTATCACTAGATGGCAGCATAGGACTTTTGGAATCGAATTGAATCGATTTCATTCGTAATATTTTTATTTTACATAATTATTTTAATAATTACTTACTTTTAAACTAATAAATTATTTTAATATTTTACTTATTTTAATATTTCACTTTATTGTAAGCATTCATTATAATTTCACTTGCTTAACTACCAATCAAATTAATGTTTCAAAAATGTAAACAAATCAATGACCAGAAATCCGCAAAATTCTAAAATCTGCACAACCTCTGGTCCCAAGCTGTGCGGATTTGAGGGAGTCTACTGTATTTTTAATTTGTTTTTGCTGTAAGAATTGGTCCTATCCGAAACTTGTCTATACAGATGTTGTAGACAATATTAAGAAGATATGTGATAAATTCATGGGGATTTTATATCTTATGAATTGACGGAGTTATGGATTTTTTACTTCTTCAAATCCCCTTTTTGTTTTTGTTTTTATTTTTTTGCGGTACGAATTGGTCCTATCAAAAACTTGTGAATATAAAAGTTGTAGATAATATTAAGGAGATTTATAATAAAATTAATTGGAATTGATATCTTGAGAATTGACGAAGTTATGAATTTTTTTCTCCCAAAAACCCTATTTTTTGCGCCCCTTGAGACCATTTTTAACTTTTTCAAAAAGCTGTGATACATAAAATTTTGGCCCTATTTTTAGAAGTGATAAAAACTTTAAACTGATTTGATATGTTCAAAAATTAAGAAGTTATGGGGGTTTTCGGTTTTCACCAAAACCCCTCCCTATTTCCATCCCCTTGGTCCGATTTTGCCCATTAACGAACTTGACCGAGATTTTATGCTCATTGATTTTATGTATCAGTTTGGAAGAGATTGGTGCAGAATTACGAAAGTTATCGTGTCCAGAAGAAAGTGATATATATATATAGATAGATAGATACATAGATAGATAAAGTTTTTTACTGAGGGTGGTTTTGGGTTCTAGGGGTCATGATCGGTGTAGATCTGCAAAAATTTTTCAGAAATTCCAACATAGGAATGATCCCAATAGGTAGTATTTCATACGAAATCTACCTAAAAATATAACATCAACAGATGATTTAATAATTGATTATAATTAAAAAAATAATTAATTATGATAATAAATAGTTTTATTAACAGATTCTATGTATGTTCTGTACCAGAATGACTGAAGGAACACCTTTTTTTTTATTTTAAAAGGTATATTTTCCAATTTATTTAAACCCACAGACTAATCAGAATTTCAATGTTTTAAATGAGAAATGGGAAAGAATCTTTTTTTGGTTACTTAATTCATTAATTCTGTTAATTATTGGTTCATAATTAACTAAGTTAATTTATTTAATTAATGATGTCCAAATGAAGAAATTTAACCTTTGTGGTGTATGATGAATTCATACCTTTTTCTCCAGGAGTTATTTTGCAGCTCTGGAAGGAGCAATATGGTGTTCTTGAGAGAGGAAGGTGAGAGGATTACACCTTTAAATCATTATTTAAACAACAAATAGCAAATCTACCAGATGATTTTTTTTTTGGGGGGGGGTGGGGGGGGAGGGAGAATTTCGCCAGGTGTGCTATTTGGGGAAGGCTAGAAAGGAGAATTTACCAATCTCAGATATTTTTGTAAATATCCAGGGAGGGGGGGGGGGGGATCAGGGTCAAGGTAGCCAGGGCCAAAAACCAGGGATATCTTGGCTGAGCCATCCCGGACGAATCTGGTGAACTAATTCACTCAACTAACCTTTAACGATCACAGTATCTGGTCTGACATCGGAATTGGCTCAACAGAATAAATTGAATGTTATTTTTTGGAAATGCAGTAGACGCTGCATGCATAATTAATTTAGATTATTTTTAACACAACTATTTAATTGGTAAAAAAAATCATAACATTTGTAAATTTGCAATTACTCCTCCAGATTCGTCTGGGATGGCTCAGTCGGTAGATCATTGGTGGCTTCAGCCAATATTCCCTGGTTCGAATCCTGGCCCAGACTTTTTTCACCCAGTTGGAAATTTACAACTGTTATGATTTATTTACCAACTGAATAATTGTGTTAAAAATTAATTTAATATTTGTTTATTTTAGGTGTATAACAGGTCAAACTAAAAAACAAAAATCCAAAATAACATCATACTTGACTAAAATGAAAACATTAGCATTAAATAAACACTTTAAGCACAGATGTAAAGTTATCCATAATTTAACTAATGTCCTGTCATGATTCAGCATTCTCAAAATGAGATACATTTAGCATTAATGAGTACTTTGTCTAATTTTAAAAATATATGCAAGAGTACAAATGTAACAACTGCTTCTCAGCTATGTACAACAAGATAAAAAAAAAGAACGTGTCACCTTCAGGATGGCAAGTTTCTGATAGTGTGGCGGTATTATCCACTTTTAACTGCCATGTCAAAAACCACTTTTTGACAGTTTTTGACAACAGCTGTCAAAAACCTAAATTTGAGTCCAAAAACTGTTTAAATTTATTTTTACGACAACATTAAATTTACAATCTTTTATAATTTTTAGCTTTTGACATTTGAGTAAACTTTTTGACAGTTTTAGACATTAAAAAAGACATACCCTGTGTTAAACTCAAAACATGATATTGGTTCAACAAGTTGCTTAGAAGACAGAAAGTAATTGTAAGCTATGAATATAGAATAAAATATACTTAAAAGTATCCTTACATTGAAAATATAAACTAATCAAACTATAGAACTTTCATACTTTAATTTTTAAAAATGAAAGTACATGGTGAAAATACTTGTACAACTTAAAGTATGAAATTACATATAAGTAATATATATGTATTTTTGTTTTTATATCGTTTTAATGTTAGTCTTATTCTAAGTTTTTTTTTCCATGGAGCATGCAGTAGCAAAAAACTAAATTTGATGCCTATTGTTATTGATGCCAAGTTTATTTCGCAATTTGGAGTGGATCAATCAAAAATTTTAAAACATCTACTCAATTGATGCTGAACTGTATGGACTGGAATGCAAACGTACCAGGAGCTGTTTGAATTCACTTGGTAATTTTTTTCAAGCCTTTTGCACCATGCTATTGCTGGAACATCCTGAGCTGAGAAAATACTTTTAGGGTGTGGTGGAGATTCAGCTTCAAAAGAAATGATAAAGTTAGAAAATTTGGCTTTATATCAAGCTGCCATGTTCAAGCTAATTCCCTCTGTTCACCAATTACAAACTTGAAATAATACGCTAAAGAAAATAACAATAACAAGATAGCACAAGGAAATATTACAACACTAGAGAACAGGAATTCTGCTTTTTCAGAATTTAGTGGCGCTCCCGGCATTTCCATTACTTCATTTTCTTCTGATGGACTGATGACTTCTATTATTATGAAACAGCCATCATAAATGAAGTGTTAGGTGAAGATGAAAGAGCAGCCGTAAAATGTTAGAACTCTGATTTTCTGGTCAGAATGGGAGCGGGGGGAAATGGCCATATTTTTTTTATGGCTGATCTTTCATCTTCACCTAACACTTCATTTATAATGGCTGTTTCATAATAATAGAAGCCACCAGTCCATCAGAAGAAAATAACTCGGTTAAGCGGGAATCTACTGCAGTACAAAACATATTTCAATTTTAAGACTTAAAGCATACGTTTTATTTTATGTAAAACGACGTCATTCGCATCCGCTTAAGAATTCCACATTTATGATCTACTCTTAAACATCTACAGTAAAGCATGCATAGCACATCACTATTGCGAAATAATGCACAAATGCAGCAAAAAGATTCTGTCATTCAAGAAAATCGAAAAAAAAAAACGGCTATCTAATGATTCATAGATACTTACAATTAAATATAGTTTATAATAGCTCCATTGTTTTAACAGAAATCATTCGTTTATATTTTTTTCAAAATAGCACGTATTTTAATGACATTTTCTTTCGGTTGTTACGAGAAAATGGCAACAAAAATATATAATTGCTATTTTAAAACTATTTTTCCTTTACTTTCTATAGAAATGGAGTACTTCCGTTGTCAATATTAAGCAAATGGCTCCAAAAACTACAAAAAAATTAATATTTCAAAAATTATAAATTATTACTTAATCCATTTTTAGCTTGATTTAATATAAAATTTCACTAAAGATTACTAAAAAAATGTACATAACGTTTTTGACACTTTGCAATAATATTTCACACTTTTTGTCAGTTTTCGACACTTTTAACAGGTTTTCAACATGTCATGTAAAAAAACACTTTTTGACGTCAAAAACCCAACTCTGAGTATACTGCAGGTGTGCTATGCACGCTTTAGTTTCATTTTATCTTATATTTTAAAGCAAATGAATTAAGAAGCATTAACTCCTGCATGGCACCTGACTTGAATTGCAAGAACTGTACAGGAACACACACCCCCCCCCCAAAAAAAAAGTCTAACCGAAACCAATAACATCAATCTAAACCCGAGCCAAAAGAAAATTACCCATATTTTAAGAGAATTATGGAAAAATAGCCAACAATTACATCTCTAATATCAATTTTAGCTTTAAAAAAATAAAAATGAACCTATAAACACTCATTAATATGTAAATATGCTTTATATTTTGAAAATATTCATGACTTTAAAATAATAAAACTTTGTAAAAAAATCACCTTAAAATAAAAACATGTTTTGTTTTATGGTGTTTTATGGTTATGGTATGTTTTATGGTTAAAACTATGTTTTGTTTTTATTTTATGGTGATTTTTTACAAAGTTTTATTATTTTAATTGCTTCATATCACCAGTTTTCGGTGCTGTTTCGCTATTCATGACTTTCTTTGGGAAAATTGAGTCAATGCAAACCTTATCCAAAAGAGTAAAAATCTAACCTGCACCCTAAATATTTAAAGTCAACCTAACTCCAACAAAAAATACTAACATCAAACCAACAAGCATTGGGTCAGCGTCCTGTAAAATCAATTTTCCCAACCCGATGCAGGACTCTGGATGACCCACTGCCTTTTGCAAGTGTAAATCCTCAAATTTGTGGGACTTTATACTCTTGAATAAACTTTTATCCAAACAAGCGAAACACCTGCTCCCCCCCTCCCACACACACATACCTCTGAATGTGATTCCCAATTTAATTTTTGATATTTAGATTAGGGATTGACCGAATACCGAATAGTTGATTCGGTATTCGGTGGTTCGGCATGTAAACCGAATATTCGGCTTCGACCGAATACTTTTAAGTATTCGGCCGAATAATTGCAGATAAGTATTTTTTTAGAATTGGAAGAATTCTCTTTTACTTAGCAGTAGAATAGGCTAAACAATGAGTTTCAATATTATGTGCATGAGTTCAGAGTTCAGCTGCACTACAAAAAACAAGTCAAAAGCCATTTTTAATGAAAAAAAAAAAAAAATCCTTCCTAAAATAGTTTACATAGGGGTGAAATCAAAACTGTCTACAATAGAGAAAAATAAAGTAAGGAAGAAGCACATCTTTCCCTTATCATTTAATTTTAATTACTTCTACATTAGGTTTTTTTTTTTCATTTAAATTAATTTAATGTATATTTTCTTTAATATACACATCAAATAAGTATATCAGAGTTCATATCTGTATATCTATGGTTATTAAAGAAAATACACACATCAAGTAAGTATACCCCTATGCCTATCCTATAGCTTTTATAACCATTATATCAAAATTGCTCAAATTTGTTATCTTCATCACAGTGTTAAAATATTAATCAAAATATAAATATCTATCAATAATTTGACAGAAAATAGTTAAACGTACATATTGGTATGATACCTTTTGTATTTTCAGAACATTCCTATTCAATATGTTTATAATTAGACTTAGACAATCAGTAAATCAGCTTAATGGCAACATTGTTTCTTTTTATTTGAATGAACTTTTGTTTTTCTGACAATCCTTATCCTTAATAATAGCCTGCATATGCATAATTTAATATTTTCATAGGTTATTTGTGGGTACTGACTAGTGATAAAATAATAAAAAATAAGTGATGGGTTAATGAATTTGTGAGTGGAAAGAAGTCATTAAATTTTTTTGTTAATTAGATTTAAGAATAAAAATGTAACTGAATTAAATTATTGAGAATTTAATTTCAATTAAAGTTTATTAAAAAAGCTAATAATGCAAAAATGCGTATTAAAAGAATTCAAGTATTCGGTTTACACTTCAACCGAAGCTTCGGTATTCGGCAAAATTGCTGCTTCGGTCAATCCCTAATTTAGATATACAGTAGACTCCCTCAAATCCGCACAGCTTGGGACCAGAATGTTCTGCAGATTTTAAAATTTTGCAGATTTCTGGTCATTTCTTTGTTTACATTTTTAAACAGTTATTTGAATGTGATAATGAAATCGAAATTATAATGAATGCTTGCAATATAGTAAAACATTAAAATAATTAAGTAAAGTACTAAACTAAAATAATAAAAAGTAAGATAATTTTTAAAATGATTAAATTACTAAAAGTAAAGCACACGTAAATAATAAATAATGTATAATTAAATATGCATAATAAAGATAAGATATATTTTTCTTGAATTATTCAATGAAATTTTCCTCTTAAAGGTACCCTATTAATTCACACCAAAATCTTAAAGTAAGGAAGTTTAATTTCAAGATTAGTTAAATCTTACTAACCAAAAAAGCTTGATTAATATATAAATATATTTAGTAAAAAGACTGATTACCAGCAATATCAACAATATCTTGAGTTTTTTCAGAAAGAAAGTATACATTCTTCATGAAAAACCACGAGTTTAGTTATATTTTCGAGAATTACATGTCAAAATGCATACAGACTGACAAAGACTAAAAAAATCTGGAATTTTTTTCCTTGCATCTGAACTGAAAATTTCATTGTTTACATCTGTGATGATGAGAGGATTTTAGGGTTGCAGATTTGAGGGAGTCTACTGTATTAAACTTTCATTCTGATCAAATGCTCCTAAGGAAATTAAAATAATATAAAAATGTCCCTCCCCCCCCACTCTGCGTTACGAAAAATTAATAGGTACATTTAAAAATTGTGCATCTGATGCCAAAAGAAACGAGTTCTGGGGAAGTACAACAAAAATGGGGAGATCAATTTATAAAAGGACTTCAGAAAATAATTTTTTAAATAGTAAAAAAAAAAAAATTCAAAACATCATTCAAACTGAAAAAGTATCAAGACCAAGTTAGCTTTTTCTTCTCCATTAGAAACACAGATGGGAATTTTAAATCTGCAGAAAAAATGTAATTGGCACTCAGACGATATTTTACAATAAGTTTTCTTTAATTATTTTCGTATTTTTAGTACACTTGTTTTAATTGGTAAAAATTGAGTAAAATAATAAAAAGTAATTATAGGAGACTTCTGCAAGCTGTACAGATTTCGTACAGTATGCAATCGAACCCCGATTTAACGAATCTTTCGGGACTAGCAACTTCGTTCGTTAAATCGATATCATTCGTTAAGTCAGGATAATCAAAGTAATATTTTATACAACAGAACAAGTTTAAAAATCGCAAACATTATGAAGAACAATCATTACTTATCTTAATGATGATAAATATTTGTTGCTTTAAGAAAATACACTACATAAAAATTTATTAATTTTCTATGTACTACTATAAATCACAAGCATTGCAATTTAAAAAAATCTCATTTATTCGAATTTTATAGATAAATTATAAGATATCTTTTGTGGAAGTTTATTTGCGTTGCTTATATTCCAAACTTCCTCATATATTTTTTTCTGAAGCTGTGAAAAGAGTGTCGCCAACATCATGAACCTTCCAATATGGTTTGAAAGTAAGCAGATTGCTAACTGTGTCTTTGAATGTTACATGCTTCATCCGATCCTAATGCTAATAATAACCTCGGTGTAATGTACACTCTCGCATGTAGATATTTATTCGTCACAAGTTATCCATATTTAGAAAATTGACAATCACGGACATTGAATTTTTTTTTTTTTTTATAAATATTAGCAAATTTCTTCGCTTTTTCATTTTTTTTAACATCGAAATTTTCTCGTTAAATCGGGATTATAAATTCGTTAAATCGAAGAATTTTTATTCCATTTTCATCGGGACTTTAAAAAAATTCATTAAATCGAAAAATACGTTAAATCGGGGCTCGACTGTTCTTTATTTTATTACAAGTTTCAACATAAAATACAAAGAAAACCCACAGTTTAAAAATATCGAATGAATGTATTCTCGAAGAAACTTTTAACTTTGCGTAAGTAACCTACAACAAGTTAAAAAAAAAAATTTCATATTGCATAAACTGTTGCATAAACTGTTACATAAAACTGTTGTCATATGTAACAAAATCATTAAAAGAAAACCATAACTTACATCATCCTACTGTACTACCCTACTTTGTAGTTAGGTATTTAAGCTATGAGGTAATCGAAAGATTAGATCTCAAAATGGCGTTATTTCCTTGGAACAACCTTCATCCACGAGGAAAAAAGGCAGAATCTCCCCTACTTGGTACAAAATGGCGACATGACGCTACATAAGGGAGATAAAAAAGTACTTCGATTAAAAATTCTTGTTCGATTTATGATTTTTCATGCTGCCATCTGTTATTTGATCTGAATTTTATTCAAGCATTTTTGGATTATCTTATTTGTAGCAATTGTAAATGAAATTTGCGAAACCATTTTATACCTTGTTTCGTTCTATATAAAACTTTACTGAAAACAATTTAATAATTTCTTTAATTACATTTTTAAATAGTCCGAAATAAAATAGAATCACACAGAAGCTCATATTATCTATCTGCCATTAAAAATAAGTAGATTTTTAATTCTTTAACAATTTTTACCTTCATTTTGAATTCCTGTAAATTTCGTGGTAAAATTAAAATTATTAAATCAAAATGGTTCAAGGAAAGAAATTATGTAAAATGTATAAAGTATATAAAGAATTTTTAATGGTTTTATGTTTTTTCTTATATGCTAATATATTAAATAGCTGAGCCTGGACAATTTTGTGTGTGCATATTTTATTGAAATGCATTTTGTTACTGTAAAAAAAAAACTTTCCAAGAAATTTACCCCCACCCCTCTTCCCCCTATACACACTTTCACTGCCAAAGAACAAAAAAATTGAAAACTGTTACATTTATATTGCAATGCTTGATATTGAAGCTTTGAGTTTTATAAATTGTCTTTAACTGATTCCGTTAGTTTTTTTTAAACCTCAATTCTTCAGAATTATTTTTCTTTCTCTTACAGATCGATTAAAGTAGTCTACTTCTGGAGTGCAAGTTTTATTCTTCTTTCCTGTCATGGCCCCACCAGTGGCTGAGAGGTTCTGCTCTCGAAGCTGATAGACGGGAGGTGCTGGGTTCGAACCCAATCGCGCCCGTCGGCCTAATCGTTCGGAGTTTTCGTGGTTTTCTTCGAACCGTGGATTTCCATGCGTTAATACGGATTAGGTTCCCTTAGAAAGACCTCCACGGAAGGCACTCCCCCTTGGGCCTATATCCCTCGTGTAGATAATTGGCCGTCAAAAAATCAACCCAACCCAACTCTTTCCTGTCATGAAAGGTATTCCTGGAAATAATACCAAGATATTTATGGTTTTCTCGGATTTCAGCTCTTTAATATGCAATAGCTTCAATGAGCTTCCATTTTTACTTACCATCGTACATAGTATAGGGTAAGGCTTGTAATCGTTTTAAAAATCGAAAAAAAAAATTTGACGGATGTATAAATTTCAGACACTGGAGATTCCAAAAAACATATTCTTAGAAGAAGAAAAAATTGTCATCCGTGTATGTGTGTATGTGTGTCTGTAAACATTATCTCCAAAACAAATTGAGATAGAGACTTGAAATTTGGTGTGTACTTAGTATGTAATAATGGGAAGAGGGCTATTGAATATCAATAACCTAGATTATCGAGAACTATTTTATTCGGACTCTGGAAATTTTCGTTCTAACAAAATGTATATAAAAATTTTCGAAATTGTTTACATTAAGGAGTGAATATAAAGAACAATAAAAAAACATTGCTTTTCCTAAAGAATGAAGTTGGTCGGATAATTAGTTGCTGGGATATTTGTAATCCTATTTTTCTCACTCCTCGATTTTTCATGAACCTTTACTTAATTCAAATTTCAATTCAAAGATACATGGAAATGAGACCCCTAATCTAACGCAGTAAAAATATTATTATCATTTTTGGAGTTATAAGGATGTTTCTTTTATGCAATTCGGTACTATATGATTATCCCACCGACTAAAAAACTATTGCCAAACTATAAGATTAAAATGCCAATAAGGGCTTATTGTAAATGCCACCTTCACTTGACATTAAATAGATTACACATGTTTGTTACATCATCAAGTGATTTTTAATTCGACGTTTTATTTGTATTTTTATTAATTTTTTACTAATTTATTTGTTTATTCGTTACTTAAAATAAAAATTATGCCAATATGTATAATTTTGCAAGTAGTTTGACGATTTATATACAGTAGAAGATCTTTATAACGCAAACCTAAAAACGCAAGGTTGTGCGTCATATAGAATTTTGCGTTATATGGATCATATTTTGCACATCACTAAATTTACCTCATAAATATATCAAAATACATTAGAGTATATTTATACTGCATTCCTTATCTACAGGACTTATCCAGATTATAAATGTTTGCATTATATAGATCCTTCCACATATTGTTAAATATACTTTATAAACATGATCCAAATATACCTGGACCCAAATCATTCATTATATTGCTCATTTTCAAAAACGTTTAATAGCAATTTTTTTCATTAAAAAGTTCTAAAATAAGGAGATAAAGTTGAACTAATGTATTAAATTTAGTTTTTTAGAGAATAGGAATTTTTTACAATGTGGGAAATCAGGTACTTCTTCACTGCAAAATACATTGTTTACATCTGAAAAGTTGTGCGTTATATGGAATTGCGTTATAAAGATCTTCTACTGTAGTTTGTCGAAATGGGTTGATGGCATAATCAAGTATTACCTGCAATGCAGTAACAGAGCATTACTATGTATTATAAAAATATAAATATATGTTCCAATTTTATTTTGGAATTGCAATGCATTTTATAAATAGTTTACATACGTTTTATTTTCATATTTTTTATTGTGTATATCCATGATGGGTACGTATTATGGTGACCCCAAACGATTAGTTTAATTTTTCTGTTGATTTAAGTAGTTGCAAAATATATGTGCTTCTCTAAGGTATTTCCAATTATAATGCAGGAACAATTTTGTTATTCTACATTTACTGAACTTGAATTTAGATTTGTGCCTTATAGACTAAATGGGTATGTATAATAAATATTAACACCAACAGATGGCGATGTTTAAAGAGTTTTCTTATATTAAATAGAATGTATGCATTTACACGATAACATTTGTTAAACATTTGTTACATTTTGTAACATTTCTTATTTAACTATTGTGTCCATTATGTCATATAACAACGAAATGATACACTGGCCTACTTTTAATCAAAATTTTTCTTATGCATTTTTGTTCGTAGTTTTATTTAGAAGATTGATTTATTTATTATATATATTATGAAACACAAACATGTCCAGCAGTAATGCTCTGCTAAAAAGGAACTTTAGATGTAACAAGATGAACTTTTGTGTTGATTGCAGATATCTCCATGTCTAAATATTCAATAATCTTAATTTTTACTCGAATGAATAAAACAAAAAAAATGTTCTTTCAGATAAATTTTATTGAAAAACTCTAAAGTAATTTACTAATTTTAAAATAAAGGAATTATGGCAGGTAATTTTTTTAATCTATCAATATGTAGCCTAACAATGAACATTTACTTGCTACATTAATGTAAAATAATATTTTCAGTACTATAAAATGAATATGCAAAACTAAGGCGTAACTTGCAGGGAGGAGGAAAATTTTGTTAAAATTTTCAAAAGAGAGGAAATCCACGAAATTTAGAAGATTCTCAATTCTGCATTTTGAGTCATTAAAGATAAAACATTAAGAATGAGTGCAAAAATAAATAATTACAAAGGTAATAAAGACAGCATACGTTTTATTTTCACATTTTTTATTATGTATATCCATGATGGGTACGTATTATGGTGACCCCAAACGATTAGTTTAATTTTTCTGTTGATTTAAGTAGTTGCAAAATATATGTGGTTCTCTAAGGTATTTCCAATTATAATGCAGGAACAATTTTGTTATTCTACATTTACTGAACTTGAATTTAGATTTGTGCCTTATAGACTAAATGGGTATGCATAATAAATATTAACACCAACAGATGGCGATGTCTAAAGAGTTTTCTTATACAGTAGACTCCCTCAAATCCGCACAGCTTGGGACCAGAGGTTGTGCGGATTTTAGAATTGTGCGGATTTCTGGTCATTGATTTGTTTACATTTTTCAAATATTAATTTGATTGGTAGTTAAGCAAGGGATATTATAATTATGAATACTTACAATAAAGTGAAACATTAAAATAAGTCAAATATTAAAATAATTTATTAGTTTAAACGTAAGTAATTATTAAAATAATTAGAAAAATATTAAATTACTACCGACGAAATCGACTCAATTCGATTTCTAAAGTCCTATGCTGCCATCTATCGGTAAAGCGATCGTAAGATCGATATGTCTTCATATAGATATGCTAATTTATATCCCAATCGAAAGTAATGTAAATTTATTTAGTAAAAATCAACTGTAAGAACTAGAAGAGAATGATTAACAAAAAATTTAGTAAAAGAAACATTGCGTAGTCGCTGATTTCGACGCCATCTTGAATTTTGTTCCTGCAACTTAACTGTAAATTTCATTGTTTACATCTGAAAAAAATACGCGGATTTTAGGCGTTCGCGGATTTTAGGGTCGCGGATTTAAGGGAGTCTACTGTATTAAATAGAATGTAGTATCATCATGTATGTAGAATGTAGTGTGTAACATCAATTTAGTGATATAGTGCAAATGAAAATTTTAAAAATGAAAGGATATTAACCCATTAACGCCCAGCGTCCTCATTTGATGACGCTGAAAAAAAATGTTATTTCCTTCATTAAATTTAAAAATGTTCTTACATTTACAAATTGGCATGATAGTTGAAAGCACCACACAATATAATATATGCGATTTCCTTGGAACTAAGTAAAAATGCGCGGGAAAAATGCAGTATAATTTCCCGGTTTTTTGTTAATCACGTTGTGTATTTTTTATACTACTGTATGAAACTGGATTTATGAGCTAAATTCTTTCAAATTTGTATAAATGTAATCTATTTAGTCCATATTATGTCATTAGCATGTTTTTTAATATTTATTGTTGTTAATGTATCCGTAATAAACAGGAAAAGTTATCCGTCATCGTTTGAGGACGCTGGGCGTTAGGATATAGTTTTTATTTATATTCAGAATTGTTTCCTAAGAGTTTTACGGTTTTTTTGCAGGTAAACTATAAAAGTAAATTGAAATATGAGTAGAAAAAATGTTTTTAAAAGCTTAGAAGAGACAACTGCTTATATTTTTTCCGAAGAAATAGAAGCAGATATTATATTAATGCCTCCCGATGTTGATGATGTAACTGTTGAAGAGCAGTTCGGTGATGATCATTTGGGCACTCCGGTTTTATCCGATGTTGCAGGCACGTTGGAAATTATAATACCAGATGTTATAATGATAACTGTATTATTTTGAATAAAAGGAAAAGTAAGAAAATTACCGTAAATGTAAGAGAGAAATGTTAGTTGTATGACAAATGAAACCCCGTCTTACACATTCGGAACTTTGGAAAGTTCTTCTAAGAAAAATTCGGATACATTGACAGCGGAAACCAATAATATGAGCCCAGTTAACCTGTTTGTAGAGCTTTTTACTGAAAGGGTTTATGATATGTTCGTAGAGGAAGCTAATCGATATGCTCAGGAAATGAAAAGTAAATTGAACTATAATGTAACTGTAAAGACGAAATAAAAACAATTATATGATTTCTGATACTTTCGGGATGCCATACTTTACTATGTGAACAGGACTACTGGGCTCGAGCAGATGATTGAAGAGTAGCAATATTGAAGTATGCTATACCCAGGAATTTCTCCTTAAAGCTCAAGCGATTATTACATTTCCAAGATAAAATTACATTAGTATGACAAACATGATAAATAATTTAAAATACGTCTCAAGTTAGGAATGCTTTCCAAGAAACTTCAGAAATGGGGCATTTTCCATGAAAATGTGTCTGTAAAAGAAATGAACGTTCCGTATTATGGTCATATGCTGAAACAGTTCATAAAATCTAAACCTATTGGATTTGGCTATAAACACTGGGCTTTGTGTGGCAACTATGGTTACTGTTACAACTTTACACCTTATTGTGGAAAAGAATCAAATACTTCTGAATCTGACAAACTTCCTTTAGATACAATAGTGGTGTTAAATTTATTATCTATCGTTGACGATCCTATGAGCCATCGTGGTTATTCTGATAACTTCTTTACCAGTCATATGTTCCTAAAAAAACTGAAAGAAATGTAGATCAGGGTTAGTGAAACAGTACAAGAAAATCATACTGAAAAATGTGCAATAATGGGTGTTAAGAAAATGAGTAAAAACGAGAGAGGGTTTTACGATAGTAAATTTGACAAAACAAATGAAATTCTTGTTGTTAAATGGAAGGAGAATAAGTCTAAGTGGCCACTAATTTTGATACCATATTGCTGCTTTCTCCAGTACAAAGATGGAGTGTCGAAAAAAAAGAAATAGTGAAAGTGAATTAGCCTCATGCTATAAGTTCCTGTACCTCATTTATGAGAGGTGTCGACCTTCATGATTGGCTTCTTGAGAAACATTCTATACCCATACGAGGAAAGAAATGATATTTTTGCCTTATTACTAGGCTGATAAATACGGCTGTTGTATATGGCTATGACATGTATAAAAAGATTCATGGTTCTAAGTGGTGCAATAACCTATTTAAAAAAGGGAGCCTTTCAAATGTAATTCTGGGAAGTTCTGTGCAAAGGCAGATAACATCCAGATCCAACACGTGCTTCCAAACGTAAAATTCGACAAAATACAGCAAGTTATTGGTAAAAGGTAGAAACAAAGACGTTGCCAATATGATATTTGTTTTTCAAAGCCAAGAACATATTGTATGAAATGCAATGCAACTTTATGCATACAATGTTTTCCTCTTTTTCACACTAAAACTCAATCTTAAAAATGTAAAAAAAAAGCTTGCTTGCATATTTGAAAAAAAAAAAAAAAAGATTTTTATCATTATTTTACCCATTACGTTGCTTATATATTAAAACGAAATAATTTTATATAAAAAATTTTCATTTTAAAAAATTTTAGGTTTTCTACATACAAACGCCCAGCGTCATCAAATGAGGACAGCTTAAAAAATATGGTTGCAGTTAAAATTTTTCAAAATGCTTTTGAAATACTCTTAATTTATGCATTTCTACCCATATCTATCAATTTCAAGAAAAAATTTCAAAATTTGTTAATTTGGGCGTTAATGGGTTAATGTGCACATAAAACTTGTAAAGATTTTTTTTTTAAATACAAAGAACTGATAAATGATTGTTTCTTACAAAATAATTGTATCTCCTATTTCCCCTGCAGTCTACAGGATAATTAAGTACGGTTCACTTCATTATCTCTACATAAAAAAGAAAATTAAGATTGTTTATCACTCTGTATTAGTCACCTAATTTCGGTTTTCATAGAATTTCATCTTTATACCGGGTGTTCCAAAAATGACCGATGATTTTAAAATTCAATAACTTGCAAACGGGGACAGATATTAAAAGAATTCTTGCAGGAGGGTTATGTATGATGTCAGGAGTTTTTTACTGGGATTCTTTATTTTAGTTCGAATTTCAAACAATAGATGGCGCTGAGAGCAATAGATGCTCAGTCCAAACTGGCTTTTTGGTACTTTGGGATCCATTCAATTTTAATCTCCTTTTTTTTTGCATGGAAGAAGAGAGAAGCTGAAAAATTGAGCCTGAATTTAGCAGTTATTGCTTGCAGCGCCATCTATCGATGCTATTTGTAACTAAAATTTAGATTTGCAGCCTACAAACTCCTGACATCTGACATAACACTCCTGCAAGAATTTTTTTAATATCTGTCACGGTTTGCAAGTTTTTTAATTTTAAAGTAATCGGTCATTTTTTGGGACAACCGGTACTATTGTTATAAATTATGATATTATGCCCAGATATAAAAACGTCTTAAAAATTTTGTCAGCAGATATTAAATCCTTATGAATTCATCAGAATTTGAAAATCCATTTACTGTGCTCTTTTCCCTTATGTAATCTTCCTTTTATTTTTGGGAGGTGGGAAGAGAAGATAACAGAATAACAGAAACAAGTTTTCTTTTGATGATGTTTGGGGGGGGGGGGGGGATTATTAGCTTTTACCGAATTCCAACTGTATGAAATTTAAAAATTACATTATTAATGTTCTCAATTTTTATTTTTTTTTTTAAATGCTTTAATGTCATGTATTTTCATAATAGATATTTATTCTTAATGTCACATTTTACCATACATAAATGTTTTATTATTTTCAATCAAATTCGAAGGTTTAAAGCTATGTAATAAATTATATCAAAAACTGATTTTAGTCATATTTTATGCCTTGTATATAATTTTTAAATGCAATGCAATTTCTTAATAATTTGTATAACTAATTGATTATTTCATTATAGAATTAATTTAACTTACCTTTAATTTTACACTGAATACATGGAAAGTTTGCAAGATTTTTAAATGTTGTGAAAACAAAAAATAATTAAAATAAAAAGGAAAAGTTAAATACATTTAAACAACAATTTTTTGTATTTTTTAATTCCTTGATTTAAAGAGACGAAAGAAATGATTAAATAAAAATAAATAAATAAGTTATGTAAATAGATAAATAAATAAAACTCTAAATATAAAAGTCAAAATTCCCCTTAACTATGTGTCAGTTTTACACAACAAGTAAAAAAGCTATGAACAACCTGACAATTTTATCTTCACTTACTACTTCAATTATCCTGATTAGAATACAATGAATAAAGATATATTAATTTGATGTGTCTCCCTTAACTCCCTTCTTGTGAAATACTAATTTAATACACTGATTTCAGTTTAATTAATTTGTTCCAGCTAATTACAGCAAGTTCTACAATACATAAAACTGAAAATCAGAGCAACTGATTCTATCGAATTAATAATAATAATTCTATAAAAAATGGAAGTAATAGGTTATAGATATTAAAGAATATAAGAAAAAATAAATACGCAATCATATTTTAGTTATTTTTTAACCCTATGTGGGGTTTGTTATACATCACTAAAATGTGTTAATCGAATAGATTCCCTCACTCTTTTTTTTTAAAAAATAATTGACAATCTGTTACAAGTTTGAATTATTTTCCCTTTCCCTTTACAGTTACAACATTTTTTTTTTTCTTCAAGTGTTGAAGTATTTGATTGCTTACTTAATTTGTTTCATTTTAAATAGTGTGCTTGTACATATGGATCGTTTTCATTCAAATGGATTAAATTACGTACAATATATGAAAATTTCATAGCATTAGCTCAATATATTTACATAATCAGTGACAGAATTCATATACAATACATACTTATAATGGGGTCCAATGAACTTAATCCATGTTTTGAGTCATTATTTCTGTTTATGAAAAATTGTTCCCTCAGACATATTTGACATAAAATTAACTCTTTCACTCCCAGTGATTTCAAATGGCGTCATGACAATCTTTATTTTTTCCCTATATATCCGGAAGCTCCTATATTATTTGAAATAACGGAAATAAAAACTATGTATAATCTCCAATAGATAAAAAATTTTGTTTCTCTTCAATAGATGGTACCACTATGCAAAGAAATGATTTTAATATTTCTGATATGAGATTCAGTTTGTTTCGTAAAAAGAGACATGAATAATGAATGTTCTTTAATATAGACTTCATAATTAATAAATGTTTTTATTTCTTTATATTGCATTAAAATATGCTTCAATAATTTATTAATTTTATTATTATTTAAATTTTAATTATAAAATGAAATTTTTTTCTTTTATTATTTCTTATATGGAGCATATAATCAACCTATTTTAAGAATTTGATAATTTTAGCATAAACAGGTAATGTATGGGACTGAAAGGGTTAATTCTTTGTTGATTGTCAAAACAAAACAAATTAAGAACCTATCTTTAAAAAAAAAAAAAAAAAAAATGGAGGTACAGTAGAACATTATTACAACTAATGTCACCTTTAACGAATTTTTCAGTTTAACAAATATTATTTGGATTGTTAAGAAAAATTCTTTTATCCTATTTCATTATAAAAATCTTCAATTTCACGAGTTTTTCAGTAAAGCGAATTTAATCAGTGCTCTCCAGAGATTCATTGTAACGAGATTTTAGAAACCGAATGTTTAAAAAGAATCACACCGCTGAAAGTTTAAATATGATTAATTGCAAAGTGTACAAGTCTGTACACTTCAATTTGCAAGAAACGACAAAAATATCATTTTTCTAACTTTGTGCTTACAATGAATTTAGGCACTATATTCTCATGTGGATTCAATAATTAAAAATATACTTTTACACCATTACCATTCTGTAGCTTTTTACAACATTCATTTCCCTTTCGATGATTCTGAGTTGCAATCTTTAATTTTTTTGTCGGCAATTCTTAAGGATATTGGATAATGAAATCTGAAATTCGTCTTGCTAATGTTAAATGTATGGGAATGGGATGCATTCATATTTAAAAAATATTTCAGGAAATTCATATTTTTACCTTCTTTTTTTCTGTGTATCCTTCTTGGAGGATATCTTTTTTTAATTTTATTTATTTATTTATTTTTTTTTTACTTCTCAAAATATTTCTAAAAGATACGCTGAATTTATCATTTCATACGTTAAACTCTTAGCAAAACTGAGAAGCTATGAGTAAGATTTTAAAACTTGAAACAATATTAAGTAAATAATTTGACAACTAAAGAAAAGAGACATAGTTCAAGAGAGTGGCACATATAAAAGAAACTAAAAATATTAATTTCCCGTGGAGATATCTTTAAAATATGATACATGCCATCCTCATAAATTTAAGATTAGCAAATGGAATTTGTGATAACTTTGACCAACACTCTTAAGGTGCATTTCATAAAACTACCAATGGGATTTCACATATACAATTAGTTTACTTTTTTTTTTTTTTAATGAACTTGTTATGTAAATAATAATTTTTACATATGTCTTAACATTAATTTGATTTCTTAAACTTTTTAGAAATTGTTTAAGAGCATGTTTCTAAGATAAGTACAGAAAAAGAGTTATATATAAGTAACTCAAAATTGTAGAAGTGCAACTTTATATATATATATTTTTTTTTTTTTTTAATCACAATTTACATCTTTTACTACAAAAATTGCTTTTTATTTGGTTAAATCATTTTCCTTCATAAAAACACACAATGGATATGTCAGTAAGATGTTGTGAAGCACTCAAATAAAAATAAGTTCAAATGTTACTGAGTCATCTTAAATTAACCAAATCGATTAACTAAAAAATTTATTCTAATTTATTTTCTTTCAAACTATGCATTAAAAATTATTTTGAAAGTAACTTGTTCACACTGAGTAAAAGCTTAGTTACACTGAGTGAAAGTAATCCAATTACTTTCAATTCATTTCAGTTTAGTGATATTACTCTGTGTTTTAATTTCAGTAACAGTGCAACGATTTTATTTGAATCAAGAAATATTACTAAATTTATTAACGAGGGGAACATTTATGACATGATATGTTTCTCCTTAAAATATTTCCCGTTAAGGTTTTTAAAAATCAAAACAAAGCAGAATTAATGATACATTATTTATTTTACTTGCAGAATTGTCTGCTTTATGTTACAATAATTTTAATTTATAACAAAAGTTGTCAAAGTAAAAAAAAAAAAAAAAAAAATCCAAAAAATATTTCATGTTTAAGGGACATGTTTCCTAAAGATTTTCTGTTTTTCTATGTGCTAATGATATGATCTCCGGTGTGCTTTCTCTTTCTTCGAATATTTTTAAAATCGTAATTATTATCTAATTATACTGACCTTTTAGATGAACATTTTATGCAAAATACTTGAAGAGCATGCTCAATCTTCTGTAAGCGGGAAAAGACAGACCTTTTCTCAAACCATCCTAATATTTCATATAATGTCTAACTCAGGATATGCAGGTTACTGAAATTTATCGAAATTTATGGCGGTAGAGCACAGCATGGAACATTATTAATCGAATATTATCGAAAAGTAATTTGGTATCATCGCGTCTACCGAAAATTTAATCGTAAAATGTCATATAGCTTGTTTCATAGATTCGTGTTTATGTATTTTATCACCACTTTCACATGGTATTTTTACTATTTAAACTCTTTAACGAATATTTCTGAATCTGATTTGCTTTATTTCTTCTTTTAATTCCCAACATGACAGAGAAATATTAATTATTAAAAGAAATCTCTGAGTTACTGTATAGTTGAGTTAGGCCTAGTTATTATTATAAGCAACATTTCGTTTGAAGGTAACTCATTTAAAATTATGGTATTTATGCTCATCTATTTAATATATTTTCTTAATACTATTTCAATCCAAGATTTGTCTCTTTTAATGTCCTTTTGTAGTAATTTAAAAGTGTTAATTCTATGTGCAAAATATTTTAAAGATTAGTAGTTTCAATACTTAAATTACATTCTGCTTATTATTATTATTATAATATTTTTTTTTCTTTTGTATTTTAAGATGTAAATTGTTTACACTCATTTCTCAGTTTCTTTGAATTGAATTTTAATATCTATTTTTCGATTAAATTCACCTAGATTTAAACTATGTATATCTGAATGTCTTTCCTTATTTTAGACTGAAATTTATCTGTAAGAGCTGACATATTCTACACAAATTTAAATCTTCCAAAAAATGTTTATCAGTTATCAAGTATACCTTAAAACCAGGGTTCAGTGATATATATATATTTTGCTATGTTATCATGATATATAGGATCCTATATCTGTTTTCAAAATATCATAAAGTTTGATATTTTCAGTCAATAAAAGTGTAAATGAATTTTTGGCTGAATCCTAGAACAAGAGATACACTTGGTTACAATGAATTTGGTGAGGCAGTCAATCACTTCTTCTTGCTATATAACTTTGTTAAGTACAGTCGTGGAAAAAAAAAAAAAGTAAACACCCCCTACTAACTCCTCAACAAATTATCGTAGAAGAAAGTTACTGGTACTGAACAATTGGAAATAAAGTCTACTTTTAAATGATGCATATAATATTTGCTTAGGGGGACATCTACATGTTAAAACGAACCACAACTTTGTTTTTTTCAACAGCAGTACACAATTCTAACAGCATGAATGAACTCTACACCCTTCAATTAGCCTAAAGACAAATTTTTATGCAATTCGTACTATAAGTTTCCAAGAAATTAATTATTTTAAAATGAGCCTATTTTAAAGGCAGTATCCAAATTGAAGTTTGGTACTCAATTGTTAACCAAGAGAGCCCCCTTCTTGATCAAGGCACCTTAAGCGACACTCAAGCAGTCATTGAAGTATGCTAGATTACGGGCAGCATAAGAAATTTCAAAATATCTCGTCACTTCTATCCTAGACGGCCCCTTAAACCATCATTTTGCCATTTTTTAAGCATAATTTGAAACTACTTGGACAAAAAATGTGAAATTTTGGATTTCCATAAAGCAGGACTTAATAAATCTAAATCCATCCAAAAAGTTGTAGGTTGCAATTCATAATTTTTTCGATTATTAATTTCATAATACATAAATCATATCATAAAATTATAAAAATTGCAAATTCGACGTATTTATGTTTGGGTATATTAGTATTATTGCTACACAAAAAATGAGCACATTCGGAGCCTAATTTCAGGAGATATAAATAAAAATATGAAAATGTAATTTAACATTAGAAGCACTCGATTTTTAATGTCTATAATTCAAAAACTTACCATTCAAATGATTTGAAATTTCGTTTCTAGGCATAGTTTGAACCGAAGATTTGAGATATCTCGTTAAATTTGGGTAATTTTTATAGACATCATTTAAAAGTAGACTTTATTTCCAATCGTCCGGTACCAGTCACTTTCTTCTACGATAATTTGTTGAAGAGTTAGTAGGGGGTGTTTACTTTTTTTTTTTCCACGACTGTACATAGTGGCTATGCCTACTTTAATTTAATTTCTTTTATTCTGATCGTTGGGTTTCTTAAAATGTGTGTTTTGTTGAGTTGGTTTTATTTTTTTATTTATTATGTATTATTTTTTTTTATTTATTTATTATTTGCACCTGAACAGTTTTTTGCTGAAAAAGAAACCTTAGTATATAACTGTAATATATAAATGGATAGAAGACTACATTCAAAGCACCAAAATACTTTATTTCTATTTGCGAACTAATTTCGTTAGCCACAGCATACCATCATCAATGCAAAATATGCTATCCTATTTTGCGCTGATGCTATGGCTAACGAAACCAGTTTTCAACAAGAAATAAAGTTTTTTGCTGATTTAAACATTGCTTTTTTATCCATTTATAGTGTACTGTGCCAAGTAATTTCGTAAAATAACTGTAGTCCTTCTGTTTCTTGAATTTTTTTTTTTTTTTTTTTTTTTTTTGTTTCATTCTTCTTATTTCAGTCTTTTTACTACACATTTCACACTTGCCTTTCTATTTATAAAATGTTATATACTTTTGATATTTTAGCAGCATGATTTCTTACAAAGTACTTATCACTTTAGTTACTGACTGAAATTTTTCTTTTATTCTCAGAATTCTTCAACAATTTTTGCTGGTTCTATCCAAAAATATAGAGAAGAGCAGCTGAACAGGATTCCTCACTTCATTTCCATTTGGCATTCTAATAACTGAGTCCATAAGGAACAGAAGGTAGATTTGC
This sequence comes from Maratus speciosus, assembly GCA_963932465.1. NCBI lineage: Eukaryota > Metazoa > Arthropoda > Arachnida > Araneae > Salticidae > Maratus > Maratus speciosus. The sequence goes on along the minus strand of CAWVRF010000067.1, from coordinate 352,924 downwards.
TTGTTTTTATTCATTCTTTAAACCTCATTAGTTTTATATGATTATTTTTATGTAAAAAGGCACATTCGACATTAACTTCTGGCTTTTCACACAATAATCTGATTCTTTATTTAAATATTTACTCGATTATTCATTATTATTGAACATATCATTTATGTACTCTATTTTAATTGTTGTAGTGTTACAGCTAACCGTTTGGTCATGACAATAAGAAATAAAAACTATATAGAATATAATTAAAGTTTTCACCTGCCAAATACAATATTATTACAAGCAAAGAGTGAGTGAATTAATTTACAAGATTAAAGAACTATGTGAATGTGCTAATTTAAAAATTATTTGTTTAATTTATATTTTCTTAAATAAAATATATGTGAAATTTTTATAGTTGTTTTTTTAAATATATAAAAGAGTACAAAAAACATGATTTTTTTTTCAAGAAAAAAATGTCAACAAAAAAAATGAGTCATTCTCTTAAAAATTTGCAAAACGTATCTTCGGTTTTAAAGAAAGGTAACTAATGCTTCTGTAGTCGTAATTGAATTTATTGGGACTGGGGCCTTTGTTTTCTTTGGCCATTCTCCAAAAACAGGAAAAACTAACTACTTTATATCTTTTAAAAATGAAATACAAAAATAATTAATTTTAATGACTTTCATTTTCTGGGCTACAGGTATAGAACAAATTTTTAAAAAAATGTACTACAGTAGAAGATCTTTATAAGGCAAACCTAAAAACGCAAGATTGCGTGTTACATAGAGTTTTGTGTTATATGGATCACATTTCACACATCATTAAAGTTACCTTGTAAAATGTCCAAATATATCACAAGCATATCAAAATACATTAGAATATCTTTATATTGCATTCCTTGTCACCAGGAATTACTCAAATTATAAATTTTTCCATTATAGAGCTCATTCCACATTGTTAAATTTACTTTATAAACATGATCCAAATGTAACTGGAACAAATCATTCTTTATACAGTAGACTCCCTCAAATCCACAACCCTAAAATCCTCAAAACGTCTAAAATCCACACATCATTGCAGATGTAAAGAATGCAATTTTCTGTTCAGGTGTAGGGGCAAAATTACAGAATTTGATATCATTCCATATGTATTTTAATATATATTTCTCGATAATATGACTGAACTTGTGTTTTTTCATGAAGGAAGTATAAATTTATTTCTGAAAAGAAAAAAAGATACTGCTGATATTACTGATAATCACAATCTTTTTTCCAGATATATTTATGTATCAATCAAGCTTTTTTTATTTTTAAGACTGGCTAAACTTGAAATAAAACTTTTTTACTTTAGGATATTAATGTGAATTAATAGGGTACTGGTACTTTTATGAGGAAATTTTCATTGAATAATTCAAGGAAAATATATCTCATCTTTATTATGCATATTTAACTATTTACTTGACATTTACTTTTAATAATTTAATCATTTTAAAAATTATCTTACTTTTTATCATTTTAGCTTATTACTTTACTTAATTATTTTAATATATTGCTATATTGCAAGCCTTCATTATAATTTTGATCGCATTATTACATTAAAATTACTGTTTAGACAGAAATTCAGTACCAGAAATCTTCAAAATTCTAAAATCCACACAAGCTCTAACCCCAAGTTGTTCAGATTTGTGGTAGTCTACTGTATTACGCATTTTTAAAAACTCATTTTCAAAATTTTTTATTGTAATAAGAGCCATTTTTTTCCATTAAAAAGCTCTGAATTAAGGAGATAAAGATGAAATAATGTAATAAATTTAGCCACTTAGAGAGTAGCAATTTTTGTACAATGTGAGAATTCATGTGCTTCTTAACTGCAAAATTCATTGTTTACACCTGTGAAATTGTGCGTTATATGAAGAATTGCATTTTAAAGATCTACTGTATTTATTTATTTTTTTAAATGCCAACTGTTCAAAAGCTCCTTGCTTATAACTACAGCTATCTATGTTGTTCTTAATGTTAAATAAATTAATAATAAACACATTCCACCAACTATAATTTAATACATAAATAAAAAAGTCTTCTATAAAATGGACAATAATTAAAAATAATTTCATTATTTTTTCATAATTGAAAAAATGCTAAAATGTGCATAACTGAAAAATAAAATCATCGTCTTGGCTCTTTACACTTTACACTCTTTACCCTTCAGATAACAAAATTGTTCTAGTTTTAGAAGCCAATATCCAGAACATTTATTTTTTTCGTGAGAGCTGTGCGTAAGTAAGTAATTATTCTTAGTTTATGCCATTTTATTTCTTTGTAGGATTTTAAGGTTTTTTGCATTTTGGATTATAATTGTTTTCTTGTCATTTAAAGAAAAAATCTAAATGAGAAGAAAATGGTCTGTGTTACAAGTAAGAATACATAAAAAAATCTTTTTCAGAAATTATATATAATTGATTTTGATTAATATGAGAAGTTATAGAATAAAAAATATCCTCATATTTATTGTATATTACTTGTAATCGTGAAAAAAAAAATCGTAAAATAATTATACATAAGAAAAGTATTTACTACTACATTAGACTCCCCAGGGATGAGATTCTTCCGACTTTTATCGGAATTTCCGCCTTTTCTTAAATCTGTGAGAAATTTTTTTATTTTTATCTGTTAAAAAAAAGGAAAAGAAAAACGACTTTTGCCGTTTTTTTCTTTCTGGCAGCGAAAAAATGCGCCAAACGAGATATATCGCGCTAGAATTGCATCGCATTTTCTCCGCGATTCTTTGACGAAATTCGCATCTTTTTTTCGCGATCTTTTGACAGAATTCACGTATTTTCATCGATTTTTTGACGGAATTCGCGTATTTTCCTAAATCTTTTCACGAAATTCGCGTTTTCCCTCTTTCCTTTGACGAAATTCGCGTTTTTTTCGCGATCCTTTGACGAAATTCGCTTTTTTGCAGCCTTTTGACAATTCACGTTTTTTTCCGCTATCCTTTAAACTAAATTCGTGTTTTTTCAGCGGCCCTTTCACGAAATTTGCGTTTTTCCGCGATCCTTTGCCGAAATTTGTTTTTTCTTCACGATCTTTTGACGAATTTCGCGTTTTTTCCGCGATCTTTTGGCGAAATTCGCGTTTTTTCCGCAATCTTTTGGCGAAATTCGCGTTTTTCCAGCGACAATTTGACAAAATCCGCATTTTTTCGAACCCTTTGACAAAATTTCTGTTTTGTGCAAAATAGGATTTCGCACGTGGTCGTTTAGTTTTTTACTAAATTTTAGCTTACGCGTATTTTCAGACTTTTTGTTCTTTACCCACTCTCATGCCTGACTCCCTCAAATCCGCAAACGCCTAAAATACGCACATAATCGCAAATGTAAACAATGAAATTTTCAGTTGAGATGCAGGGGGAAAAATTAGAGACTTTTTTATTTTTATATCATTCCATATACATATACATTTTAAAATGTAATTCTTGTTCACAGGGTTGGTAAAAAACCCGGTTTTTTTTGGTTTAAATCAGGTTTTTTTTTGGTTTAAACCAGGTTTTTTTAATACACTTTCCTATTACATTTACATGCATACTTATTGATAAAAATAAACATTGTTGAATATATAAGTAATATAACTTCATTTAAAAATAATTTAAATTAAATAATTACAGTAATTATGTAGAAAATTGAAATAATTTAAACATTTTTAGTAAAAGCTATGACTTTTGTTCCATGAATAAAATGCTCTACACAGTGAAACATTGATACCTTGAAAATCTTAATAAACAATCTTTTGATTACTATTGTACTATAAATAAATATATGGTGTAGTTTCATAAATACAATTTACTTTACCATGGCTATTCAAAATCATTTCTTTGAAACATTTGCAATCTCAGATATCTGATTTTTCTGTTAGACACACGTTTCTACATGAACAATTATTATCTTTTGTTGAAATTAAAGCTTTTTAATAAAGAATTCCTGGAATGATTTGAATTTAGCAGTAGAGTCTTTACACGTTTCAAGAAGTATTGTATATTGTCATTTGACACTTCTCAAAAACTGCTAGGCAAAAAAAAAAAAGGTTACAGTATAATAAACAGAAATACCTATTTACCACCTTTTTAGACTACTACAAACATTGATCTTAAAATGGAAAGTAGATTTATAAAAGTTATTAATCTTAAAAAAATTCGGAAGGTATACGTCATATACCCTGCAGAACATCCCTGGTTAAAAGTAGAAATTATTTATATCCAATAATTTGAAACATTTGAATTATAAAAATGAGAAAATATTATATTAGATTTTTTCTAAAAAAACAGTTGGTTAAAGAATTGATTTAAACCATGTCAACCCTGCTGGTAACAGAATAAAATCATAATGCAAAACCCCAATCCCAATGTAGGAATGAAAGAAAAATAAAGGCTTACTAAACCCAATAGCCATGATACAACAAACTCACAGCCAATCATTCATTAGCATACAGAACAAAGAGTAACCAATGGAGAGAATTACTTATGACTATGTCATCATTGAGGCATAATGTAATCCTTAGTAAATCTTAACTAATCAAGCAATCTAAGTAGTAAAAGTGTATTTTTATCTCAAATCTGCCATTTGGCTATTTTTTAAAATAAAAGGCTTGAAAAAGAAGAAGAAAGAAAACTACTTTTTTTCCCAGCTATTTTAGAAAAATTAGTTAGTCTGCCATGTAGATTTAAAGCTTATAAGAAATGTTTGATTGATTAAAAATGTTTGTCACCTTTACAAATTTACTAATTCATCATTTTTCTAAAGCTTTGCTTGTAGCTTCTGCATAATTTGGATTTTGCATTTTTCAATAATGTGTAAAATAAAAGAAAACATTAGGGAAAGAGTGAAAAAAAAACCATTTAGTTTAAACCAGCGTGGCTTAAACCAAACAACCCTGGGGTGAGGACACCAAAACAGCAGAAAACAGGGAAAGTCTTGCTTTACTCCCATATTCTAGAAAGACTTCTATTTCACTGTGGGGTAAAAAACAGGAAGCAAAATTTCCAGGGGATTTTAAAAATTACTTATTTGGGGAAAATTGTGAGTTAGGGTGGGGCAAACGGAAAGATGAATTTAGATGACTATTTATTGTCGTTACAAAACTACAAATGGAGTAGAAAGATTTTAAAATTTGTGGACTGAAGGGGACAATTATGAAGGGAGGGAGGACAGAATTTAGACGCAATTCTCGAATAAATAACTGAAATTTAGAAGAATTTCATCCCTATTCATATAAACATTTAATTATTTTTGTATGATAGAACATAAACGATCTTGAAAAGCATTTTTAAGGTTGATATCATAAAACTTTATTCAGTTAACATTCTCCTAAGTAATTTCTTATCCATGTCGACCTGAGCTTCCTCAGTATTTCTCTTTAGTTACCATAAATTCAATTCATAAAATAAAAAATAAACGTTTTAATGATACACTTTCTTTTCTAAATTTTGATTGAAGAGTTTGATTGACTAAAAATGTTTGTCACTTTACAAGCTTAATAATTCATCATTTTTCTAAAGTTTTGCTTGTAGCTACTGCATAACTTGGATTTTGCATTTTTCAATAATGTTTAAAATAAATGAAAACATTGGGGAAAAAGAGAAAAAACCAGCATGGTTTAAAAAAAAAAAAAAAAAACCATTTGGTTTAAACCGTGGTTTAAACCAGCGTGGTTTAAACCAAACAATCCTGTTTGTTCGTATGATTGAACTCGTGTTTTTTCTCTAAGGAAGTAAAAATTTGTTTCTAAAAAATTAAGGTATTGCTGGATACTGGTGATCACAATCTTTTGGCTAGTTACAGTTATTTATTAATCAAACTTTTTTTTGTCATTAAGTCTGGTTAAACCTGAAATAAAACTTCCTTATTTTGTGATTTTGTTGTAAATTAGTAGTGTATCTTTATGAGGCAAGTTTCAAGGAATAAATAAATAAATAAAAGTTATACGAATCTTTATTATGCATATTTAACTATGCATTATTAATTATTTACTTGACCGTTACTTTTAATAATTTAACCATTTTTAAAATTAGCTTAATTTTCATTATTTTACTTTATTGCTTTATTTTTTTACTTAATTATTTTAATATTTTACTCTTATAAGCATTCATTGTAATTTCGATTACAGCATTGCATTCAAATTATTGTTTTAAAAATGTAAACAAAGTGACAACATGAATTCCTCAAAATTCTAAAATCTGCACAACCTCTGGTCCCAAGCTATGTGGATTTATGGGAGTCTACTGTATTAGCTGCTCTGATGATCTCAGTGAAATAACTAACACTTTGTGAGTCAACAACTCCGATTTCAAAAATTAGAATACATCATTTTAAGCATGTTAAAAATAACAAAATTTAGAACATAAAATTGAAAAAATTATTGATTAAAGAATACTTTTTTCAAACCAATAATTAACCGAAAATTACATACTTGTCATAAATATTGTGCATTTTCTAATACAAAATTGTAAAGTATACAAATTGCCTTCCAAAAAAATTTATTTTCAGAAGTCTCCAGATTTTTTAATTTTAGAAAATTTACAAAGTTAATTTTAGCAATATCAACGTGAAAGTGCTCAAATGATGAAAAAAAGAAATGCAAAATTAACTCAGTTTCGCCGTCTGTTGAGAATTCGATAATCAGTTCATATTAACTGTTGTGTTGGGAAATAAGAGCAATAAATAAAATCGCTTTTTAAAACTTACTGTATAAGTAATAATGACTTTTTGGTCTTCTACTGATCTGCAATGCAGTGATACGTAGGGTTAATGCCATAAAATTACATAAATTATTCAGTCTTTCCTTTGTGAGTCATTTTCTTTAGCCGTGTCTTTTAATTTAAAAAAAGGTAATATCAAAGTTAAAAAAAAGTCTAAAGAACTAGTAATTCCAAGGGACATCAACAATGTACCGTGATGTAATGTAACTGATCACTTACCTTTTTCCTGAAAAAACTCGTCTAACATCACTACAGCTACTGCAGTTTTCGAGTTATTCATTTCACTCATCCTTTTCATTTTAACTGTACAATAACCGACATCAAAAGGCTGGTTAGTATGGCTCAGAGTCTTTACTTAAAAAAAGGAAACAAAGGTTTTCTTCCTGTTCACAGTTTAATTTTTAATCTTAGAAGGGAATGGTTTTAGAATTTTCTATGTCTCCCCTTTCTTTTCATACTTTCAAGGCCTCAATACATACCTTTTCCTCTTTTTGTTTGTGTGGAGTGTTCCTTAAAGGTTGAAATTCTGTCTGCTGAAACTGGTAAATTGCTAAAATATTTATAGGCAGTTGTAATGTAGAAACATTATCTATGAGAGAGAATATTGGTTGATAAGACAGCAATTTTCCCCTAATTCTACCCTCCATTTCATAGAAAATCATATTGAAATAAAATGATGTTTTGCTCCTATTAGCCACGATCCTGCTTTTGTGACTTGTAAAAAAAATTAAAATCTTAATATTGTTTAAATAATGAACCATTTTTAACATGCAAATCGCTTGTTTTAATTATGCCCTCGTTTTAGTCATGTTTGTATTAAACGCGTTCGTCTGTACATTAACTTTATAAAAAAATTTCAAAATGTGCCAGCTTCTAATTGCATTGTTATTATCATCATTGTCCTAGAAAACAAAGAGCAAGACAATGACAGCAAATGAGAATAATGATGCTTGTTATTTGTTTGAAATGCAATTAAAATATTTTTTAAATTTAAAAGTGTAACACCTCAATAATATTATAAATGAATTTCAAATTGTAATTATAATTTTAAGTTGTATTTAATAATTTATCATAAATTAATGCATTTATTAAAACATCGTGTATTAGCGGGAAATCTCCGATTTTATTCTCTGTCCCAACACATGCACAAAAAATTTAATCTTAAAAAATTCTTGTCTTATTAACCATTTGGAAAAATGGTTATTGTCCTCGCCAGGGTAGGAAATGATGTGTGCAGGTTTGGTACTTACATATTATCCTGGCCAGGTCCTATTCACTCTGCTGCCAAAAATATTAATTGTAGTAACACTTATTTATTAACCAGTTGGAAAAATGGTTATTGTTCTTGTCAGGATGGGAAATCAAAAGCATATCTGAAGCTTTTTATTGGTTTAATCCGCATTTTATTCGTTTTCTGATGGGTCTATACAGTAATCTGTATTTCCCTTTACTTTACACACAGATGGATACCTTCTGTTACCACTATGACAAAAAAGTAATAAAAACTAGAAAAAAATTAATAACTCAGAAACAAATTGAGATACAGCTTTCAAACAAATTGCATTTAAAAGTACATTTTCTTTTCTATACGACGGTGTAAAAAGTAATAGTGTGGGATGTTTAGAAGTTTAAGAATGAAATTTCATTTAAAATGGGTCATCAGATTTCTTGGAAATCGGATGATGGAAAAGCCTTTTCCCGAATAGCCAATGAAATGCTTGGATAATACGTAAGTTTCAGGTGGATAATACGTACGAGTCACAGGCGATTTTTGTTGCTTGTAATTTTTTAGTGTCATAACACTATTAATGTTTAATTCATGGTGTACGTAATGTAGGATCAACTCCGTGCGATTTTTTATGTCTTAAATTTTAGTCTTTGAAAAAAAATCATTTTCCAAATGGTCGTTGTAATTTGTTAAATTGCCTTTTTTTTATTATTATTATTATTTGTTTTGTTCTATTGACGATAAATAAATAATTATCTAAATTACAACGAAATTTATGCATTCCCATTTTATTCCCCTTTAGCACAGAAGGTTTAAAACTCTTTATTAATATAATATACTCTATTTGTTACATTCTGTAGTAACAATGAACAAGTAACCAACTTATTTAAAGTATCCCCGTATTCTCAAACTGTGTGCTCCCCACTCTGCCTCCAGTAAAATGTCTTCTATCCTATATGTTGCTCTCTTGAAACAATAACTGAATACTCACTCTCCACAATTTCTGCATCCTTCCCACCTCCAGCACTCAAAGTTTAAAATTTTAAAACTTCTCTTTTTAAAAAAATCTTCCGTTTTATTTGTTGCTCTATAGTAATGAAATATAGGTAATCTCACTTTATTTTATCACTGTTCTCCTAAAATGTCTGTTTCCTTTCTTTGATCCTCTTCAGCATATAAAATTTACAAATCTTTTTAAAACAAATTTCTGCTATATTTGTTGCTCTCTAGTAACAATAAACAAACAATCAATCATTTAAATGACTCTCTTCACTTTCCAAACTTTGAATTCAGAGTCTGTCCTCCTCCTACAATCAGTTTTAATCCTTTAATACTTTTTTTTAGTCCCTGGTACGATATGCTATTTCTTTCTCCCAGCTTATTTTGTGTCGTCTTCAAAAAATAACGGTACCTTGTATAAGCCAGCCGTAAAACAAAAGCCGGTGTTTCATTGTGAGATTAAATACTCTACAGCAATTTTCAAAACTTTTAAGCATCGCACATTTTCAATGTTTATACCGTCATATTGGAAAAAAAGGTACTTTTTAATGCAATTTGTTTGAAAACTGCATCTCCATTTATTTTTGAAATATTAATTTTTTGTAGTTTTTAGCGACATTTGTTTCATTTTGGCAACTCGAGTACTTCATTTTTGTAGAAAGTAAAGAAAAAATAGTTGAAAAATAGCAATTATTTCTTCTTGTTGCCATTTCCCCATAAAAACTGAAAAAAATGTAATGAAAATGTGTGCTATTTTGAGAAAAATATAAATGAATGATTTATGATAAAACATGGAGCTATTATAAACTATATTTAATTTTAAGTATCTATATTAATGCAAATGACGTCATTTTACATAAAATAAAAGCGTGTGCTTTAAGTTTTAAATTGAAATATGTTTTGCACTATAGTAGAGTCCCGATTATCTGAGTCCCGCTTATCCGAGTTATTTTCTTCTGATGGACTGGTGGTTTCTGTTATTATGAAACAGTCCTTATAAATGAAGCGTTAGATGCCATTTTCCCCCATTCTGATCAGAAAATCAGAGTTCTAACTTTTTACGACTGCTCTTTCATCTTCACCTAAACGCTTCATTTATAAGGACTGTTTCATAATAATAGAAACCGCCAGTCCATCAGAAGAGAATGAAGTAATGGAAATGTCGAGGGCGACACTAAATTCTGAAAAAACAGAATTCCTGTTCTCTAGTTTAAATTCTTATTTTGTTGTAAAGTTTTAATCTTACAAGGAAGGCCTTCTTACAGGGCATACTCAGAATATGTCGCAAAAAAAATGCTACTGAAACTACTCATGGTGTAATTAAGGATCAGTTAAATTTAGCGGTGGAATTCCAGTAGAAAGTCTGTTAAAAAAATAAAATATTTTCGAATATTTTGTTCGAAAATACGAAAGTGACACGTGATTTTGCGAGCAAGATTGTTTCTTGTCAAAAGTACACGATTTTAAATGCATCTGAAAACTGCTTGTTAATTGTTTTTTAGAATGTGCGTTATTTAATGAAGTTAAACTTAATCAAGGAAAGAGTTCATTATATATTTTTTGTATTACATATACATGTTGCTGTAGTTATTTGATTTTATCACTGGAAAAATATTTTCTATGTTTTGCAATTTGCAAATATCTATTTTAAGTTATAACCTGCTAAAATTTGATTTTTAATTATTTAGTTTGAATAAAATTCTGGCATTGTTTTATATTACAATCCAAGACTTTTTAAAATTTAAATGGCTATTCAAAAATCAGTCCACATGAAGAATTCCCGTTGTTATACATTTCCATCTCGAAGAAGTCGTTTTTTCCATAGCAAGAAAATCAAATCGACAGTGCTCAATATGGCTTATTTTTGAGCTTTAAACAATTTAAATCAATTTAAATTTTGTTTTAAATCGTGACATAATAGTTAAATTTCAGTGTAAATATAAATGACAAAACTATAGTTATTTAAATTAAACTTATTTATGCAAATTCAACATTCTGTAATATTTTCAGATTTTTCTGAATATGCTTGTATAGAGACCTTCCTTGTTAGTAAACAAACATCTGTCATCTAAAACCTCCTTTCCCAATGAATTCTTCCCTCCAATAATAATAATAATAATAATTTCTAAATATGCTGAAAGGGGTTAGACAAACCAAAAAAAATTTCTTTCTTGTAGTTTGGCTCTCTTGCCCCCAGGAAATTCCTTGAATATCCCCTTTATAATAAATATGTTCTCTAAAATAACTTTTCCATTTCCATTAACAAATGATGAAAAAATTTCATGTATTAAGCATACATTATCAAGCACTTTTCAACATATTCAGAATACTGTAATAAATTTCAATGTTTAGTATGATGAAAGATGATTTCTAATAAAAGAGTTTTGAAAACACAACACATTAGAAACCCCCAGTTTCAGCATTTACGGTCTATATTCGGAATAATATCCAAATTGTTTTATGCAGCTCTGTGCATGCTTTTTAGATTTCTATATACAATGCATTGTATGCAAAAATTTAATTGAGTTAGGAAATACATAATACAGTTCAAAATTCAGTTTCTGTAAATAAGCGAAAATGCACTCGAATTCATTTGCTCTGCTCTGTACATAGTCTATGGAATATACACATATTAAATAATATGCAAGAAAATACATTAGATGGATTTAAAAACTAATACCACAATTATAAATGTACTTTCAGCAATTATTGCTCAAATTTCAGCAATTATTGCAATTATTGCTAATTAATGCTTTTGGACATTACTGTAACCAGATAGATTTTGTGACCCAGTAAATCAATGATAAATGCTAAATTTCACAGTAAGCATAAGAATTATCACCATGTGACTTACACTACAAAAACCCACGGCATTAGCTATAAGAAAGAAAAAAGTCTTCAATTTTCTTTCTACATCTTCACTGTAAGTTTTACTGTTTACATCTACAATAACGTGAGGATTTTACGTGTTTGTGGATTATAGGCTTGCGGATTTGAAGGAATTTTCCGTATTTTTACAAAGCTGTTAGAACGCAAAACTATGTTCAGATCCATATTTCTTACATTTTCTCAACATTAGTTTATGATATGTTGTACCTTTAAAAAAATAGCAATTAAACAAGTGGGTAAGTGTGATCGAAGATCGCACAAAGGATTTTGTTTAATGTTCCCTGTAAAACATTTTGTTTTAATCAATAAGATCATAGATGGCAGTACCATTAAATGTTAATATTACGATGATTACACGAGGAAGCTATTTTTTAATCAAATTAAAAATATTCACGGACAGCTATTCAGACAATTGTATCAGCACATGTTTGTATATCTGAAAAACATATTTGATTACATGATTTGATTTTATCTAAAAATACAAAATAAAAATTTCAAAAAATATGAAAATTCTTTTGATTAGCATTTACACGGGGGCTCGGACAGCATCTATGTATATGCAGTGGTGGGATTCAGCCGGCTCGCACCGGTTCGGTAGAACCGGTTGTTAATTTGTGTTGTGTTCGGCGAACCGGTTGTTAAAATGATACTTCAAATGCAAAAATCGCATTTACATTAATTTGCTTTCTTTAACCCTTAAATGCGCTATTTTTTATTTTGTTTCGAAAAAATTATATAGGATTTCCTGAAAGGTTAATTACACAGGAAATATAATGAAAAAAAAAATCAGACATACATTTTTCATATAATATGTCAATATTTTCTTCTGTTGCACATTTGCAATACAAGTAAAAACTACTGTCGTGTGGCTGTTTTACGGTAAAATATTGCAAATTAGTAAATATTTTAATAAGTATATCTCCAATTACCTTATTTTATATAATGGTTTATTTTATAAAGCTTAACCTTTAATCATTTTATTCACATGATAGAATACGTTCTAGAAACTACGTAGTCCAGAGAATCTGACTTTACACCAGAAAATTTCAATGGTCAATTTCGCTTTATTTAAATACGGAAAGTCTGTTACTATTTAAAGCAAATACTGCTATTTTAATTTTCTGCTGTGAATTAGGTATATACGAATAAAAAAATCTGTTACATTCAAAACACTGTTGTTTGCACATATGCAAAGCTGCGCACTAAAGGGTTAAATGTTTATCTACACAACATTGTTTCCTAGGCATAACTCTGTGATTGTGGAATATTTTGCAACCCTCTCTCGGGCAGTCAGCCAGACTGCTTAGGCGCCGCGAAGGATCACGTGACCTTCGAGAGAATTGATATTTGAAAACATTTTTTTACTCTTTCTTTTTTAGTTTAGTTTTTATTGTGAATGTGAATCTTGAAAGCAGCAGGTAATAAGCTGCGTATAGGTTTTTTCGTGGTCTTCTATTAGAAGAAATGTTTAATTTAAAAAAAGGGGAAATTTATTTTCGAATATTAAAAAATGCTATTTTCGTGGCTTCTTTTTAGAAGAGCATAATTGCTGAAATTTTAATAGGATCATCTTGAATTCCCAGTGTGGAATTTATTTAACAAATATTATCCAAATGTTTTCGTTGTATATATATTGTAAATATTTAAAAGTGTAAATAGAATTTTCAAGTTTTTTAATCATTATGTGCTCTTTTATTGAACAACACCTGCGCCACTTTCAACGGGAAATAGGCTTGATTATTTTAATGTGATTTTACATGAATCGTGAAGTTTTTCATCTAATAAGCTCTCCCAAATATGATTTAAAACGAATCGTGAAGTCTATAACTAAGCTCTCCCAACTTTGATTTGAATTGTGATAACGTGAAATTTCGTGGAATACACGAAGATTATTCTTTATTTAGTGATAAGTCCTGATTAATTTCATTTAATAAAATAATATTTCATTTGGAACAATAATATATATTTTTTTCATCACTCCTGTAACAGAAAATTCAACTTAAAAAAAAGGAATTTTGGAGAATTTTGGTAATTAAATTGACAGAACTAGGCTAATCCTAGTTATACGGGAAGGTTATTAAAAATCACACTGACTACTTTACTAATAAAAGAAAGTTTTGTTGTGTCTGTGTGTGTGCAATGGCTAGCAAAATCTACGGCACGTACGAGACGGAAATGTTTTGTGAGGCTAGCTCAAAATGTCTCATGATGCACCTGAGACACACAATTTTAAAATTCTAATAATTAGTTGAGTTTTTAATTAAAAATCGCAACTCACTCTCATTAAAAACTCAACTCGGCCCTTGCGAGAAAGAAAAAAACTCTTGCGCGCGCACGAAGACTTATTTACGCATCAGTTGAAAATGAAGAACGAAAAGAAGAAATGTGAAGGACATTTTGTCATTACTTATTAACTTACATCGGCCAAAAACGCTTAGTAAAGTTAAAAATAAAAGACATATTCTGAAAAATCTACGTCTCAAATGCCGTAATCGATTAAAAAATATATCGCAGTTAACCGCTTGAAAAAAAAATTTCAAAAGGGGTCGTTTTTCCAGATTTTTTTTCTCCCTTATTGCAACGCCCCTCCAGGGTGCAATTTTGGAGGTACCGACAAACCAAAAATATGTTCTTAAAGTGAAACCCTTTTTTAATCGATGGTGCAAAATTGGTTTAAAACAAATATGATTTTTAACCCTTTCAAATGCACCGGTAAAGCAGGTCACTTCGCGCCTCACGAAGACGATATTTTTTCTACGCTAAAAATGACTAAACGTCCGTATTTTAACACAATCTTTTTAGAGAATCTCAGTAGACCAGATTTACATCACCTACAAAAATATGTAAACGTTCGAACGGGTAGAAATATTTCTTACAAAATAAAATGTGTGATTTCGACGAAATCAGTAAAAATCTGAGAGTTTTGTCGGGGTTTCGCTCCTTCAGGGCGAAATTTTAGAGGTACTGACAAATCAATAATCTGTTCGTAAATCTGAAACCACCTTCTTATCGATGGGACAATCGGTTTAAAAAAAAAATAGGAATTTTAACCCTTACAAATACACCGGCAAATGCAGGTCATTTCGCGCCTCACAGAGACGATATTTTTCTACACTAAAGGTAATTAAACGGCCGCATTTGACACAATCTTTCAAGAGTATCTCAAATTGAGATGGTATTGAGATTCTCAATAGATCAGATTTACATCATCTACAAAAATTTTGAAACATTCGGACGGGTGGAAATATGTTTTACAAAATAAAATGTGTGAAATTTTGACGAAATCAGTGAAAACCTGAGTGTTTCTTCGCGGTTTCGCTTGCTTTCGGTGCGCATAGACTCCACAAATCAAATTGCGCAAAAAGTAATGTACCAAATAGCATATACTTTCAATTCAATATTTTTTCCCTAAAATTTATAAATTCAGATAAAATAGATTTGAGATAAAATAGTTTCAGATAAAATAGTTTTTAGTAAATATTTAAATATTTAAATATTAATCTGAATTCACAGGAGCTTATAAATACGGGGCTCCGGAGCCCAGTGCAATAGCGCTTCCGAAACACCGAAGCCCAAATTCCCCTCCTTTCCTTCCCATCTCCAAGCTTTTACATTCTTTTTTATCAAAACACTTATACGTGACGTAAGGAGATATTTAAACTCAATTTTTATATCAGTATTTGGGTTTGGGCTGACTCAAGCTCAAGCTGAATTACATTCAAAATTTTATTTATTCATGTATAGGGGGAAAAAATCCTCCTTAAAAATTGCGTATTCTATTTTATTTCAAATCATTTTAATGCTATTTTGATCAGAAGAAAGTGAAACAGGAATCGTATTTTTCAATTCCATTTGCAAATTTATGTCTGGTATTGAAGGTGGCGACGTGTTGATACAGCACCAATCAAGAGACTGAACAATGAATTTGCGTACAGTTCAATTTTCTTTTGTGACATTACGATAATTTTTAATTGACTGGTTTATTTTATTTTTTTGATTTAGATATCGAACCTGAAAAGAATATTTTCTGTTTTTAGTCAATTGGCATCAGCTTGAGGTTTTGTTTGTTTGAGGTTTTTAGTCTTCAATTTTGTACGAGTATAAAAATCACTGATTTTTCTGTTTATTTTGTAACATGAACGATGTCCATGCTAAGGCTCTACTCTGCAGATTTACGAAGTTTACTTTCATTTGCAAGTAAGATATAATTGCCATGTATCATTTTTTTTTTATAGAAAGCAATCGAGCAGTGTTACCTCTTTTTCTATAAAAGCATCGAATCTTTCCAATAACGGAGTCAAAATTTTCATTTAATCTGATTTTCAGGAACTAACCACGAAAGATTGTTATGAGGAAGGAATCGATTATAGTTTAAGGTAAGCATATTCTATAGGAAATTGAAAACGCTGTTCCATTCTTCAGCATATAAATATTAATTTCTGTAAATTTCATTCAATTTTTTTTATATAAAAATGCACAGCTGCGAACTATTCCTTTTTTGTGTTAACACTATTTCTGAATTATAATCCTTATCATATTTAATCGCAGAATTATTCAATTAACTTTAAAATTAGACAAAGATTTCTATTCGGAAGGAATGATAACTCAAAACAGAAATAGCTGACAACTAAGTATATGCAGATAGATATATTTAAAATTTTTATTTTGCTAAAGAAAAAAAATTGCTTTAAATTTTGCAAATAATGTATGAAATATAAATATGCAGATTGGAGTGACGGGGGGAGCACGCTACGATTGTTAGCATTGCAGAATATTAGGGCTCCGGTACTTTTTTTTGTTAGAAATTAAGCTCTGATTGTTTTGATGCATTTTCTGATAGAAACTATGATCAGGATTTCATGGTTGCTGAATATTTATTAACGTCCTTTTATAGGGTAACAAGTTTCAGGATTTTTTTCACTGTACCAAAGGACCAAAGTTTTTTTTAACAATGTTCTTATAATATTGGAATGTGTTCAATAATCTCTGTGATGCTTCATTTTTCTTTCATTTTTGTACATCAAAAATCATTCCGGCAGCGAACCTGTTGTTAAATTGTTTGTATCCCACCACTGTCTATATGGCTTAGCATGTATTCTCGGACAGATGCTGTCTATGTGAAGTTTAAAACCATCGGATAGAGAAATGTAGTTCAAGGGAAAAAATCGAAAGTGCAATAGTTAATTTAGCATGTGAATTGATTAATTTAAAGAGTAAACGCTATTTAAAAATAATAGTTGTTTAAAAATTTAATAAATAATAATAAAATTATTTAAGTAAAAATCAAAATTCCGAGATTTAAAAAATTTAGCTGAATGTTGAATAAAATTTAAAATTTCTTGAAACAATTGTTTAAACGAAATTTAAAATTTGGAAATTTCAAAAATTTAGTGGAAGTTTAAACAAAATTTAAAATTTTGCAGTTTAAAAAAAATAATAATAATTTTTGAATTAAAAAAATAATTGATAAAATATTTTTCATCAACTTTTGGCATTAAAATGACAAAAATATGTACTAAAATTCTGTAAAATTGGATCTATTAGATAATGAAACCTATTCTGCGGGAATTTTTTCAAATTTTGATGACCAGCTTCGAACCAGGAAACTTTTGAATAGTAGGCAAATGTGCTACCATTAAGCCATATAGCCTGCGCAACAAAGATGGAAATTAAGGTTCTTTTTTAAATATAAATGTCAGAAATGATCGGATGTCATTAAAATAATTTATTTAATTAAAATATTATATGACTTTTTCAAAATTTTGTGATTTGCCGTATGGTCAGACGTATTCGGCTAAAAGTATACAAAATTTCAAGTTTCTAACATATACAGTTTCTGAGAACGAACTCTGTGACAGGCGGAGGAATGAAAAGAATAAGATTCCATCAGATGAATCTAACCTAAAAAAGAAAACTCGTAATGTCTTTTAAAACAAGTGTTTTCATACATAAATATACATTATTAGTTAGATATATGTATATAGAAGCATATTTCAAACAAACAAACAAACATACGTGTGTGTATTTATGTGTAATCTAATGTACGTATGTGTGTGTATAAGTTTCAAACAAAAACAAAACATAATCCCCCCCCCCCCTCTACCTACCTAAGAAAGTTTTGAAATAGCGCCCATGCTTGAAAATTTTATCTTTGGGTCCAAGTTCGCTCTCTATGCCTCTGACAAACACTTTTATTTTTATATAAAATAAAATGTAATTAATTCATCCATTCATCATTCAATACGAATTTCATCTAATTAAAAAACGTTTTAGGTATACAAAAATTATTGATCGTTTATGGGGATTTTTGTAAATGATCATCTGTTATACTAAAACTTTCACAGAAAGCATTCGAATCATTTCTGCATTTCAAACTAAAAATTTTCTATTACTGTTAAGTCTGCAGCTTTAAATGAGCAGATTAGCAACTTCAAAGTTTAGTCATATATGCATTGCATGCTTTATAATTTGCAATTACGTCTTGAGTCAGTCATGACTGATAATTATAAGAAGTGAAGGTCATAGCAATAAATAAAGAGTGTCTCATTTCAGCCGATACAGCTCAAATCAATGAGTGATATTAAAAATTTCCAAAGGAATAAACGAGATTTTTGGAATTCAGATAGTTTCGGTTCGGCTGAATTTTCCATAATATTTTCGCCGAAAACGAATGTTCGGCGAAACTCAGATTTTTGCCGAAAACGAAACCAAATTTTCGACCTATATCTAAGATCTAGTTAGAATATTTTATCTTTAAAAAATCCAATAACTAGGCTTAAATACTCACAAAATAACTCGTACACATTATACCTTTTTAATTTATTTATATCAAAAATTATAAAAGGTAACTAAGAAATAAAAATTAAAAGATAGTTTGGCATGTCCCTAACAGCTCGGATGTGATTGTAGTTGCACCAATTGTAGAAATAAAGGTAAAATGTACCAAAACTGTATTATGTATTTAATGATTATTTTAAATTTATTATTGACATTAAAATAGCTTTTTCTTTATAAATTCTTCTTTTGAAAATTCATAAATAGTTATGTGATATGTATACATTTTCATTTATATTTCAGGTGCTGATGTTTGTCAAATCTATTCTGAACATACAATGAAAGAATTTATGAAAATAAATCACACCCTACATCCATATATTTTTCCCTTTGATGAATTCTCTGATTAACAAGACTTGTTCAGTGAGGATCTTTTTAAGTTTGTGCTAGTGTGAATTAGCATGATTTTCTTCATTTTCACATGCAAATTACGGTATACAATTAAGAAAATTATTCATTAAGATAGCAAATATTGTGGGTGAAATAAAAAAAACACTACTGAGGAAAGTTCATATATTACATATATTTTCAGGATGTTTTCTTATAAGTGAAAGATTCCTTCTTAAAGCACCAATAGAAATAATTTCATAACGCTGCATTTTTTGTTGATATTTTAAACTTAAATGATGACTTGAGTGTTCTCCTTTATTTTAGTGTCTAATATACATTCATTAAAGTGACAGACCCATCCCAATAAATGCGGCTGTATTTCTGTTAAAAAGAAACGTAAATTAAATGTAAGTTTGTGCATATTTTTAATAAATCTACATAATATAATTACTGTTCATTTATAAGTTTAGACTTCAGAAAATCCTTCTATTCATCACTTTAACAAACACTTTTCAATTCATAGCAAAAAGAATGTAACTCACATTTATATTGGTTAATAATCTCTTCTACGTGTGAGATATAAAATAAAGGATATCTTTAAAAATTAATTTTGACTTTGAATCAAAAGGCGTAATTTGAAAATTTTGTCCTAAAGCATTTGTATAGAAATTTTCGTTTAATATCCACGTTATACAGGTGATAAACAAAAACATTTCACGTGTAGGATCTGCAATAAGAAACTTTCTAGCAAATTATTATTAAAAAGGGTTGTCTTTCGTCACCTTTCTTTTGTTAAGCAAACGCTTTTTCAAAAATGTTATTAAAATGTCCATCTAAGTTAATCTAAGGAATAGCTTTTTCCTTCTGATGGGTTTTAAGAAAATTCTCTTGAACACGTAAATGATAGACACAACCAGCTTCATACTAATCAGAAATCTTTCACTTGTAAGACAACTTGGAAAAGATTTTCTCACAAAATTAATAATGTAATGAACTGTGAATTAATACCACAGAGAACCATTTACATGCTATATGTGTAAAATGTTTTCTGATAAAGCTGCTTCAAATGTTGACATGCGTGCTCATAGAAAGGATAAATTATTTTTCTGTGAGGTGTGTAGAAAAGGGTTTTCAAAAAAGTGTCATTTAAATATCCACAGGCTTGTTCATACTAATGAGAAACCTTTTTCTTGTGAAGTGTGTAACAAAGGATTTTTTATAAAACCTCAATTAATTCTGCACCTCCGTGTTCATACTAAAGAGAAACCTATCACTTGTGAAGTGTGTAACAAAGGGTTTTCTACAAAACCTCAATTATTTGCCCACCAGCGTGTTCATACTAAAGAGAAACCTTTCTCTTGTAAGGTGTGTAACAAAAGATTTTCTGATAAATCTAATTTAAATTCCCACCTGCGCGTTCATACTAATGAGAGACCTTTCTCTTGTAAGGTGTGCAACAAAGAATTTTCTCGAAGATATAACTTAAATGTTCACCTGCGTGTGCATACTAAAGAGAAACCTTTTTCTTGTGAGTTATGTAACAAAGCTTTTTCTCGGACAACTCATTTAAATCACCACCTGCTAGTTCATACTAAAGAGAAGCCTTTTTGTTGTGAGGTGTGTAATAAAGGGTTTTCTCAAAAAACTCATTTAAATCGCCACCTGCTAGTTCATACTAAAGAGAAGCCTTTCTCTTGTGATGTGTGTAACAAAGGATTTTCTGATAAATCTAATTTAAATGTCCACCTGCGTATGCATACTAAAGAGAAACCTTTCGCTTGTGAGGTGTGTAACAAAGGGTTTTCTTGGAAATTTCAATTAAGAAATCACCAGTGCGTTCATATTAAATAGACACTTTTCTCTGGTAAAATGCGTAACAAAGGGTTTTCTGTAAAATCTTCTTTAGTGCGTGTGCATACAAAAAAACCCTTTTCTCTTGCGATGTGTGTGACAAAGATTTTTTTTACCACCATACGATGGCTTTTCGAAAAGTAAAGGTACAATTCCGCATACATACTCAAAAAAATCTTATTTGATAAAATGTTTCCTACGAATTGTTTACAGCTATATACCTCATTTTTCAACTTAATTACCGCCGTTGTCCAAGCATTTGCTTAGTCTGGCTACAAGCTTCTGTATCCCACTGTCATTGAAGTTTGCCGCCTGTTGTGGAAACCACATTTCAACTTCAATTTTGATCTCATCATCGTCATGGAAGTTTTGCCCTGTAAGGTATCTCTTCAGGTAAACGAAAATGTGGAAGTCTCTGGGTGCAAGATTCGGACTATATGGCGGTTGGATTAAAGGTTCCCACTTGAATTTTTTGATTGCATAGCGCGTGAGGAAGTCGAGTGAGTTGCCCACCCTCTTCTTTTTGTTTGCTTCCGTTAAAATTTTTGGAACCCAGCGTGCACGCAATTTCAAGTACCCTAAAGTCACTTTCACAGCTTCATAAAGAGTTGTCATAAACACTTCAAGTATGATTTTATGCAACTCTTTCATTCCGCGACTCCTGTTTGCTCGAATCGCTTCCAGCGTTCTTTGAATAAGGGGGCATCAGAGATCACAGATCTGTTCTGGGTTCTTCATGAACATTGGTCCTACCACTAGAGAAAGTTTATTTTTTTTACATTTTCCACCATTTCGTTACATTTTATCGATTCATAATGTCCCCATAGACAGAGACAATTTCTTTGTGAATTTCCGCTGGACGCTTCCCTTTTGCATGAAGGAAACGTATGACGGATCGAACTTAACATTTGGCGGGATTTTTAATTGACGCAGTCATTCTAAGCATTTTCTACACGAAGCAGGATCACCATAGAATTAACGAATGACAGCGAGAGGAAAGTCAAAGGTTCGAGGTTACAATCTATGTTGCCAACGCGATCATTAAAACTCATTTTCTCCTATCGTCTGCGTTGTATCTTTTCGAAAAATCTTAATTTAAACAAGCATCACCATATCCATTCCTTATTGTGAGAATTATTTCACATACAGTTAATTCTGCCTATTTTATTTTTGTTTGAAGAAAGCCTTAGAATGCACTTCAGCTTTTATATGGCCAATTTAAATTTAAACATGTATAGTCATATTAAAAGAATTTTTTAATTTGTGAAGTGTGTAATGTAATATTTTCCTAAAAAATATATCTAGGTGTTTATTTTGTGTAACTAGTTATTCATGTTATTGGGATATTGATATAGCAATTATACTCCAATGTTCATATAATCATTACTTCGCTGCTAAACTTCCCGAAACTCCCTGAGCTCGCGGTGAAAATTACTTGAATGTTGATAAAAGTTGAAACATTTTAAAAATTATTTTTCTTGCTCATCTGAAATAGGGCATGGTTGACATTTCAGTGAACACGTTTAGCAATGGAACAACCCATTAGAAAATGTGAAATGAATGTTATCCCAACTATAAGTGTTAGTAAAAAAGTAATTTTCAAACAACTTAGTCAATCATCACTAATCAGGATACTATTTATATTGCTTTGCTTATTGCAACTGTGCAACATTGCTAAGAAGATTTTTAAATCGATGGACAACCTACCATGTCATCCATATCCTACTCACCCTCGAAAAGCAGTAAGATTTTATAAAAAAAATAAATTATCATATTATTTTTCTATTTTAATATAATAGATACTTCTACAACAAAATATTTGTATTTTTGTATGCATGAAGTGTCCAGCCTTCAGTCTCTGGCTCATTTTTTCGAAAATTTACAATTTTATTTATTCATATGTAGAAAAAAAAACTTTTTTAAATTAAAAATTACTTATTCCATTTCAACTTATTTAAATTCTGTTTTGATCAGAATGAAGGGGAAACGGAAATCCTCACTTCTTTTCCTTCTATACTCTATTTCACCTCAATTTGGAGCCCTTTGAAATGTAGAAACAGTAACATTCCGCCTTAAAAAATAGTTCTCCGTTTTTTTTTAAATCTTAAATGATGAATATGCGTAGGAATTTATATTGTTATGTTTATAAATTACAAAATTCAGGATTATGAAGCCTCTGTAAAACGCAATTTCTCTGTTAAATGTATTTAACCCTTTCAGGAACAAGGTACTTGTATTCGTAAAATGTTCAAATAATTTAATGACAGCAGTATTAACAAGAGATTTTATTTCTAAACAAGTAAATGTAAATTTTTGCGTACTTAATAAATTTGTACTTAATGACATTTTCGTCATAAAATTCCGGTTTCAATGTGGCAATTTGAGATTAAAATTATGTGATGCCGTGACTGCATCCCCGCCTTCAAGGGGTTAATAAAAAAATGTATTTAAACCGAACGTATAAAGTAAAAATCCTGGCATAACAAACTCTCCTTTGGCGAGGAACCAAGCTTCAAGGTTAAATATCTGGCGCGTTTTTTAAACTTCCTTACCAATTTCAATGATCTGTTACTCCTCGCATTCTTATTGTTCTTATGAATAGTTTTAATAATACTTGCTACTTGCTTTCGCTTTTCTGTTTAACGTGTTCATATTTTTTATTTTTACTGTTATTTATTGTTATTATTCATTCGTTTATTAATTGAGTATTTGTAAAATTTGTTGCGTTACATTATGATAAAAATTTGATTTATTTTTTTAAATCAAATTATTTTGATTTAAAAAAATCATGACCTTTTTACACCCTAATATCTATTAATTATATGTACATTAAAGGTGAAAGGGGCTCAGTCTGAGGGCGTGAAACCTAGCCTTTTCCAAATTTCTGCCAGTGGTTTGGTATAAATAACAAATTTTCTGTTTCAAATAGATTTTCAGATAATTTGTTTTTAAACGTTTAACACAATATAGATAATGCTGTCCTGTTTTCAGTGAATTTTCGCGATTTTAAATTTTTTAGAGAATTTTCAATGTGATTTTCTGACATTCGTGAATGGAATTCGATTTCAAACTTTTAGCTTAATTGCAGTAAATTTTACCATCTGTTCAATAAAGTTTTTCCAGAATTCGTGCAACGTTTTTAAATTTTTCGTGATTTTTAGATATTTTTCGGATTTTGCAGGCCGGGCAACGTCGGACGGGTCACCTAATATAATATAAAATAGTGCTGAAGTCAATTTAAAAAATGATAAAAATAAGAAAAGAACAATAATGCCATTCGTTATTTTAATAAACGATTAGGGGAGACTAGGGACGGTTGACCATACGGGAGGCTTGACCCACCTCTCAATTTTCATATTTAAAAGAATTTTAGAGTTTTATCAATAGGTGTCAACCAAAGCTATTGGAATGCTCAAACGACAGTCTTCGTTTCACACAGATAATCGAAATAGGTGTCGAAAAAATCAAGTGTGAGGCGTTTTCAACCTAAAAGTTGTGTTTTTCAGAAATATTTTGTAAGCTTTTTTCAAATAGATTATATCGTAGAAATTTAAGTAGGTAGGTTTAATGTAATGCAGAAATATCGAGCTTTCATTCCAGGCATAAAGATTGTACAAGAACTTAGGCTTAACATACCAATGCGCTATTCTTTAGAAAAAGTCTATGTAGGGAGGCTTGACCCAGTCAATGTGAGGGAGGGTTGACCAGATGCTCAAAGTTTCCTTAATTAAGTGGGTTTTGAAATCTTTTTATTATACACTGTGCATAATGAAAAGTTAATGGTTATATATATAAAAAAATTTTAATTTATTCTGTAAAGCTACAGTAAAATGGGATGATGGAAAAAAATGTTTAAAACTGACTAAAGAAAGATGTGAAAAATTGCTAGAAAATGTAAAAGTTGATAGGAACTTTTTTCTATTTAAATATTACTACAATAGGTAAATAGAAACAGTGGGAAAGACTAGAAAGGATGAAAGGAGCAGTCTTAACACATTCAAAAGCAATGGTATGCTTACAAAACCACTTAATTTTAATTTCGAAACGTCACAATGGCACCAGAATTTTGCTAACATCTTTTCCATTTAATATGTATGTGAAATATAGCCTTTTTCTTATTTCCAAATAATATTTTTCCTAAATTCCGGTGCCAGCCATTTATTTTAACATTATAGTACTGAAAATACTTTGCCCCTTAATGATAAGTTAAGTGCTCATGCGGCTGCAAAAGAACATAGCATCGATCGAAAAACTTTAGGAAGGTATGTAGACAAATTTCAGCAGGGTGAATACAGTGAGATGAACCCAAACTATGTGACAACTAGAGTTAACAGGTCGAGTGTCACAAAAAATAGGACAATGAGACAATAAAAGCGGGACAGTGGCTCCTAAATCCGGACATAATAACATGAAACACTATGAAAACCGATTCTGTCTTTAACAGAATACTACCTTAAATGCTAAAATTTCATTTTCCTTGCTGCACAATTTTACATGCTCAGACAAAATTCTGTTTAAAACAAAATTTTTCTCCTCTGACTTGCGATTACGGCTAAACAGGTTCGTTTAAGCATCATATTAAAATATATATTTTTTTGTAATAATTAAAGCGTGTAGCATAATGTTATTTTGCTTTTTTTAAACTGATTCTATTTCTCTTCAGAAATATTGCAATATAAAACAAAGTGGGTCAAGCCTCCCATATAGTGGGTCAACCCTCCCACAGGTGGGGAGCCTTGACCCATTATTTTTTCATGAATAAAATCAATCATTTTTCAAATTTCTTATATGTTACACTTATGTAGCAATTTTATTTTGATAATTCATTGTATAACGAATAAAATGACATATAAAACTTTATTCTACATTCAATATTTAAAAAACAAAAAGTAATTTCGTAAAAAGTGGGTCAACCCTCCTTAGTCTCCCCTATATAATAAAATTAATTTCATAGGAGCTTCAAAACATACTGATTTTTGCCCACGCATTATATTTGTCCGCCAAAAGGGCGCTTTTCATTGTTTATTAGTAATAATCCTCTGTTCTTCAAACAACCCCTGGTTTCTACGGCAACGACTGGAATTCGGCTCTTGTAGGGTAATCAGCAATGCCAAGTTAAGTTGAAACGAAGAGTAGTATTAAAATTTTAGGTACTTCCGTATTAACGCCACCGCAGCAATAATAATTATAAGTATCTAATATATATATATATATATATATGTATGTATATACATAAGCTGCGGTGGCGTTAATACGTAAGTACCGAATTTTATTTTAAAAGAAAGTTTCTGATATTTGCATATTTATATCTGACATTGACGGCACCGACCTGTTGATATGGCGCCAATTGTTATATGACGCCATTAGGATAGTTTTTTAGATGGAACTTTTTTTTCAGAGATCTAACACGAAATTTATTTAATTTTCTCTTATTTAACCAGCATTAGCTAAAATATTCAAATTATTTTGTTGGATACGAGTCATAATAGCTCTTTATATGAGAAAAATATGAGAGTCCTTTTAAGGAAGTATATTTTTTTTTACACTAAACTTCTCTTTTGATAACATTGAATGAAATTTTCGTAAAATTAATTGTGTGCTAGGATTAACAGTTATTTCCATAAGAAGGATTTAAAAAATGAGGCATAACATCTAGAACAATTTTTAAATATTATGCAATTTTTTATAGCATATGCTCTGCATTGCGCTCGGACTCTGATGACACGAAATGTTTCGGCCTGATGTAGCTTCGGAGTCCGAAAAGAGAGCCCGATCCCACCTCTAATGTGTATCCAAGTTTTCAATGCGATAAAACATTACAGTTTTCTTAATTGATAAAATGGATATAAAATAATTGCTAATCTACATGTTGTAAAGTTCTCTGTTTAAATAAAATTTTATTTTAAATTCAGAAAATATGAATGTAATATATTTAACAGTTATTTTTGTAATTATGGATATTTACTTGACTAAAATTTCTTATGAAAGAAAATCTCAAAGAAAGAATTTATAACAGATATGTGTAGATTTTACTCTTTGTATATGTTAATCGGGTTCTGAATTTACATCCTAGCAAACAACATTTAGAAGGGTTTTTCTATCTATATATCTTGGTAAATGGTCCTATATTATAAAGCCATGCTTCATTTATAGCTGTGTTAACAACTTTGCGTTGTTTTGGAGGTAAACTCTTCTTCGCCTAAACTGGGAATAAACACAGGTTTTCACTACTCTAAATATGAGTTATAGTGTCTTCATTAGTGGTGTAGTCGTAAAAAAAAGCAGTGGCTATGTGCTCTAAGCAGAGGGTATATACTCAAGGCAGAGAATATACCCTAGAGTGCTTATACTATGGATTTATTTTGAGAAACAGAGTGTATACAGTGTTCTTTAAAAAAAACCAGAAGGTATACGCCGTATACCACCGTATACCCTCCACTACAACCCTGGTCTTCATACTTTGAAAAGCAACATTCTATATTCCATAATGTACATGTATTTCTTGAAAGCATTAACTTTATGCAGATAATAAATCCAACAATTTGAAATTTCAAGATCAACAAAATGTGTAAACATATGTACAATCCAATTTTGGTTCTAGATGAAGAACATTTATAATTCAATTACCTATCTCAAAGATCTGTTTTACACATAAAAGTATTATACATATGACCTACAGTATGCTGGGGAATGCGAATTTTTTATCATCTTTTTTACGCCTCCCATTGCACGATGCATTGGGGTCACTTTCTACACATAAAGATAAAAAAGTAACTCACTTATTATTCTCCCATTTTACTTCACATATTTTGTCACTGTCACAAATACTCATCTCATTTGCCTCTCCTCAGTACTATGCCAATTTTAAGTTTCTGTTCAGCCAAACCAATTTTGTTACGGTTTACTAAATCAGCCAAGAAAATAATTTGTTTGATTTGTTTTGTTAAATTTGCACGATGAAATGAATGATATCGCAATTACAGATATTAGTAAAAACAGGTACATTGAAAATAATCACTAAACAGAGTAGCATTGGTTTTTTTCTTTGCAGCAGACTGGGTGACATTGCTAAGCGTACTTTTAAACGGCTGACAGGTTCCATATCTATTCCAGATTAGTAAGAAAACCAGTTTTATCAATATTTCAATCCTTATCAAATACTTAAGTAAATTTGATTACTATCTCTCGCTTTATATTAACTCGTAAAGTGCTTTAAGAAGTTTTTTGCTGCCTTGAGTAAAATAAAATATTCTTTCTGCCAGTTAATGGTATATAACTTGGGAAAAACTAATGGCAACAATGAAGCGCCTATCTAGCTTAATAATTTTGTAGGAACAACAGTTGCACTAACCTTGCTTGTGAGTCTGAGTTTGCATAATTTGCTTCTGTAATTCTTTCCTTCTGGCACACAACCGTTAAAAATACAATAACCAGCAATCGAATCTAAATTTACAATCGTTTGTTAACTATATCCATTTAACAGGACTTGAAATCTTCTGTTTTAAAATGTAATATGACAAAAATAACGTTACCAATCTTAGCCATATAAAAAAAAATTATAAATCGCAATGTACTGCAAAATTTTCATCTAAAGATTTAAAAAAAAATCGGCATATTTCTTTAAGATATCGGACTTTATTGCAATGCAAAACATTTTATATTTTTAAATATGAAAATATATAATGCAAATTTAATTAATATAAGTTACGTTCGAATAGTATTCAAAATTAAAAAAATATTTGTACTACTGTAACGCACATAGGACTATGTGTTTAAACAACTTTTCACCAAGCAAGTAACTTTTAGGAAGTTTAACCCGTAACTGGAAACATGAATTTCCTTACGCGATCAGAGACATAGAGTCAAAAGGACTCCAATGTTATTTTTCTTTTTTGTCTTTTGTAAACAGCATTAGAATTTATTTTGGAAACTCAATACATTCTGGAAATCATGTAACAATAAAAGAACTACTTGACGGTACTGAGGAAATGATTTTATTCAAGGGGGAAAACCACGTGATAATCAGAGCCAAAGAACAACGCGGAGTCATTTTGACTCCTGTCTCCAGTTACGGGTTAAATGTAATTTTGAGTTAATTATAAATAATGGGGGAAATGTCATATTCTCGTAGAAATATATATAATATTGGTGGAGATCTTTAATAATTAATAGATGCAAATTACTACTACTAAAAATATATGCAGAATATAATCATATTCAAATGAAATATCACTAGTTTAAAAGTTCTAAAGGTAGAATATAATAAAAAATTCTAATGGAATTTTTATATTATATTTTGCTAGTAGAATTTTAAGGATGAAAGTTTCAAACATTCTTTTACTCATAAAAAAAGAAATGTATATTCGATCTTAATAAAAGTTTTCAAAATATAAAACCACTACAATCACAGAAGAGAAATAATATCTGTTTTGTGTTATGTATCCCTGAAGCATACTTGAGGATAAAATAGCAAAACATTTAAAATTTAATTTGAAAATTTTGAACTTAAAAAAAAAAAATCAAATGTTTCAAATACAAATGACAATAAGTAGCATTCTGTAAAATCAAGAGACTTGACAATTCTTGTAATGTAAAAATTAAACCAATAGATGTGTATAAGCTTTTATTCGAAAATTAATGTAATTCATGCGCATTTCCAATTTTAATGACTATCGATTAACGAATATATCTTGAGCTGTACTTAAAAGGTTCGCGTGCCTCATGCAGTTCATTGGCTACAGGTTGTGTATGACTGCATTATATGGAGCTGTTTTTTAAGTTTCTAATAGTTTAGAACATACAACTTTGAGTTAGTATGCCCTAACAAGTCGAACTTAAACAAATGCAGAGACTAACACAGTGTAGGTTTTCTGGAAGGAGTGTGAAATTAAAGGCATAACTGAAGAATGTCATTACCTGTGAAGATTTACTTAAACTGCAAATTAAGATGCAAGGAAACTTGAATTGAACTAGAAACTAAATGTTTATTAAATGTCTAAGCAGCAGGTTTAAACATCGAAAACTGGATTCAAGTGATCATACTCACATTAACAGTTGAGGTATAAAACATGTTGATGATTTAAAGCACAAGAAGATGACATCTTGAGAAAACAATGGAAAATATCACAGACCATTTTGAAGGTTTAAAAACATATTAAAAATAATCTCATAAACCAAAAACATAACTAAACATCCATGAACACCAAGAGCCATTTGGTCGCTCAAGTTTCTTGAGATAACTTCCCACAAAGGAGAAGCAAGAACGAAGCACTGAATCACTCTATGAACGAAGTATATACCGGGTGTTTCAAAAATGACTGATGGATTTTAAAATTCAATAACTTGCAAACGGTAACAGATATTAAAAAAATTCTTGAAGGAGTGTAATGTAAGATGTCAGGAGTTTTTATGCTCTCATTCTCAGTTTAATTAAAAATAGCATCGATAGATGGCGCTGCAAGTAATAACCTCTAAATCCAGACTCGATTTTTCAACCCTTCTCTTCATCCATGCGAAAATGGAGATTAAAATGTATTCAATGGATCCCGAAGTACCAAAAATCGGGTCTGGACTGAGCACATACTGCTCTCAGCGCCATCTATTGTTCGAAATTCGAACTAAAATCAAGAATCACTGTAAAAAAAAACTCCTGACTTCATACGTAACTCTCCTGCGAGAATTTTTTAAATATCTGTCACCGTTCGCAAGTTATTGAATTTTAAAATCCATCAGTTATTTTTTGGACACCCGGTATATATTACATTAGGATCGATACGTGACCGACTTGCTATCACGGGAACAAATGAGCTGATAGTATCGTTATAGATATGCAAATATTGAATCGATAACTTCTATGCCGCCATCTAGGGGGAAAACGATCGTTAGATTGCTACGTCACTATTCACTTTAAGCATTACGTGGACAGATTTAGATACGGAGAAACGACGGAGAGCTTGACGATATTTACGAAGTAAACATCCGATAAATTAGTTAAATAAAAAGTATTTAAAGCTAAAGTCTGCGAAGAAAAATGTAAGTAACTATTATATTTAAATACATAAAAGTAAACGCTTTATACTGTTGTATTAAAAGTGATATATATAAAATAAACTAAAGACAGTCACTTTAAACTGGTAACGTATGGGAAACAGGTGAAGAGGCAATGAGAATAGTGTTGATGCTGTCATCAATGCCCCCCTCTCATTGCTTCATAGAATAAAAGGCCATCAAAAATTTAACATTAGCTCAAGTCCAAAAAAATTGCAAGTTACTATAAAATAAAACGAATAAAAAGTTAATATAAAATCTTAAAATAAAAACGAAAGTTATCAAAATTTAATTAATTAACCTTTAACTGACGAACGAGAATTTTAAACTCTAAAAAAATCCGGAACTATCTCCTCAAAAAAATTTATGACTAAGTCAAAAACATTAAGTGAGTTAAAAACACTTAAATTTCCTTAAAAATCACTATCACTCACAATTCTTATCTTCCAATCAATATATGAAAGTTTTACATAAATACAGTTATTTTAACAAATACAGTAATCTTAAATATTCTAAATATACGTACCAAAAATACAACATAGTAATTTTCCAATTTGTACAATTTACTTAACAATAATTTAACTTCTTCCATCAATGACGTATCCTTGTCCACCAAACAAAATCTGAAAGTTCTTTATTTTTTTTAAAAAAACTTCCACAGCAGTAGAAAATTAAACTTGAAAAACTATTTAAGGTTGAGAACTAAACCTCAAATACTTCTAAGAATGACATCCAGAAATCAGAAATAGGAAAAAATTATTGTCCTTCAACTATCTCGCATATCCATTTCAAAATGAATAAAGTACACACTTATCCATCATCAAACAGTCTTCTGACTAGTTGCCGAAACGTCAGTGAAGGCTTACTGTGGAGACACGAAATGTTTTGGTTTCCGTTAGTCTGTCTGTCTGTTCCGCGATAACTGCCGCAAAAAGCATCCGATTAACTTGAAATTAACTGGGTATGTTGGTGAGGTACCCGGAATTAGCTGTATAGTTTTTTGTTATATTTGGTTCATTCGTTCGGAAAATATAGGATATTTTATTTTTCACAATAATGCTTTTTTATGGCAATTCAGGCGATTTTTCCATTTTTATTTGTTGAAAGGAAATGACCCATATGATTGAAGGATTTAAATGGCAAATTATGGATGATGAAATTTCCTAAATGGAATCACATAATGTTCATATTAGTTTGAAATTTTTTCTATCCATTTGTCAGAGTTTTAAAATTCGGTGTGTAACTTATGGAGGGATTATATATATGCGTTCCAATAACATAAAATATTTTCTTTTATAAATTTTCTTCTTTAGAATGTACACATTTCATTGTTTTATTTTTTTTAAACTGTTGCCCAGCAACGCAACTACGCCTAAAAATATCGCAGATGTGAAAGTATGTGTAATTGTTTGAAGTCAAATGAACATCAAAAAGGGATGATATTTTTTTTACAAACAAACCGTTTTGTCTTTGCAAAATATAGATGGATTTTACGCCAGAAATAAAGGCAGGTTATGTTCTATTTATTTTGTACAAATACATTTCTTTTAAATTAAAAAGTTCATTATTTTCATAAGGAATAAATTGACATTTTTCTATAAAATTTAACACTCTTTTTTTTTTTTTTTTTTTAACCGTTGCCAAGAAAATCAAATCCCGCAATAATAATTTACCCTAAACAGTTAATTTTGATTTGAAAGATTTTCATGTGCAAGAGGAAAATGAAATAAACAATAGACATGAATATACGTCTTCATATTGGGAATAAAACGAACATAAGAAAAGAGGGTGAATTTTACCTCATATATCAAAAACAAAGCGAATACGCTTTGAGGTTGAAATAAAAGGGACTTGTGTTATGATATTAATTCCTAATATTTAAAAAAAAAATGTTACCAATATCTCACGGTTTATCGTCTGCACACGGCTAACAGGAATGTTTAATTCTTAATTGAAAATTTCAATAAGAAAAAAACTTTTGAAAAGCGATTAGATAGTAAACGTCAAAATTAATCACCGAAAAATTATCTCTGTTGAAAATGACGTCATTTTATCGGGAAATAAATATTTTCATTCTTAAAAGCCAAACATTAACTAGATTGCCTGAAAGAATATTTTTTGACGAGTGTTACTTCCTAATGCATCCTCATTTCTGAAAATATGAATTAAAATTATTTTATTTTTAAAAGGAAATTACTTTTTCGTTCATAAAACCTAAACTTTTAACATAATTGCGTCAATGTAAATTTTCTTCTGTTCACCGGTATTAAAAAATAAGGCTAAAAATCAATCTAAGATTTACGATAATCGCTAGCACAATGAACAAAATGTTACATTTGTAAATTTAATTTTATCACGGGGGCTTCAGGGGGGCGGAGCCCCCCTTAAGAAATCTACTTTATTATCTAAAGAAAATACCAGAATTAGCAGCTCATGAAAATTTCAGAATATCCTTACATAACGTTTTTAAATTAACGCTTATAATGTCTGAAAACTTCGTATTTTTCATTCTTATAAATAATTACGTAATTTGAAAACTTTAAATTGCGGTTTGCAGGGAGTTGAATGTTACCCAAAAGTGTGTTTAAAAATAATGACTTGCAGTGCTGACGTTGAGGCTCCTGATCTGCAGATTTACTAGTATAGAAACCCTACGTGTTTACTGTAGAGCTACGTGTTTACTGTAGCTGATGACGACCTGTTCATATTTTTAACTCGAAGCGCGTCCTATGTATTGTTTTTATTTTATGATGATTTTTTACAAAGATTTATTATTTTAATAGTACTTCGTGAATCTCGAAATTCATTCTCTACCACTTTGATGCAGTCCATAAAGTGCACGATCCAACTTGCAAACTTGGTGCTCCCTACCAGGGACTACAAAACCGGGAGATTGAAGCATATACACATCATCTCTTAAAAATGCATACAGGTAGGCACAGGTGAAGTCGCATTGTATATGCAATTCACTTGTTTAAAGCCCTGGGCAACAAGTCTAGCTTTATAACGGGCAATCCTTCCAACTTCATCCCTTTTCACCGTATATACCCACTAGCAACCCACTGGAGAGACGTGGACTGGTAAATTTCTGAAATGCCAAAGCTTCCTGTTTTTCATCACCTGGATCTTATGCTCTATTGCTTTCTGCCAAATCTTTACGGACCTGAAAGCCTGTTTATACGTATTTGGAATGTCGTCTGGGCCTCCTAGTTATCCAATGGGCTGAACATGATTTAAGCTAACAGAATCATAATCGGAACTTGATACAATGGATGGAATTGGAACAACGCTGGCATATTTCTCAGAGGCAGAAAAATCAAATAAATTAGACTTAAATATAATACTATTATCTTTACAATATTTCCCCATCTCGTTGTGGGACCTAAGACGTTGAGTTTTACCTTCTTCGAAATAATAAATGTCAGTCCTATTCCCTGTTTTTCGTACAGCAGGTTTTGTCGTCCACCTTACTTCTCTAAGTTGGGAATTAGTGGAAATCTGATCTACACCATTGGTCACCGAGTCATTATCCTCCTTTCCGCCACATGGTAGTTCACCGGAAGGATCAGGAATCACTCCAGATGCAACCTCACCAGTGCTTTCTGGATTTAATCCACCATCGTGAGGGAAAAGGCCAAAACCCTCGGGGCCCAGTGCAGCTCCACTGCGGCCCGGTCCACAACGAGACTCATCAAAAGTTACATTAAAAGATTCAATTATTTGATTGGTATCGGGAAGCCATATTCAATATCCTCGAGTCCTAGAAGCGTAACCCACCAAATAAACGCGCCTAGACTTAGCATTTAATTTAAGGCGCCTTTGGCTAAGCACGCCCACATAAGAAACAGTGCCAAAAGGCCTAAGATGTCGAATAGATGGCTTTCATTCTCCATACTTCAAAGGGAGATTGGTTTAAGAGTTTAGGACACATCCTATTACATGTATACACGAAGAATTTTAGAGCTTCCGGCCAGAATATATAATCAAGACCACTTTCAATAAGTAAGGTTTTCATTCAATTAGCAGCAGTTGCCATAAATCTCTCTGCAACCCCATTTTGCTGTGGGGTATAGACGTTTGTGAGCTCACGATGAAATCCTTAATTTAAAAAAAAATCATAGAAATATTGATTATCAAATTCCTTACCATTATCCGATCTGAAATTTTTTACCTTTGTATTAAAAAAAATTCAGCTCTTAAGATAGGATTTTTAGCAACATCAAAGGCCTCAGACTTGAGTTTTAACAGATATACTGAAACACGACTAGAGCAATCGTAAATTATAAAAAGAAAATAGCGTTCACCATTACGGCCCACAACGTGGCAGGGACCACACAAATCGGCATGCAAAAGTTCTATCAGTGGAACAGAACGTATACCTTTAAGAGGTTTATTCGAAACACTCTGCAATTTTCCAAATCTACATGGCTCACAAACAAGAATAGAATCTAACTCGGGTAACCCCCTAACAATTTGCTTCCGACTAGTGTGAGTCAAAATAGACTGATTCACACGACCACAGCGTCGGTGCCATTGCATCATCAAATCGTTTTTATTAGTCGTTAAAGTTTCAGATTTAATAGAGTGGCTGCCCGGTTTAGGAACTTTAGGAAAGAATCTATAAATCATGTTTTTAAGTAACGCCTTAAAAAGAAAATCGTTTCCTCGACAGATGTTCACGCCATTTTTACCACCATGAAAACAAAATCAAAAACTTTCAACATATAACAAACATAAATGGAATAGATATAAAAACAGATATATAAACCAAAATATTACTTTTGGTAAAAAAAAAAATAAGTCAGTAGAATCAACAGGATCAAATCTTCCAATCCCACAAAAATAGAAAAAACGACGTTCATTTCTAGAACGGGAACCAGTATCCAAAATCTTCTAGGAATCGTTCCAAAACTCCTCCTCTTCGATTACACAGCCACACTATTCCACAACAACTGTCATGGTTAAAGAAAACTTGATAAGTCACTTCGTGAACTTCAAATCAAAAAATTAGTCAGTAAACCAAGATGGAGACCAGTCATCCTCCTGATACTCTTCAGAGATCGGCTTGCGTGTCCATGGAAACTATTTTGTCTTTCTACGATCGGGTTATGGTTCTTTGCAATATTTTTCTCGGGTTCAGATTTGATTCGTGTCAGATTTCGAGTTGTTTCTATTGCAATTTTTAGGTTCGGGCCGTGTTGCGCGTCCACGGAAATTATTTTGTCTTGCTCGGATTGGGTTATGGTTTTGGGAAATATTTTTGTCGGATTCAGATATGGTTCGGATCAGATTTCAAGGTTGTTTTTTTTCAAATGGAATTTTTTGGTTCGGATTGGGTTGCGTGCCCACGAAAATTGCTTTGTTTTGCTCGGATAGGGTTTGTTTTTTTTTAGAATATTTTTGTCGGTTATCATATTTGGTTTGGGTCATATTTGGATTGTTTTCAAACAAAAGTTTTATGTTGGAGTCTGGTTGCGTGTCCATGGAAATTATTTTGTCTTTCTCGGATCGGGTTATGACCCTTTGGAATATTTTTGTCGTGTTCAGATTTGGTTCGTGTCCGATTTCGTGTTTTTTCTAATGGAATATTTAGGTTCGGGTCGCGTTGCGTGTTCACAGAAATTAATTTGTCTTGCTCGGATCCGGTTATGGTTCTTTGGAATATTTTTGGCGGGTTCAGATTTGGTTCCGGGTTTTTCAAACGAAATGTTTTGCTTCGATTCGGGTTGCGTGTCCACGAAAATTGTTGTGCCTTGCTTGGATCCGGTTATGGTTCTTTGGAATAATTTTGTCGGGTTCGGATTTGGTTCGTGTCAAGATTTTGGGTTTTTTTCAAATTAAATTTTTGTGTTCTGGTTGGGTTGCATGTCCTCAGAAATTATTTTGTCTTCCTTGGATCGACTGCGGTTCATTGGAATATTTTTATCGGATCTGATCCCGGGTTTTTTCCAAATAGAATTTTTAGTTCTTTTATACAATTTTTAACAATTTATACTTTTTAACAATTTTATATTCGCGGAGGATTTTACCGGTTCTAGTTCTAACAACTTATTTATAAGCCCGCTTATCAAAATTTCTGGTTTACCGCATCGATTCTGCAGTAAGTCTAAAGACTGCTGGTAATTTGTTTCGTTTAAGGCTAAACCGGAAATTGATCTAAGCGCTTCACCTCACAAAAATGATTTTAAGCAATTGGATTTGTCAATTTTGGGTAAATTCTCGTTCGAATCGATTGTACTTTTAAAACTATTCATAAATTCTAAAAAGGTATTTGGATCCCCCTTAAAGACTGGTATAGTTATTTTTGGTAAATTTATTGTTGCCGGTTTTGCACTAACATAAGGAATTGTACTCGCATTAAATACAGAACTAGTATCAGGTTGATCAGAATCAGTTTTAAATTTCTTCAAATTCAATTTAATTTTAAATTTGGTTTCATTTACAACGTCATCATATTCAATGGACGTTTGTATATGGTTTTCAAAAGCTGTTCCATCATCTATTAATTATTGAATCTGATTGTTAACTACTTTTAATTCGTTTTGTTTATCATTAATATTAGTTAAGTATTCTGTATGTTGATCGAAGTTACTTTTATTTTCAAAGTCAGTATTTTCTATATAAGTTTCAATTTTTGTTATAAATTTCGTTACTGAGGTCTTCATGACCTTTCTTTTGCTTTTTAACTTGTCGAGATCCATTATTTTCATGCATAGAACAGAATGGGTACAGTACCCTTTTTATCCGCGACGTGAAGACGTATGAGCCGTGGACAGGTAATCCAATTTTTTCGAAGACGATGATAATCTATGAACTAGTACTCCATGATAATCCTATATTCTATGGAGCACTCACTAATTTAATGCTGACAAATTTTTAAACTCCTTTGGGTATTCGGCACTATAAAATATATCCACTTTCTAAACGGTCGATAAATATTATTCAAAATAAAGAAAATATATTCGTGATCAAAATATTTGGAGTTGTTCACAGGTAGTTTGTAAAAGGATTAATCGAGACTGTCTTTTCTTGTTTTATTTTACACCACAGCAAGACGACATTTAGCACATTTAATAATTAACATTTAAATAAGTTCATAAATTCCGAGAAAATACGCATCTCGGCCAAGCAAAAGAAAAAATGTTTTTAAAAATGTTTATTTATTTATTTATTTATTTTGATTTGTGTTGAATTTATAAAAAAGTACTGAACTAATTTTGATGAAATTTAAATGGGACCAATTTGAGAGTATACTCTTTCAGTTAAAAAAAATCACATGAATCGGTTGCGTAGTTTCGGAGTAATCGGTGAACATACATAGCTAGTCGGATGTACCAATCCCAAAACTTTCTTCTATCTCATGCATGTCAATACTTCAAAATTCGTTATCACTTTACCAAAATTAAATGGCAATCTATGCTCATCATAAGAATTCTAAAAAGATGAAATTCCGTACATTAGTTCTTGAGATACGACTATCGCTGAAATCGTGTAAATCCTGCAAAATGCAGCATAGCAGCGCCACTTATAGGGTGATTTACACCAGAACCTAATCATCATCAACTTATGCCAACGTCTAACTCAATATGAAATTTGGAGGAAATTCGTGCATTTCTTCTTGAGATAGAGCTATTGCGCAAATCATGACAAATGCAGCATAGCAGCGCCACCTGTTGAGCAATTTGCACCAACACATAATCAGCAGCAATATTAATCAAGGTATACTTGAATATGAAATTTGATGAAAATTCGTGCATTAGTTCTTGAAAAGAAAATAAGTTAAAACTGGTGTGAATGAATAAGAACAAAATATCTTCTTAAAACACCATCAAAAAATTTTAAATGCGCTAGGCCTTTCGAAAGATCTGAGTCTTTCTTCGTCAGGAGCAAAGAACTTATCCTCTTGCCAAATTTTTAACATCCATTTTTTCTCCTTTATGCATTTCTAATTCTCATACGATAAAAAATTCTTATGATTTTGTTAGTAAATTAAAAAAATATTAACCCATCTAATTGTTCTATGCTTTCTCTTGATGTCAAATCTTTATTTACGAATGTTCCGATTGAAGGTGCTCTTTCTTGCTTGGAAAAAAGATTACGTGAATTTCATTTCTCTGATATTGAAGTCCAAGATTTTGTTAATTTAACTAAAATTTGTATCACTCAAACTACTTTTGAATTTGATAATAAATTTTTCAAACAATCAGACGGCTTAAGTATGGGTAATTCTTTATCTCCAATTCTTTGTGATATTTATATGCGTTATTTTGAGGAAAAATTATTAAATCTGGTTAATTTTAAATGTTGGATGCGTTATGTCGACGATACTTTTGTTTTAGTTGATAATCCTTTTGGTATTTCTACCATTATTCATACTATCAGTTCTATCGACCCACATATTCAGTTTACTTTTGAATTAGAAAATTGTAATAAACTTCCTTTCCTTGATGTTTTAGTTACCAAATGTGATTCTTCTTTCAAAACTTGAGTTCATAGTAAACCTTTTTCTGTTTCTAACCCACCCCATGCTCTCTCAAATCATCCTGTCAACCAAAAAATTGGTGTTTTTTACACGTATTATAAATCGTGCTCTCAAAATTTGTTCCGATTTTGCATCCCTTAAGGAAGAACTTAATTCATTACTTAAAAACCGTTGCTGTCAAAAGAGGTTTTAATCCTTCTGTTATCAATAATGCTGTGAAGAAATTCAATAGACCATCTAATAAATCTACTCTTTCCAAATCTGTCAAAAGCAAACCTGATAATTTGGTTGTCCTCCCTTTTTATCCTCCTTTATGTTTCAAGTTAGCTAAAGTTTTACGACGTTTCAATGTTAACGTTATCTTTAAACCTGTCAATAAATTCAAATTCCCCTCCACTAAATCTGCTGTTCCTGATCTCCGTAAATGGGAATTGATAAAGTTCCTTGTAATGGTTGTGATTTATCTTATATTGGTCAAACTAAAAGAAATCTCGAAATCCGCTTAAAAGAACACCCTCGTTATGTAATCAATCAAGAATTTTCTAAATCTTCTATTGCCAAGCACTTTTAGGATTCCGGCCATAATTTTAATTTTCAAAATGCTAAAATTATCTCTAATGCCAATAGTATCTCTGAATTGGACTTTCTTGAAAATCTAGCTATTTATCTTAATCGTGATGTTATTGTTAATGATAAATCTGATTCCACAATGCTCTCCGCAGCTTGGAAAAACCTTTTCAGTACTACCATTTAATTTATTTTTGTATTTATTAATATTAGTCTGTTTTTTATATTTTATTTATTTATTTATTTATTTTTATTTACCTTTTTTTCCTTTTTTTAATTTCATGTGTTTCCATATTTAATTATATGTATTTTTTTGTCCCTCCCAATTTTTGCCCCTCCTACTCTGTGTTCTGTTGTTTTGATTATACTCTTCTGTGATTGGCTGTTGTCTTCTATTTTCCTATTGGCTGTTGACTTCTAATTTCCTATTGGCTGTTTCTTCAGCTTGTTTCCTTTCCCTTTCTCTCATTTCAGTCTTCCTGCTGCTTTAATAGTGGAAGGACGTCTTCTTTGCGCCTGACGAAGACAGACTCAGATCTTTCGAAAGGCCTAGCGCATTTAAAATTTTTTGATGGTGTTTTAAGAAGATATTTTGTTTTTATTAGTTCTTGAGATGGAGCCATCGAGGAAATTGTTCTAAATGCAGCATAGCAGTGCCACCTATTGGGCGATTTACACCAACACGTAGTTAGCATAATTTCATATCAAGGACTAACTAAATGCGAAGTTTGATGAAAATGTTTGCATTAGTTCTTGAAATAGAGCTACTGCGAAAATAGTGTAAATCCTGCAAAATGCAGCATAGCAGCGCCACCTGTTGGGCGATTTACAGCAAAACGTAAACAGAGCCAACTCATATCAAGGAGTAACTGAATCTGAAATTTTTTAAAAATCCGTGCAGTAGTTCCTGAGATAGAGCTATTGCAGAAATCCTGCAAAATGTAGCATAGCAGCGCCACCTGCTGGCCGATTTACACCCAAAACTAAACAGTACCAATCTATATCAGGGACTACCTGAATGTAAATTTTTATTAAATTCCGTGCATTAGTTCCTGAGATAGAGCGCCCACAAAATTTGTGTCACATACAGACAGACATTTTGTGAAAACATGTTTTTTGGAATCTCTGACCCCTAAAACGTGTAAATTCGTCCAAAACCGGAAGTTGAAAATTTTCACGAATCCAATACTTTCTTCTTGTAAAGATAGAAGAATGTAAAAATATTCTGAACCTTCTAGTTACAGTAATTCAAGCATTACTGACAGTTTTTTGCTGGTTCTTTCGCAACCCGTACGAGTCACGTGATAGCTCGGCTATTTTTAGATTTTTCACTCCACGCACAGGTGCGAATTCGTAACAAGTTTTGAATTATTAATATATGGTTTCTAAATAAAATTTACGTCATATTTATTTATAAATCGTGCATCATTAAAAATATATGCATAAACTAAATGTGAATTTAAATTAATAAAACTTTATAATGTTACTTTGATGGCATTAATTTGGTGTCACTTCCATTCATTTTCCCTTTTACAAGAAAAAAATTATTGTACTGTATATGAAGGAGGCTCCCGAAAAAAAAATATTTTTCGTCGACATACAACGAAAAAAATTCTAGTTCACTTTTCAACATAAAACGAGCATACTTGCTGACAGTATTAATAAAATGATTTGTAATTAAACAGTTTTAAATTTCTTATAATTGAATCTAGAGCTATACTTGATATAAGCGATTGTTGTCTCAGGACGGTAGTTTTTTCCCTTTTCTGTGCAGTCGTGTTTGGAAATTAGGCTCAAAATGCCAAGCTTGGCAGAATTTTTAGAAACATCTACTACATTTACCAACAAATTATACAATTACATAGTTTCTTAGAAAGAACGCCTGCCATTCGATACCTTAGAAAAGAAAAGGACAAGAAAACTTGGCAAGAAGTAGCCAGTTTAGATTTGAGATCAACTTTAAACTATTCGTGCATTTTAAATACTCTTAGTGATACTTTTTTAATGTTTGTAAGTGTTATAGCGTGGTTATTTTATAATTTTGTAAATCATTTAAGATTTTAAAGAATTTTAGTTCTTTTAATTTATGGTATCAAAAAGTGAATAATAAATTTTTCCCCATAAATTTCGACTTCACCATTTTGTCCCTATAGCAGAATAAGTAATTTAAATTTTATCCTCACCCTAATAAAAAAGAATGAAAATCAGCTTCCCTCTTAAAACAAAAAACATTATTTTTATTTCTGCTGTATTTGTTACTTTGTAATGAAAATAAATAATTAATTGATTGTATGAAGTGCTATAACCATGAAGAAATCACACAAAGTTTAAATTACTTAAAATTCTTTATTCGTCTTGGAAATGTAATTTTCTATTTTTTTTTTTTATATTATAGTAACAATCAATTATCAAAATAACTCCGCCATGGAAATCTCTCCTTATCAAAGTTTTAAATCCCTTATTAAACTAGTTAGATGTGCCAATCCCAAAACTTTCTATTATCTCATCTATTTTAATATTTCAAAATGTTGTTACAAATATCAATACATGGTGTTACAAATGTCAATATTTCATTTTTATTAGTTGACTAAACTATATCAACTTTGACTTTCATCTTAAATTTCTGCTTCAGTCAATTAATCGGAGTAAAAACCAGTTCATCTCGATCATGATATTTATTAAAATGAATAGTTTTCCGTTCTTCTGTTGTCTATCAGCTGTTCGCGAATAGTCGGCTTATCAAGATGGGAAGTTCCCGTCACTTCATCAGCCGCCGGTGTACAATAGAACTTCGAAAAATCAAGAAAATTACACAAAAAATCTCTATTATAGTGCCCCCTTTCGGCGGAATATTTCCAAATTC
Organism: Maratus speciosus; assembly: GCA_963932465.1. Taxonomy (NCBI): domain Eukaryota; kingdom Metazoa; phylum Arthropoda; class Arachnida; order Araneae; family Salticidae; genus Maratus; species Maratus speciosus. The sequence goes on along the minus strand of CAWVRF010000067.1, from coordinate 310,108 downwards.
AGGAAGGACCTTCTTGCCACGGCCAAAAACGTACACAAAAAATTGGGTTCAATTCTATACATAACTCATACACTTTTCGATGCTACACTATTCAAAATGACACAAAAATCGCTATGACAGTGCCCCGTTTTGGCGGATTTTTTCCAAATTAATGGAGGACCTGCTTGCCATAGCCCAAAAGTTTAAAAAAAAAAATTGTTTCAATTCTAAGCATAACTTCATACACTTTTTGAGGGTACAATGGCAACAGACATACGGACAGACAGAGAATTTCTATGAACATGTTTTTTGGGACCTCTGACCCCTAAAACGTGTCAATACGACGAAAACCGGAAGTCGAAAAAATTTCGATTACAAAACTTTCTTCTATTAAAGATAGAAGAAAGTATAAAAAATTGCCCATTGTGTTTTTTTTTTGTTGTAACAATAATTCATCTAAATTCATTTCCCTTTCTAGATTGTGCGGCGGCTGCATAAACCATCACCTCCTCGAGTTCAAGGGTGAAATTCCAGGACTAGTTAGAGCTCGATTAGCATATTAAAATGGAACTGGCCTGCCAGATCCTATCTTGGTGGAAACTAACTGCAGACTCAATTTTAGTGGATGATTGGTAGGTTTACCATTTGTTTTCATGCACCTAAAGAAAAAACGGGTCATAAAGGTGTGAAAAGATGGATGGCTGGGTGCAGAAAAAACAACACGCCCACCCTATTCCACACACTAAAATTTCCACTTTCCCAACACGCTATCAAAAGAGGAAATTTTTAGAAATGAACAAAAGTTTTTTTTTTATGTAATTGTTATAGCATGTTCAGAAATGTTCATATAATGGAAAATAAAAATGTATACTAATGAAAAATTTTTCATTAGTAATCAATCATTGCAAAATTTTTGTAATTCTTAATTTGAAAGCAAACTGACAGAAAAATAAAATTTGCAATTTTTCTCTCAAATATGAAATTTCAAAATCGACATATACAGCTAGAACGTTTTTTTTTCAAGTGAAGATAATTGTTAACGATTAAACTTTTAATAATCTAATAACTATATGAGTCAATATATATAACTATTTCTCAAATCTTCATTTAAATGTTTTTATGAAATATTGATAAAAATGTCTTAATGCGATCAGGATATTCAACTGAGGGGAAGAGGGAAGATTTAAATAATTATTGTTCATAAAATGAACAATGATTTATTTTAAATGTTTATAAAGTAGTTTTTAGTAAATACAGAATACATAAAAATATTTTTGAATCCTATATGTACTAAATTGTACTGATTAAAAAAGTTAATTTTTATGATTAATTTGAAATCAAAATAATTATAAACTTCGCTGATTTAGAAAATTTTGAATAGAAAATAGGATGAATTCATGTTAGTTGGATTAGATAAAATGTTGAAAGAATTGACTTTCACCAAAATTATGAACAAATTGATTTTGAAATAAATACTTTTCTTCACAAACGTTATAAAAGCAAATTGCTTTTCAAATACTCTGGTGTTATTTCGGCAGTAAAAAAAAAAAAAAAATAGTGGTACATGTAATATACCACTGCCTTTAAAGGGTTAAATTAGTTCAATCCAATCAGGCTTTTAATAATTTTTATGCAGATTTTTAATTTTACCTATAAACAATAGTTAAAATGTACCATGCGAATGAATCCTTTTATATTACTCAAGCACTTAAAGAATGTTATATTTTAAATAAATGGTCACCCAATAGCGAAACACAGATTAATTAATAGAGTTATAGTCATCATGTAACATATTAAGAGAAAAAATTGCCTAATATGCAAGAAGAAATTGCTATAACGTTAGTAGTAGTTAAGGTACCTCAAAACGAATGTGCAGACTTAAATATTTTTAGAAGTTCTGTATTAAAGTAATCATTTGTTGTCCATCCTTTAGAAAGCTCAATGAGCATTTTTAAATATTGATTTCTCCTGGAGTAATTACCTTTAATGAAAACTTTACTCATATAAAAAAAAGTTACATTTATTATTTCAACACACGCTATGTATACATCGGAAATGCTTGTTTCAAGTCAGTCATAATTTCTAGTTGTTTTTTTTTTTTTAAATTCTTAAATGTCCACTATCATCTCAAACAAAGGTGTTTTCTGAAATTTAAAACTGACAATCGCATCAAAACTAAAGCTCTTTCAATTTAAACATTCAAAAGTATAAAACTCCCATAGAATGATGCTTATAAGTCTTCTGCATTTTTATTTTTAATTTAACTGTGCAGTTTATTAACAGTGCAACAACACGTATAAAATCCTATGGGAAAACAGCTGATACTGACGTAACTTTTTTCGGTAACTTGAAGTGATGTTAGTAGTTTTTAACATATCTTTGGTTGTACATAAACAGTACATGGATCGTTAGGAAAGAAATAAAAATCACGAAACGCAATAAATTGTTTTTATAACAGACATAAAACGGCAAGTAATAGTACAAATAAATAAAAAAATTGAAAATATTGAAATTTCTTTTGGAGTTTCCAATAAATTGGCATGTTGATATCAGAAGATTTAAAAATGTTGTTACCTTCTTCAATTATTCTACGTGGAAAATTTTAAATATGAGTGAATTCAATTACCTATTTAAAAGGGAATAAAGAAAATTATTACAGAGGCAGCAACATTATTAGCATGTTCTTTCCTTATAAATGTTATTTATTAAACAAAATATATTGAGTACAACATACATAGTTAGGCATACATAGCTAGGTTATTATACATATACAAGAGAACAACAGAACACAGATTTCTTCACCAAGATGAAAATACACACCAAAATTTCCTTTTAGGCCTTTCATTGTAAATATTTCAAAAACGAAATAAAAATTATTAAACTTTTAAAGACTGTTAATAATGCTCCCAATATACTAAAAGGTTCTATCTACTTGATCAAGGACACTAGCAGTAAAAACTTTGAAATAATAAATACATAAAATTAACAGCAAAAAATATTGTGAACAAAACTACTCTTAAAATATTTGGTATATTTTGACATAAATGAAAGAAAAAGTAAAATCTTACGAAGCACAATTTTAACTTCTAAATAATATAACTGAGTTACTGAGATTTAAAGAATGGAAAAAATATATTAAAATACAGGTTGTTTTTTTCAGAAAAAAATCTTTTTCTTTTTAAATTTTACTTCAAAGATGAAAATGCATTTCTGTGCAGTTTATAAAACTAAAATCCACCCGCAGATGATAGAGACCAAAATTCAAATGGTTGAACACAGGAAAATCTGAAGTCTCTCGCAATTTATTTATACTAATGGGTGAGAACTTTTTGAAATTCAGAGTGACATTTTATTTAAATTAATTTGACGCATGCATGCAAAGATACAACTTTTAACAGAATTTCCACTCTCTGGCAGGTTGGAATTATATAAAAAAAGGTATAAAGGAGGGTTTTCAATGAAAATACAGCATTTTAATATTTTTAGAACTCAACCATAAATTAATTATATGCCATTTTCGCATTGGCCGGTTACAGGTAATCAATCAATTGCCCAATATTCCTTATGATTACAACAACAATGGAGAGCCTGACCATGTTTGCTAAATTAAGCTAACTGACTTCAAAACTCTAACAATGAAGTATTCTAAACAGTACAAAGTAAAAAAATAAAAAAATAAGTAAGATATTGAATTAAATATAAATATCTTTCTCAAAATGTGATTTTATCAGTTAAAAATTTAAAACAAATAATTAGACAATCAAAAAACACATTGAATAATTACACATCATACATTGAAAAAACACATTGAATAATTACACATTATACATAGAAAAAAGACATTGAATAATCATGCATTGAAAAAGTAATTTAAAAATCTGAACTACATCCTTTAAAAAATACTCCTTTTTTTACCCGACTGCCAAGAAGGGTTATGTGTTTCACGCGTATCCGGGTGTGTGCATTTCTTTATACCCTCGAAACATTCCAACGGTTGGATGGATTTTAATGAATGAGGTCTCTATCGATTCATCTTAACCGTCCGATGGTTATAGGCAAGGTTTTGTTTTCATAAATTCAAAATGGCGGCCGTAAAATACAAAATGGCGGTAGAGACGAAAAAAATTTACGCACCCTATTGAGTGGCATATCATTGGATAGATCTTTCAAAATGAAGACGATGTTTCATTGACTATTTTACAGTCAGAAGCTCCGTTTAAAATATGACACAACCTAGAAGTTGTGTAGGTAGCATCTCTAGCTTTACTGCAACTCTAACAATCACAGACATCTATAGGTCTCATCAAAACAGTGTTTATAGATTGATCTATCAATTAAACACCACTTAAAAGTTATCAGTACAAGTAAATAAAAAAATAGGTAAGTAATATAAAAAAACAATTTCATCTGGATGAGAAATAATTAATTAGTTCGCTTTTTTCGCAGTTGGGTTTTTTTTTTTATTTTCTAAATTTAATTTTTACTTGTTTCTTTCCTCTTGTAACATCTTATGAAAGAGCAAAAAATATGTATATATATTTAATATATTCACTAGTTCGCACTTTCTAACAAACTTTAAACAAAGCAGTGAATTTTCAATAATAGGAGCTAAAATTAACTTACTTTAGCAGTAATTATTTCGAGCAAAATAAATTGCAGTCATGTAACTAGGCATTACTTTTAAGATAAACATTGAAATGCTAAAAATAATGTGGTTTTCTTTAGTAATTTTTACTTTTATAGTTATTTGAATAAACTTCTTACTCGTGTCTTAATTTTAGGGTTGATTATTTTTTTAATTTTGGAGAAAATTACTTTTTAGTTAAAAAAAATTAAAATCAAAGTTTATTGAAATCTAACATTAGTAGTTATTTTGTGTATTATTGACGCAACAATAGACTATTGAAAAATATTTAAAGACACTTGAGAAACGTTAAAAATTATTATTATTACAACATCAAAAATCAACTTTCTAATACTTTTTTCTTTAATCATAAATTTTTGTTTTAGAGATATACTAAATTAGAAACACATGTTTGAAATAAAAGTCCAATAAAAAATGCAAACATTTTTTTATTGCGAACTAATGAAAAATGAATGGAATGATAACAGCAATTATAGAGAGTAGTAAATGGAATAATAGTTAATGTAAAACTATAAATAGGATTCCAATACGAAAGGATTAAGTTAACTGATAAAAAGTTTCTGAAATATTCAAAATAATCAGTGGAAAACTGTAAAAATCACACTTAATATCGATTTTGAAACAAAAACACGTATCAAGGTATACACAATTAAAAGACAGATAAATAAAAAAGCACAATGTGTACATAATATTTTGAATTTCTTGTTTGACCACGAAAAACTTATTCTTAAGGAGATGCTGGTGAAGCAGGATTCTCCATTACAGAAAGCAAAAACCCAGGTTAACATATGGAGAATATCACAAAGATTCATTACCCAATTCATTTTCAAAAATTTGCTTTTACCATCAGAAAACTGGTTTTATGAAACTGTATATTAAAATACATAAATTTTAAGCCCTTTTAAAAAAGTCAAAATTTGAAATTTTCACTCAAGTAAGAACTTTAAATTTTATTGTATTTTTCTGCTTCATACATAAAGGGAAATTTTGCATGCACTTTAACATTGGGCGTCAACATTCTGATAGTAAATATGACATTTTAGAAAATCAGCTAAGTATTGAGACTTCATAATTTTAAATTTCTCATGGTAAAGAAAAAAGTTTTTTAAAGTATGTTTTAGAAGTGTGGTGCACCTTGCCTGTCCTATGGTTTAAAAAACAGCATTATTCTCAGGGGCCTCGCTAAGGGGGGGGGAGCCTCCCCCCCCCCCAAACGTTCGTGAATGCTGTTACACTTGGCAAATTTACAAACTTAGTTGATGAATTTCTGTAAAAGTTTAATAAAAATTATAATACATTTTCTATTTCTGACAAACTTTGCAAAAATTACTAATCAAATTGGGAATATTATTAAACTTTTTATGAATAAGAACTATATTACATTTTCTAATTGTGGTAACTTGGCAAAGTTATAAAACTAGTCGGCAAACACTGAAATTTGACTTGGCAATTTAAGGCCCTCTCCCCCACCAATAAAAAGTCTTCGCGATGGCCCTGATTATTCTTGCACCACATATAAAAACAGCAGCTACCTCACCCTATCAACCAAAAACATTAAGTTCTTACAGACTTTTGTATTAAATTTGCTTAGTAAAATCTAATCGTTATGTCTTAAAAACACTACCCTGATTTTTAGATATCTTAAATACCTTTAAACGTAAGAAAAGTGCTGTTGCAAATATAAAATCTACCTTTAGAATCTAAAAAGCACTCTTAAGAATCTAAAATAGGTGCTTAGGTAACTAGAGAGTGCCGCTGGTAACCTAAAATGTTAACTTTTCTCACCAGCAGCACCCTTCCTTTGTTTAAACCTGGAAGAAACTCTGGATTAAGGTGAGGCTACGAAATCGGCAAGGAAAGTAAGTATTAACAATAATTCGGAATTTTTTTTTACGAAATTATAAGAATGATGTAATTCCATAGTGAATTATAATTTTACATTACTAATAAACAGATTACTGAAAATTTTGCTGTACTATTGTTTTATATCATACAGGAAATATATAAAACATGATTAAAAAAAACATTTTTTAAATGTAATTTAAACGAGAAACGTAACATCACATTTTGCTTACATTTATTAAAACAAACACAAAACATATTAAGAATCACAATTTTTGTGTAATAAGTTAGCATAAAACAAATTAGTATATAGAATTTTATTGTACGTTCTTTTACTGTCATTCATTAATAAATACATATGTGGCGATGAAATTTGAACAAAATTTTCCCAATAGAATGAAAAATATCACATAAGATCCGTACCTGAGACCTTGGCTTTATATGTCAATTCCTTGCCATTTGAACTGCTTAGACAAACTGACTTAAGACAATTCCCTAGCATGTAAAAGTGTAGAACATTTTGTAAATATGGTGAATGGTACATTATAAAATAATGTTACACATGTAAAATGCAATACTAAGTATTTTCATCATTTAAACTGTGCAGTATTGGCAGAACTTGTTAAACCAACATGTGAGTGAATTGTACGGGGACAATTTGAGTGGGTAGCTTAGGCATAGGGAATTAAGTGCATTAAGTCACCCTTATTGTATTCACCCAGGAAAAATGTGACACAAACATGGAAAATAATTTAGTTTATGTAGAAAGGATAGATAAGGCTACGTTACAAATGCTTGAGAAGAGGCATATTCATTCAAATAACGAGACTAAGAATAATTTTTGCTATTGCACAGCCATACTTTTATTTGTTTGTGTGAGTTGTATTTTTGATAATCTCAGAGAAGTCTTTATAGCGTTCATCATAAAAGAAACATTCTATTTACACCTCAGACTGTAATGCTTCTTATATACGCTGAAAAGCCGAAAAACTGTTTGCGTACGCATTCAAATAACGGAGATATGCAACCCATCAGCGTAACGCCATATGGTCGGCAGCATATATCGATTTCTGCTCAATACGTTAGTTAAAAAGGATCAGCGTTCTTCTGCCGTTCGAGCATTTCATGCTGTTTCAGTCATTCAAAGGCTTCGTTATGTGATGGATCTGGTTCATTTTCAGAGCCATCCTTTTAATTGTATTAATTTTCTTCAATTTCTTGAACGTTATCCAAAATCTCATCATCATTTAAAATCTGATATGCAGGGTGATTCATGTACGTCACTATTTAACAACTCGTTAATTTAATTTTCTTCGTGGCTTAGGATTCTTCCCATCTTGTTTTTTGTTTTACATTCCTCATTTTGGTCTCTTCTAAATCTGAAGGAAAAAAATGAGAGAAATAGGGCGTTTGGCTAATTGGATGTTCGGTTTAAAAAAAATTTTTGAGAGAAATAAGCTGTTCGGTTAACTGGAGATCCGATAATCGGCGCTCTACTGTATTTGAAATTATTATGAAAACGAAATTGTGTTTTTAAGTTACATTCGTAAAAAGTCTTTCTACCTACCTAACAACGGAAAATTTTCTCATTTGTGTGCAGTTTTTCAGAATATTCTTTGTTGGATCTCTCACAAATGCAAGATTTGCCATATGTATGTATACGGTATGTCAGCATATGTCATATGTATGTTCCATATCTCACAGATGAAGGGTTACTCATACTCATGTGTATGTATCGAAAGGTGTCTTTTCATATTACTTTTCCAAGAAAATTTTTTGTTGCATATGTCACAACTGAAAGGTTTTTCATTTGTATGTATGAAAAGGTGTTGATTCAGGGTAATTTTTTGAGAAAATGTTTTGTTGCATATTTCACAACTGAAAGGTTTATCATTTGTATGCACAAGACGGTGTGTATTCAAGTTACGATTATAAGGAAAATTTTTGTTGCATATTTCACAACTGAATGGTTTCTCATTTGTATGCACGACAAGATGTGTATTCAGGCTACTTTTGTGAGAAAACTTTTTGTTGCATATTTCACAACTGAAAGGTTTATCATTTGTATGCACGACAAGATGTGCATTCAGGCTACTTTTCTGAGAAAATTTTTTATTGCATATTTCACAACTCAAAGGTTTGTCCTTTGTATGTAAGCGAATGTGTATATTCAGGTTACTTTTCTTAGAAAACTTTTTGTTGCATATTTCACAACTGAAAGGTTTCTCATTTGTATGCACGAGAATGTGTGTATTCAAGTTACGTTTATAAGAAAATTTTTTGTTGCATGTTTCACAACTGAAAGGTTTCTCATTTGTGTGCACGACAAGGTGTGTATTCAAGCTACTTTTCTGAGAAAATGTTTTGTTGCATATTTCACAACTGAAAGGTTTCTCATTTGTATGCACGACAAGATGTATATTCAGGTTACTTTTATGAGAAAATGTTTTGTTGCATATTTCACAACTGAAAGGTTTCTGATTTGTATGCACGACAAGATGTGTATTCAGGTTACTTTTCTGAGAAAACTTTTTGTTGCATATTTCACAAGTGAAAGGTTTTTCATTTGCATGCACGCGGAGATGTGTTCTATGGCTACTCCTCTGAGAAAATCGTTTGTTGCAAAACTCGCAAACAAGAGATTTTTCACTTACTTGTGCAAGAATGTGTGAACTAAAGTTACTCATATCTGCAAATCTTTTGTTGTCTATCTCAAAAAAAATTTTTTTTTCATACGTGAAAAGTTTATTATTTAAGCCTCGCTTACACAGCTTTACCAGCTTTCTACACAGATAAAAGAATACTAGCTATGAAGTTGTTGATTCCAATTATTGTTCAAGTTCATTGTTGTTACATTTTCACAATGACAACAATATATGAATATATCTTGGGTCATTTAAGAACTCCCCTGAAAAAAATCCTTAATGATATTCCTCATAACTATTTGTATACCAAAGTGAAAATACTAACTTTATGTCTCGCACGAAAAAAATTGTTTTATTCGAGAAGAAGGATATACATTGATTATTGTGATGCACAGCAATTAAAGACGAAACAGGAGAAGTAAATAAATGCCTCAAGTGAATGAGAAATAATAAGTAAAAATCAAGTGTTGTTGCTCGTGGAGTGTCAACCATGAGATCCATTTTAATGTTTGCTTTTCTCTTTTGTACTTTTCAGAATTCTTCTTCTGTTGTCATTTTTAGTGTATTAATCATCATCCGTGCACTTTTTCTCTGAAAATGACTTACCTGAAATACCTAAAATGAAAGAAAATACATGAATGCAAATAGTTTTAAACTTTAATGACAAATGATTATTATTAATATTTTACTGCCTTATTGTGATTATCAAATTGAACAAATTAACAATAAATAAAACAAAAAAATCCTTATCAAAACTTCATTTTTTAAAATATTAGTAAATTACACGGAAAATGCATATTTTTTTAACTCCACAAGATAGGATCAATCAAATGATTAAAATACAGTTGTACGGTGCCTGTTAATAGTTTAAGCACAACAACAGTTTTAAAATAAAACTTAAAATATTAACTTTATTTCAATATCAGTCTTGTATATGTTAGTAATAGCAGTTTTAACATCATATGGACAATCATCATCAACAAAGGACATAAAGTTATCTTTTAAATTTTATTTCACAACATGGTGTTTAAGAATAGAACAAAAATAACCGTGTCAAAAGCTTAAGCACAAAATCGTTTTTTTGCAAATTTTACAAACTGATATAAGCGGTTGCGCACGCAAATGATTTCTGGGTGTATAAGAAGCAGTCGATTGTTATTTTTGAGTTAGTATAAAATGCCTAAGTCTAAAGAATTTTCAAAGGAGGAGGTGATAAATATCTGGAGTATGAGAGCAAAACATCAGCCTGTTTCTGAAATTGTAAGTGCATTAAAAAAATCAAAATGATGTATTCATCATGTTTTCGCTCCTGGTAAGGATTTGAAACAAAAATTCCGCTCAGAAATGCCACGCGCGGCTACTTTGTGCGAAGATCGGTGCATCAGAATCTTGGCTTTAACTGGTAATTACTCTTTCGCAAGTAAAATATGCAGTTGGAGGACAAATATCGAATAAAAACTGTTCATAGAAGAGTTTTGGAATCGGAATACATCAAAAACCGTAAAATGTCTCGGTTACCATGTCTGAAACGACACCATAAGGAAGCTAGATTACAGTGGGCCAAAGAGCATATGTCATTTGGTGAAAAGTGGCTGAATGTTATATTCAGTGATGAAAAACAATGGAACCTAAATGGCCCTCATAGCTTTAAGTACTATTGGCATGATCTCCGCAAAGAGCCGTGGGAGTACAAATAGCTGACAACATGGTGGCGGTTGTGTAATGGTATGGGGGGGGGCTATTTCTTTCAATGGTCAGATATCTTTAGCATTCATCAGTGGTCGTGAAAACTCTGAAAACTATCAAGAGACACTTGCGAGTCATTTGCTTCCTGTTGCCGAGGTTTTGGGGGAAGAAAAATGGTTATTTCAACATTATAATGTCGATTCATACCTCAAACTCAACTTCAACGTGGCTTAAGTAAAAAAAAAAGTATCTGTTTTGAAATGGCCGGCAATTAACCGTGATTTAAAACCCTATAGAAAATATGTGGGGGTGTTCTCACTCATGCAGTTTATCCAAAATAGAAAGCAGTAATCTTCAGTTAAAGATTTGAAAGATGCCATTGAAAATGCGTGGTTTAAAATTTAACCAGAAACAATAGAGAACCTCATTTTATAGATGGAAGACCGTATATTTATAGTAATTCAGCAGAATGGAGCAAAATTCAAGCAGTAATTTTTTAAATTCTTATTCTACTAAGGAGTAACCCTAGTAGCATCGACAGATCGTATTTTTCTCGGCCTTTCATCAATTCCTCGAAATGTGCTCGAGTAATAACACAGGTATATCCTTGCGAGCAGAACCTGAGAACCGGTTTTCGATGGGCACTATTTCCTCGGGTAAAAGGTATCATTATGAGCATAATTACCGAGGAAAATGTGCTAATCGCATAGTCATGTGCAACAGATAACGGCCGGATATCAAATCACGGTGAAATATGCTAGAAAACGCAGTTTTTCTGGAAGCGTGAATCTGATTGGTTGAAACACGAGAGCTACGAAGATCCCGGATGAAGACGATGTTGTTGTTGATGGCTGTTCGCGAGGAAGAAGGAAGCGGTCGCCATTGCTACACCGCATTATCCGTGGAATAAATACATTTTTTCCGGAAATATGTAAGTTCCTATTTCATTCTTTCTGATGTTATTACCTTTTTCATTTGACAATGCTTCTGATTTACACACGTTTTCCCGTGCTCATTATTGTAATGCACCTTTTTTAATAGTCTGTGTAATTGTTTATATTTAATCTTATATGACAACAAAGCGCAATTTAAAACTGAAAAAAAAAAATTGATTTCATTTCTGATTTTTGGATTTCGGAGCTTGGCAAGTCTGTATGTAGTAGGGTGTCAACGATTTAAATCAGTTTAAATCATGATTTTAATCAAGTGATTTTTTTAAAAAAATCATTGATTAAAATCAAAAAAATTCTAAATGTTTAAAATGACGTAAAAAGTATTCAAATCTAAGATGAACATAATTTGGAAAGTTTCTACAGGTATTGTGACTTATGAATACACAAAACAAAGCTTTAAATAATTGTTTCTAAGCATAATTCCTGAGTATTGTGAAATTTTAAGTACAGTAAGTTTGTAAAAAGCATGGTTTTTATCTAACAAACATAAAAAGCATTTAATTTAAAAATGATATTTCAATCTAATATAATTTACAATGCCATAATTTCCTTTTAATAATCAAGTTATTCATTCTTTTATACTATACAATAAACATAGCAATAGAGTGTCAATGATTTTAATCAATTGATTTGAATCAGATGATAAAATCACATATTTTCTGATTTTTTAAAATAGTGTGAAAAAGCATTATAATCAGTAATGAAAACGATCACTAAATCACTTGTAAAAAATGTAATATTTGTTATTGTTAATTATAAAAATATTAAACTGTGTAAAAAGAAGTATTATACATTTAAAAAAAAAATCTAACTAAATGTTAAATAACTTCAAAACATTATAATATTTAGTAGCTATTCAAATATTTTAATGTTATGGGGAAAAAAATCCGATTTAAGTTTCAAAAATACAATTTTTGTAATCTATTTTTAAATTATGTGTGAATTTGCTGTATACATTGCTACAATTTTTGATCGATTTGATATACATACGCTTTAGAACCTGTGTAAAATTACTGGCTGCTTTATGTATTTATCAAACTATTATTTATCACCTTTTTTCAATCACTTTTTCAAAAATGTAGATTGTGTTCTTAAAAAGTTAATTGTTTAATAATTACAAAATTTAATCTGTATCATCAATTTAAAATTAAATGCAATTTATCAATAACTTTAAAATGTAAGCAGTATTTCATATTGGTTTACATAATTATTACAAAATATTAATGCACATAATGTTGTATGTTACTAAAGAAATTTTTAATTTGCAGTTTTTTGTAAATTCTATAATTGCATAGTTAAAAGTTCATTTTTGAAATGCTTAATTCTTGGTAAATGTTTAATATTTTAACACAGGGAAAAAAAAAAAATCTGATTTAAATTAAAAAAATCTGATTTTTAAAAAAAAATCGGTACAGATGTCATATTCGCCCCATATTGGCGCGATTTTTTTCGCTTGCCAATTTGGCGAAAACATCAACAGCATAAACAACATAATCCGGGTTACCACATCAAGCACTTTGGCGCAAGTTAAGTACCTGTTGCCTATATGATATTGGCGACAGAAAAAAATCGCGCCAATATGGGGCGAATATGACACCTGTTCCAAAAAATCATGATTTTTTTACACCCTAGTATGTAGTAGTATTTTGTTTCTGAAACCAAGCAGTCTGGCAGCCAAAATCCAAAATGCTTTAGTATCATTCAGTCAAGATTTAAGGATACTAAACAAAAAACATCTTTTAACGCTTTCGTTTATTAACACACAAAACAACCCCTACTGCTGGGATATTTAAAAAGAAAAAAAAAAAACAGGCAGATGGGGGGGGGGGTGATATTAAAATACAAAAAAGTTCATAAAATACTCTTATTTTTATCGCTTATGATAAAAAATAAATTTTTGCAGGGTCGCAAATATCAAAACAGCGGTAGAAATGATTAAAAAAAAGTCACTGGTCCCAAGGACCAGTAAACATCAGAGTTTACTGGTCCGCAGACATCGTCACTGGCCCTCTACATAAAATTATATTAAGTACTTTTAACCCTTTGAGTGACAACCCCCCCCCCTCTCCTCCTCCGAGAATATAAACCAAACTTCCTTTCAGTTACCCAAAATTTTCGGCATAATAAAATGTAAAATTATAATTTGCTAAAAATTAAATAAGTAGTACATTATCAAAAACTGAACTTATTAATTATGTATTTTATTTTCGTTTACTTATTTTAACTAACTAAGTTTTTATGCTTATTGTAATGTTTGGTTGCGGTTTTTGTCAGGGATGGGGTAATTTAAGTTTACCTGTCAGAGAGGGAAAAAAGTTACTTGCTTCATCGGAATGTTAAAAGACATATTGCATAGATTTTTTTTTATTTTTTTAACCAAAATTTTTCTAATTTACCAATGTTTTTGAAGACAAAATAATATTTTGTATTTATCGCTAATGCTGCGTGGGGACAAGCATTAACAAATGTTATTAAATACAAGAATATTGTTTTGAATTTTTGCTTTATGGGCATGCAGTGCTCATACATGCAGTATTTTTTACTTACTGCACATGCATGCACAAAATTTTTTGTTTATTTTATTACTATTTGCTTTTTACAAATTCCCTTTCCCCTCTCTTTTTTTAGAAATAACGTTTGGAAAATTTTGGTATTTTGTTTTGAAAACATCATTGTTTTTTTATTGGGCTTAGATCAATTTTAATATTTATATGAATCTCAGAATCATTATCATTACAAAATTTTATATTATTTGCTTTTTACAAATTTCTCCCCCCCCCCCCCCATCTCTCTCTCTCTCCTTTTTCATAAATAACATTTGGAGAACTTTGATATTTTGTTTGTAAAAGCATGTTAAAAGATAGATTGAATAGATCTTTTTTTTTTTTTTTTTTTTAACCAAAATTTTTCTAATTTACCGATGTTTTTGAAGACAAAATAATATTTTGTATTTATCGCTAATGCTGCTTGGGGACAAGTATTATAACAAATGTTATTAAATACAAGAATATTGTTTTGAATTTTTAATCTTATCATCTGTTAACCTTATGTTAATTTTTATAATGAAATTGAATGAGTTTTTGTATATCCCTTGCATATTCTCCCTTGATCGTCTGTCATCTTTTTTGTTATGACCGACATTTTTTTTAGCGATTTTGCAACCCTGACTATTTTCAGCGGTAGAATTGATTAAAAAAAAATCACTGATCACAAGGAACAGTAAACATCAGAGTTTACTGGTCCGCAGACATCGTCACTGGCCCGCTACATAAAATTATATAAGTACCTTAACCCTTTGAGTGACACCCCCCCCCCCTCTCCTCCTCCGAGAATATAAATTAAACTTCCTTTCAGTTACCCAAAATTTTCGGCATAATAAAATGTAAAATTATATTTTGCTAAAAATTAAATAGTACATAAACAAAAACTGAAATTATTATGTTTTTTATTTCCGTCTATTTATTTTAACTAAGTTTTTATGCAAATTTTATGCTTATTGTAATGTTTGGTTGCAGTTTTCTCAGGGATGGGAAAATTTACGTTTACCTGTCAGAAAGGGGAAAAAGTTACTGTTAGTTACTGGTCCTTCGGACCACTAAATTTTTTAAATTAGTGGTCCAATTGAATTTTTAGTGGTCTCGGACCAGCGGACCACCAAGGATTTCGAACGCTGCAAAATAGTCAAATACTTATTGCTGATTATAAATATTTTGAGATTTAATATAAATTGGAAACTAAAATATATTGCACCTAAAAAGAGCACAATCTTTTTCTTTCTATTTACACCAAAATTGACAGTCAACTAATTGAAAACAGAAACAATTTGCTTTTCACAAAAAACAAACATTCACTATCAAGGGAATTTTTATACACAGAACAAAATATATTTTTTACTGAAGAATTTGAATGCAAATGTTAGCATGCCTGTATTTTTATTGCCTAACCTTTTTAAACTAAATTAAATGAAAACCAGAAAATATTCTTTCTAATGAAACTATAAGTAACTCATTGTCTTCTAAATTAGGCAGTTTATAAATTAATATTGCTCCACATAAATATTCGTTCTACATTTACAAATCAACATTCAGAATCCTTGGTGTTCTGCTGGTCCGCGACCACTGAAAATTCAACCTGACCACTAAGGGACAGTCCATAAATGATGTCACACTTTTTGGCCCGTCCCCCCCCCCCTTTGTCACACTTCACCTTACCTCTTGCCCTCCCCTCTTGTCGCATGTCATGCTATATTACATAACATATACTTGCAGTTCAGAAACAAAGCACTGCTTTATAGATCATATTTAAAATTTTAACTTTATAATTAAACTTTCATATTAACTTTAACTATTTGTTTTCACGACATTTGTGAGCATAACTATAAAATATGATTTGTGTATTTATTTTGTATGAAATAATATTAAGGTTTACGACAAAAAACATAAATTAATATGCAATAGTCATAAAATATTAATATGAAAGAGCATTTGAAAACAGTAGTATTTTGGAATTTGAAATGGAATTTAATATATTTGGCTTTAAATCTTATCCTTTAGTGTTGACTCTAGAAAAAAAGGGCCGCCGGGCAGTAATTTTTCAAAAAGGGAACACTATTCTAAAAAAAGGGAACACTATCTAAAAAACGGTACATTTCTTCAAAAAGAAAACATTGTTCTAAAAAAAGGCACATTTTTTTTTTTTCAAAAAAGGGACACTTAAACCTTGTTCACAAAAATATTTTGAACTGGTTTGTTTAGAGAGCCTAGAATTTGTGATATTTTTTCGGGATCAATTGGATTGCCACGAGGCACATAGGAAATGTTGAAAAGGGCAGCTGGGCGTATCGGGAGGGTTTAAAAGAGCTGCCGGGCACAAAAAAGAAAAAAAGGGCCGCCTAGCGCTGCGCCCTGCTAAAGAGCGGCTTAGAGTCAACTCAATACTATCCTTACTTTATGAGTATAAAATACTTTCAAGGATCGATGCAGGTTTTTATTCTTGGGGCCCATTTTGTGAAAAGTAAGTTATTTTTGTGAATTTTATAATATTTTTGTGAAAAATAGTATTTTGTAACGAAAGTGGAAATCCAGTTACTCATTCGAACCAAGAATTTATAAACAAAAACTTCTTTAAATCCCCTTGCTAATTTTTTTGTTTTTCGTGATCTGGTTTTATTTACAAATTACACATTTTAAAAGTTTTTATGAAAAAGAATGTTATGAAAGGGGCCTGTTTATTAAAAGGAATTTTGTGAAGGGGTCTATTTTATTAAATAGATTTTTGTGAAAGGGCCCTAAATAGGCCCCAAATTTTGCATGGATCGACCCCTGATTTTAATTTCAAAATAACTTCAAAATTTAATCTGCTGATTTTTAATGCTTTTATTTTAACCAAAATGTGTGATGTCACATTTCTTCTTACCCCCTCCCAGCCCCTTGTCACAATTTCACGAACCCTACTCCAAGCATGACATTAGTTGTGGGCAGCCCCTAAATTGAAAAATTTATTTGTCCGCAGAACCAGTAACTTTTCTGCCCTCCCGATCGCAAATCACAATTTTATTTTATTTTTAACAAATTAAAATTTCACATTTTATTAATGCTGAAAATTTTGGATAACTGAAAAGTGAGTTTGGTTTATATTCTGGGGAGGGTAGAGGGCTCAAAGGGTTAAAGGTGCTTAATAGAATTTTATGTTGTGGACCAGTAAATTCTAATGTTTGAGTCCTTGAGACCAGTGACTTTTTATTAATCAGTTCTGACACAGCAAATTTAGCTCGAAACATAAAGATTGGGGGATATATATATAATAGTAGAAATAAGCAAAAAAAAAAAAAAAAAAAAAAAATGCAATTTTGTACCAATCATTCTGACAGCCATAGTTTGGTTATCTTCACTG
The DNA here is from genome assembly GCA_963932465.1 of Maratus speciosus. Taxonomy (NCBI): domain Eukaryota; kingdom Metazoa; phylum Arthropoda; class Arachnida; order Araneae; family Salticidae; genus Maratus; species Maratus speciosus. The sequence continues at coordinate 292,466 of CAWVRF010000067.1, read as the reverse complement.
CAGTCTTGATTGGTTGTTGCCATACTTTCTTAGCAATCTTCTATAATTAGAATGCACAGACAAGATATTTGACTGTGGTCCAAAAATGATAAACATGTAACAAATGTGACCATATTACACTTATGAACTTTATGGTCTTAAATCACATTGTTTGGCGACTTTTTTTTTAATATAATATATAAGTGAACTATTAAATACAGTCAACTCTGTGAAATCCGCTGATGTATAATCCGCCAATGTCTATTATCCGGACTACATGTTGGAATGTAAACAATGAAAATTCCATTAACAGTTAAACTCTTAGATAAAGTTAAATTTGGTATTTTTTTTTCATAAGTTATCAGTTCTCCAATGAATAAATATTTAAATATAAATTGGACATAAATGTTTAAATTTCTCAGGGCAACAAAATTTTATCTCAGAGCAAAAAGTAATGATTGTTCATAGACTATAGAAAAAAATTATTGACAACAAAGCAAAACTGAAATTACCATTATGTTGTGTCAACGTTTAAAAAAATTAATACAATTAGTAAAATAATAATGCATTATGTTTTTCTTTTACATTGTAATTATAATTTGTGTGCAGTTGTTTCTAATTTATTGCCAGACTCTAAAAAGTAAAATGTAAACAAATGGATGATCTATAATCTGCAAAAATGTGTAATCCGCAAAACCCTCTGTCCCTAAGTGTGCAGATTTCACAGAGTCGACTGTATATAATTTTATTTTTATTTTATGAAAATCAAAAGGGTTTTGTCGTAAAGATGAAAATAAGCACTCGCCACACGGCGATTAAACTTGAAAGACTGGCGACTAAAAATATGGAAGGAACCGGTCAAATGCAGGATTTTGTAAAAAAAAAAAAAAAAAAAAAAAAAAAAAACTCAAATTTCATCAAAAAATCACGAAAAATGCCGCTAATTTTGTCAAGAGATCGCGAAAGAAGCGTAAATTTCGTCAAAGGATCGCTAAAAACTCTAATTTCGTCGAAGGATCGCGAGAACTCAAATTTCTTCGAAGGATCACAAAAACTCAATTTCTTTGAAGGATCGTGAAAACTCAATTTCTTCGTAGGTTCACGAAAACTCCAATTTCTTGGAAGGATTGCGAAAACTCAATTTCTTCGAAGGTTCGCGAAAACTCCAATTTCTTCGAAGCATTGTGAAAACTCTCATTTCTTCCAAGGATCGTGAAAACTCTCATTTCTTCGAAGGATCATTAAAACTTGCATTTCTTCGAAGGATCATGAAAACTCTCATTTCTTCGAAGGATCGTGAAAACTCTCATTTCTTCGAAGGATCGTGAAAACTCGCATTTCTTCGAAGGATCGTGAAAACTCGCATTTCTTCGAAGGATCGTGAAAACTCGCATTTCTTCGAAGGATCGTGAAAACTCGCATTTCTTCGAAGGATCGTGAAAACTCGCATTTCTTCGAAGGATCGTGAAAACTCGCATTTCTTCGAAGGATCGTGAAAACTCGCATTTCTTCGAAGGATCGTGAAAACTCGCATTTCTTCGAAGGATCGTGAAAACTCGCATTTCTTCGAAGAACTGTGAAAACTCTCATTTCTTCGAAGGATCGTGAAAACTCTCATTTCTTCGAAGGATCGTGAAAACTCCAATTTCTTCGAAGGATCGTGAAAACTCTCATTTCTTCGAAGGATCGTGAAAACTCCAATTTCTTCGAAGGATCGTGAAAACTCCAATTTCTTCGAAGGATCGTGAAAACTCTCATTTCTTCGAAGGATCGTGAAAACTCCAATTTCTTCGAAGGATCGTGAAAACTCGCATTTCTTCCAAAGATCGTGAAAACTCCAATTTCTTCGAAGGATCGTGAAAACTCTCATTTCTTCGAAGGATCGTGAAAACTCTCATTTCTTCGAAGGATCGTGAAAACTCCAATTTCTTCGAAGGATCGTGAAAACTCCAATTTCTTCGAAGGATCGTGAAAACTCCAATTTCTTCGAAGGATCGTGAAAACTCTCATTTCTTCGAAGGATCGTGAAAACTCTCATTTCTTCGAAGGATCGTGAAAACTCCAATTTCTTCGAAGGATCGTGAAAACTCCAATTTCTTCGAAGGATCGCGAAAACTCCAATTTCTTTGAAGGATCGCGAAAACTCAATTTCTTTGAAGGATCGCGAAAACTCAATTTCTTTGAAGGATCGCGAAAACTCAATTTCTTCGTAGGATCGCAAAAACTCCAATTTCTTGGAAGGATTGCGAAAACTCAATTTCTTCGAAGGTTCGCGAAAACTCCAATTTTTTCGAAGGATCGCGAAAACTCCGATTTCTTCGAAGGATCGTGAAAACTCCAATTTCTTCGAAGGATCGTGAAAACTCCAATTTCTTTGAAGGATCGCGAAAACTCAATTTCTTTGAAGGATCGCGAAAACTCAATTTCTTTGAAGGATCGCGAAAACTCAATTTCTTCGTAGGATCACAAAAACTCCAATTTCTTGGAAGGATTGCGAAAACTCAATTTCTTCGAAGGTTCGCGAAAACTCCAATTTTTTCGAAGGATCGCGAAAACTCCAATTTCTTCGAAGGATCGCGAAAACTCCAATTTCTTCGAAGGATCGCGAAAACTCCAATTTCTTCGAAGGATCGCGAAAACTCCAATTTCTTCGAAGGATCACGAAAACTCAAATTTCGTCGAATGGCTGCTGAAAAATCGTGAATTTCATCGAAGGATCATGGGGGGGATGCAAATTTCATCATAGGGCATGGAAAAGTTCAAATTTTGTGAATGGTTCGCAGAAAACACTAGAACGGGCTCTGTGACAGACTGACAGAGGAGCGAGACGATTAGGGTTTCATCAGATGAACGAAACCCTAAAAATTGAATTTCAAGCCCTGTCTTCAGCGGTTATAAAATTTTTGCGACGATTGATAAATCTTGCCATTTCATTTTACGATTGATTGACAAAATTTACTCTGTTTTTCCTCTGTTGAATTGAAAAATTGCATGTTATTTTTCTGAGATGAGTAGACAATTTGATATTTTTTCCCATTAATCGATCACAATTAAAAGATTTCGCAGTTTTTTTCTTGTGTGGAGTTGACATATTTCTTGATTTTTTCCCCCCTCTTTACAATCAATTAACAAATTTTGCATTTCCCTTGCCTATTCGATGAATTTAGCTGGGTTTTTTTCTCCTTCGGCCAATTAGTGAAATTCAGATTTTTTTTTGCAGCTGATTGATGTATTTTTCGATTAAATTAAATAAAAGGGTGAATAAAAAAAAGCAGTAAGGACCCCTGGGTGCATAAAGTAGTTAGTAGTAGGGCCGCCGGGCTTTATGCCCTGACAAATAAGCCCATAGTCAATACTATTTTTACATTACCAAAATTCCTTTTTAGGTGCATTCGTAATTATATAAATATGTAGCTATAGTTGTCATTCAGTCAGTACGTCTGTCTGTCTGTCACTCTGCATATAAGTGAGGAAAAACTACCCAACCGAATGTTCTGAAATTTTAAATATATAATTATTGCAATATTTTGTTGAGTCATTTCAAATTTTATGAAAATCAGATCTATAGTTTAATGACAGGGATAGTCTAAAGTTTTCCATTACATTACGGCCAATGGGGAAAAAAAAGTGCATTTTAATGATGTTACAGCCAACAGAATGAAATGGATATGCACTTATTGAACCGTACTAAAATATACATTCAGTGAGTACAATATGCGGTGCAAAAAATATTTATAAAACTAGCTATAGTACGAACGCACCTCATTAGCTACGTTTGACGTGCAATTTCCAACTTGCTTTTGTGTATCAGTACTTTAATGAAATCCAATATTTTTTTTACATTTCAATTACTTTTTTTTTTTTTTAATCCTTAGGATATACCTAGAATTCCTGAGAGTCCACTCTGAGAATGCAAACAGTGTTCCCCTTGCAGCGTGACTTTTTAGAGAAATCTGTTTAACGGTAATTATAATTATGTTTATGCTAAAGAAACTACTTTTTGCAATAGATGCTGCTTAATGTGATTATGTGTAATATCAGCCTGTTAGTGTTTTCAAAATCATCATGTCTCGACCTAACGCATCATGCTAAAAGCATCGCTTTGTGTGAAAAATATTTTGAATTATATTAAGAATTATATAAAAAAATTCAGTTGTAGTTGGTTCAATATATTCTTAATGCAGCAAACCAGTCCCATGAGATACAAATGTACTTTTTAAATTAACTTAATTTTTTATATATATATATTGCTAAATCATACTTAATTAATGCAAAATTATACCCAGGTTTCACTGATAAATGTATATGTATTATGTAGAAGTTTAAAGTGTTCTGCAAAAAAACTCAATAAAGTCCCCCCCCCCCACCCTTTTTTTTTTATAAAGAAAACCCCGAGTTTTAGACCAGTGTGCTGGGTGTTTTAAAACCCTGTATATTGTTATCAAAAACTTGTGGTCCCGAAGTAATCACATTAAGCAGCATCTATACTATACAGTGAAACCCCCGATCTATCGTTCCAGCATCCATCGTTTTCCCACATTGATCGTTTTACTTCTATGGTCCCTGCACAAATTATACTTAAATAATGTTAACGAAACCCGCATTCATCGTTCGTCAAGAAATCTTTTTCCCGCATTCATCGTTGTAAAATTTTTCTCCCCACCGAAATGAAATTGAAGGTCAAGCGGATCCATATGACATACAAACTGGAATTACTTCTTTTATCCTAAAATAACTCATTTGAGCTGTTTCGGGAGGGGGGGGGGACAGAGATTATCAAGAGGTCGTACATCTTCTTGATGCCAGAATAATCAATTGTTTTAAGCAATTTTACAGGAGAAAGCTAGTGAAATATCTTTGTTTCATGGAATAAGCAAAAGAACGTACTCCAAAAATAGAGCTTCTGCAGGCTATTCATTTTGTACTTTCAGCTTGGCATGGAGTAACTTCTTCGTTCCATCCAGAAGTGTTTCGTGAAATGCAGTTTTTTTGCGAAAAACTCATGAAGAATGCTCAACAGAAGGGAAAGAAAATAATGAATATGCTGACGATAATGCAAATGAAGAGTGGTTGCGTGTAAAAGAGGATGTCTCTGTTACAAAATTTAACGATATATTTCTATTGATCGAGATGTTGCGACATGTGGTGTCCTAAGCATAGAAGAAATGTGTGATGATGCAAAAAATGAAAATAATGGCGAAGAAGCAGAGGATAATGTTCATGCCGATGAAGCTAAGCCTACACCAGCGCAAAGTCTGTCTGATTTAATTACGGCATTTGAAACTATACGAACTTTTTTATATGTACATGAAATTACAGAAAATGACCAGAAATATGTTGTACATCCTGAAAATTTGTTGTTTAATTTAAAAAATGAACGAAAAACTGAATATAAAATTACTCATTTTTAGAATAAATATCCATTTTCTACAACTTTGATTTATTTATTTTACAGTTTGGTCTGTAACAAATTAGTATTTATTAATATACTGTATACATTGCATGTATTAGTAAGTAATGCTTAAACTTTTTCATGTTTTGACGTTAAACCACATTCATCGTTTTCCTGCATTTATCGTTTTTTCCACACACACCTTGAAAAACGATGGATCGAGGTTCTACTGTATTTAAATATTAATAAATTTGTATGTGTTCAAACTGTTCAAAGCAAAAAAGACAGTATTTATATGAAACATTTAATTATAGACTTTTTTCCATAATTGTATTAAAATATGTATTACTTTCCTTTCTCTTCAGTTTGTAGAATTTTTTTGTTGTTGGATTCGTATTGATTTTAAGCAGAAAATTCGTGTTTTGGTTGGTATAAACTGATCCATGTTAAACGTTAATGTTTTTGAGTTACCAGACGTAACTTGACGTCTCTTGCTACTTCAAAGAGTATGTTAAGTTATACACTAATGTAACAAATACTTCTTTATTATAGGGGCTATGACATAACTCAGTCATGACCGAGTTAAGATTAAGAAAGTGTGATTTCTTGGCAAATATTATAAACTGTCGTGAAAGTGAAATTGCGACCAATAAAAAATGTCTAACTATATATGGCTTATTTCTTATTATATATATATATATTGTATTAATTGTTATGTTTTATTTATGCATAAATTAAACTAATAGTTTTTTAATGTGTATATTAAATGGTATCAATATAAAACAAATAATTGTTTGTGCGTTTGATACATTGATAACTATTTTATAAAGATATTTCAATCTGTGAATGTTTTTAAAATGTAAATAAAGGTTGCCACAAAGTGATTTTGAAAATGTTGATAAATTGCCAAATAATTTTTGCAGTTGTAATTATTTATGAGTACAAAAACAACGAAGATAATGTGTCAAATGATTTCTGCCAAAATATGCCAACTGACTGTGAATCTGCAGTAACAAAATATTTTAAGCACTAAAAAGTAGAAAATATAAATAAATAAAAAATGTATTTAAAAATATTACTTTTTTATCATTTCAAATTTTCAAATAGTTTAATATTAATATAATTATGATTACACATTGAGTAAACAGTTTAGAAGAAGTGTAGTTATAATTGTTTATGAGTACAAAAACAATGAAGATAATGTGTCAAATCATTTCTTCGAAAATATGCCAACTGACTGTGAATCTGCAACAACAAAATATTTAAACACTAAAAAGTAGAAAAGATAAAAAAAATAATGTATTTAAAAATTTATATGCCTACTCTTTTTATCATTTAAAATTTTCAAATGGTTTAATAAATATAATTATGATTACACATCAAGAAAACCGTGTAGAAGTCTATTTTTAAGGACCATTTCATGTTTTTTATCCAAGTGTCAATCAAAAGGATGAATTTTCAATAATCGGGCCCATGCCAAATTAACGTGTTGTAATGAAAAATTTTTTTAACTACATAAACTTGCAGTTTTGAAAGGTGTGATTTTTAAAGATAAACGTTGAATGCTTATGAATTGTTTTTTAAATTGTTGTTATTTTTTTTCACCCCTCCCTTTTTTTCCCCTCTTCTCCCTCATGTCTGTGGAAACATAAATAATTTCGAAATTGGAAACTCCTCCCCCCCCCCCCCCCAATTGTGAAAATTTGGCTTTTTTTTTCTCCTCAGGTTTCCAAGAATAAAAATTATACAAAATTGTATTTTTTTTTTTTGCTTGGTTTTATGCACCTTGGACCTGAAATAAAACAGATGTTGTAAAATTATCTGTGTGACTGAAAATAAAGCCAAAATGGTAAATTTTCTCTTCAATCTGCGTGCAGTCTGTCTCAAATCGAAAGGTCTGTGTGACATAAAATAACGATGGTGGTGTAAACTTTTTACAAATTTTACAGCAGTTCATTGAAATTTAATTTTTTTTTGGGGGGGGGGGCGAAATTGTTTTCAGAAAAAAAGTGTCATCTTTTTTCTGAAAACTTTTATCTCTTAACTTCGGTGTAGCTCAAAGAATATATTATAATTACATATGTAAAAGGCTGATGGGCCCGCAAAATATTCTGCTATTTCCAAAAAGAAAAACACGATTGGGTGATCCATTTAAACTGTATTTTACATGTCATGCTAAAAATGTTGTATATGCAACTGACAATATTGCCATCAGTTTTAATAGTTGTTGTCCCGGTAGCAGAATGTTCGAAACAGGAGACGAGCTTCGCAGATTTTCTTTTCTCTTTTGCAGATTCTTCTTCGTCAGACCTTTATTTTGCTTCATAGTATTATGTTTAGCTCTTTCTTTATTACTTAATACAAAAAGTTAATATTGTTATTAATAAAATATTTTAAAATGTCTAAAAACGTTACATGTAAGTGATTGTTTGATTAATTAACGCTTCAATTGTAAAAATATTTTACCTGCAGATTATTTTTTGTCCCTGAAGTATCTGTCACAGGCACATGGAGAATTTTCTGCTACTGGGGTTGTTGTATAATAAAAAATATCTGTTATACTACAAACTATGAATAATAACTGGTTAAATTCAGTTTTTGTGGTACTTTATTCTTTCGATGGGGGGGAGGATGAAATTGACCTACTTTTTTGGCTCAATGAATGGTATCCTGCCTTTAAAGAAAATTATAGAGGATTCCATGAAATCATAAAACCACCTTTTCTTCATAGCAAAAAGCTGGTTTTTGTTGTTTGAAATAAGATTTTGGGTGAAATCTGTAGGGTATACTTGATAAGTACCAGGTTTCAATCTGAAGAAAATCTCCAAAATTGGCCCTTTGTAAAATGGTTATTTAAACACTGAAACTGTTTATAGAAACAAAGTGTAATTTTGTATATGAAGTCTTAATTTTTTTTTCTTTGCAAATTTGCCGGTTCCTATTTGGAAAGTTTTATGTTTGTTAATTTTAACTTGTATATAGAAAAATTAACTGAAATAACAGTAGACATTAAAGGTCTGCACAGACTAAAATTTTCAGGTTTGGCCTTAACAAATTCTATCTTGGCTTAAAATTTTTACAATTTTGCTGTTATTTCAAATTGTGCAGACCCAAAAAATCCAAGATTTAAAAAAAAAAATACTAAGCTAGGGCCAAAATCCCAAATTCACCTTCAGTTTCTTTTTTGAATAAGTATTCAATCCTTTTCAAAAGATATTTTTTCTTTCTTAAAAATTTCAAAATGGACTTTTTTGAATGACCCCATATATCTCTCATTGAAATAAAATACAAAGGTACTAAATAAAGCTTACTGAAATAAACCACAGTTTTATATGTATATACACAACACATGATTATGCACAAAAATTTACTATTTTTTTCTCTTTTTGTCTAGCTTTGTGAACTGCATTTTACATCTGATGACATTCATGATATCCCCTCTCTACACTGCAGAAAATGAAATATTGTCAGCAGTTTTGTTAGCTACATTTAAGAAAAGATGGCATTCCGTCCTGATAATTTGGCTAGAACACTTCTAAAACAAGATACTTCATGTAATTACCCAGATGACTGACTTCAAATGGAAAATACAGATCAACCTTCCCTTGCAATTTTTTTTTTCCGAAGTTATTTTAAATGCATTAGTTTTTGTTTGTTCCTGTTGGAACATTAATTATAAACAGTGTAATTGATGCACTTATATATTTAAACTTACCTTGAATTTCTTTTGATGTGTATGTTATATTATGTGTTATTTAAAAATAAATAAATCTTAAATTTATATCAGAGTTAATTAAAGTTTGCTTTTGAAATTATTAGCTATATTTGAGGACATGAGTTTCAAAATTCGCCTTATCCAGAAAATCAAATTTTCAGAAATCGTGAAAAACCTCTGATCATGTCCATTGGTCTTCATTCTAAACCAAGATTTTACAATGCCAGAAATACACAGTAAAGCTAGTGTTTTGCAGATTGTATTGTTTTCTCAATTCATGTCCACCAGTACCAGTAGAATAGAATGACAGAGAAAACTCGATTTTTTAACTTTTAGATAAGACAAGTTTTGAAACTGACGTCCTCATTTAATTCTTATGCATGAATATTCAATAAATATTTTATTACTTCTACTTTTTTATGGGATGTGAATGTACACAGCCACGTTTGAATCATTCTGTGACAATAAATTGCTTCAGAAACTTATTTAACTTAGAAGATTTGTGTTTAGATTTCTATGAAGAGTTACGGGAAGAAGCAACAATTTTTTTTTTCTGCCATTGTTTAACCTTAATAAAACTTTCAAATAGTACATTTATATGAAATGAGCAAGTTAATTGAACAGAATTTAAGTACTTTTTGTGTACTCTAATTTCAGATGTACATAGTTTGCAGCTGATCCAATAAATTTTACATCAAGAAAGTTTCTTTAAATATGTTGCATAATATGTAGAAAATGGAAATAAGATAAATCTTATTTATTAACATTTCTGGATCTAAACATGTTTGTTTGATCAGCAGAGTATGCACTAGAAATTGGGGTATTTTATTAATGTAGTAATTAAAAAATGCAGATAGTATATGTAGATTCTTAAAACAACACTTCAAGTTTAGAAACAATAAGATAAAATAGCTAACATTAATGTGATGTTTTATGTAGGCATAGAGATATAAAACTGAAAAAAAAAATGAATTAAGATAATGTATTTTTTCAGTCATCTGCCCTAATATCTAAACAGCATAGCTGCCAACTTGTACGGATTTTTCATACCACTAAAATGTAACAGAAAATTTTAGTTAATTTAATCACCGCAATTCAAGCAATTTTAATGTTTAAATAAATAAAAAAATTCTATAAAATTTTAGTGGTAAGAAAAATACGTACAAGTTGGCAGCTATGAAACAGAAACTAACAGGAGATGGATGTTGCTATTAAACAACAAAAAGTACATTCAAACCTCATTAACATGTACAGAATTAACCTGGTATACTTTTAATATGAATTGTTCCTACAATGCCTGTCAAAATTAATACAACAATTTTGTTACTAATAATATAAACTATTGATGATAACATGAGGGAAAAACTTTTAATTTGCCTTGAAATTTATGTTAACGAGGTTTGACTGTATAACTACTACAGTAGTATTTTAAATTTTGTTTCAGTCATGAAATTTATGGATTAATAAACAAAAACAGTTAAACATTTTAAATAATATCACGAGCATTAAAGCCTTTCCTTATTCCACGTTGTGTGGATTTGTTCGCATTCAACTATTGTGACCTATGCATCTGGATGCGTAAGTGTAGGTGTTGAAATTTTTTTTCCTACACTTCCAGAGAATGTTGATCCTGTGCTAATGAAGCCCAATTCCATAATGAATATAAATTTATGTAAATTTTTTGAATGAAAAAAATCATCGCAGCAGTGTTTTGGGAAAAAAATTATCAGAAAGGCTCAAAAAGTTATTTTCAAATAAATTGGACAATTAGATTGATCAATAATTATTAAAATATTAATTAAAATAGTTTTTCTATCTATTTTTCTTAAATCATATTAAAGATACAAATATTTCAGAGGGGGAAAGACCTACTTTACAGAAGTTTTCACAGACAATACAGTCTTGAAGTATCAGCGTGACATAAGATTTTTCCTTAAACATCTAGGTAGTACTAATAGAAAAGAAATTAACCGTAGACGTGAAAGTTGTGAATATTAACCCCTTGAGAGGCGATGGGATATATTTTATCTCACCTAAGTTTAATCAAGATTTGCACCGGAAACTTTTAAATAAATTTTATTTTTGTAACTTTGATGGAAAAAACTTGTAAAATTGCTTTTCCTTATTTTGAAACAAAAATTTTCAAAGATCCGGTGTGAATTTAACATTACAGGAACACAATCACTTTCTCAAGGGGTTAAATGAAATGGATTTGAATTAAAAATGGGACTTGCAAAGCTGAACCTAATTCATACATTTGTTTTAGAAATATAATCTGTTATTACGGTGTGCTTCTTCAAGAGTTTTATTTTTTATACTTTACAGATATGAATTATGAAATATTTAAGAAAAAAAAATATAAGCATACTTATTACCACCTTCCCACGTAATGAAAGAAGAAAAAAACTTTAAACCAGAAATTTTATTTAATGAAATAAAGTATATTTCAAATCTCTACCACATAGAGGCAAGACACATTTAATTAAATAAATTTTCTGGTTCAAAGTATTTATTTTTGGGAAAAACGGCTTATTGGCAAATATGGGTATGTGTTTGGGACAGTTTGTGTGATAAAAAATGGTCTTTATTTAAACGAGGAGGGTGTGAGGGCCTTTTTCTTTTGTATGCCTCTTGTCAAGGATCTCCGAACAGACCTAAATTGTACCTAATTAGACACCTGAATCCCACCTTAACCCCCCCCCCCTCCAAAAAATGCTTATTTAAAAATATGCACTCTTGTGAGTTATGAGTGTTTATACAATAGTATAACTTACTGAATTATTCATATGTACCTTGGTAGAAAAAAGGCCCAATGCATTTTTCATCTCTTAAAGTCGAATAAAATGAAAGAAATAACCTTTCACATTTTAAAATGAAAAATTTAAAGGGCAAAAACTTATCAAAGCAGAACAATAATTTAGAATTAACAAAATTCTTTTAAAATATTTCTATCAAACAAAATGATAAACAATAACAGTGGTAATTGTTAGTCCAATATTAATACTTAAAAAATCCCTTTTTTAAGTATTAATATTGGAAAATCCCTTTTTTAGAGCCTTTTTTTTTTTTTAATAAATCAGTTTGAGTTCAGCAAGCAAACTTTATTTAAAATAAAAGGCTCTAGGAAGAGGATAAATAATAGAATTTAATAGGATTATTTAAATGAAGGAGTAGTATTTGTTCAGAAATAAACTAAGAAAATATGGAACTTTAATTCACCCCCCCCCCCTCAAAAAATAAAACAAAATTTGGATATTTTTGTTTAAATATTTTGTTTCAAATGATTGTAGTAAAGCTAATAGAAATTAAAAGTGAGCATATTTAAATTTCTAACTCCTAAAATTTTAATGTATGTATATTTCGCAAAATCTGAAAATAAATATTCTGAAATCGCTTTCATTTATACACCCAACCAACCAATCTATAATTCATCGCTTGCTCATCAAAATTTGCTTGATAACTCATCGGACATTCATCGTCATGAAATCGTACTCCTCGGGGATTCATCATATTTTTTTCTAAAATTCATCAGGTTGCGATCATCCATTGATCTAAGGCCAATGAGACATTTCTGAGTAATTGCCGATGAAAATCATCCCTGGCCGATGAGAATACGATAATCGGCCACTTATCGTGTAATCAGATTTCGATGAGAGGCCATTGAAGGGCCAGACACAATTTGCTACTAGGGAAAGAACTAATGTGCTTAAACTTTTGACACACTCATTTTCATTCTTTTAATAAATTCCATTATTCGAGATAAATTTTAAAGCATCAATCTGTTAAATATCTTTTCAAAACTACAATTTGCAGGATATGTGAAAAAGAAACTTTCAGTCAATAATAAAATTTTATTTTGAAATTTTTTGTTTTGTGCTTAAACTTTTGACATGCACTGTAATACACAATGCAATGATAAACACTTCATAAATATATAACAATGTTAAAAGGTTATACGTTTAGAAAAAGTTAATCCTTTTTTTAAACAGATGGGTATGATACATTAAAAAAGTGGAAAGCAGATTGATCAGAGGGTTTCAAATAGCATGCAGGACTTTTGCCCTTTAAATTCTTTCACAGGTATGGGATTATTTCAAGAATTATTTATTTTCTGTAGAGTTCTGCAAAATTAATTTTTTAATAGATTGTTAAATAATTATTTAACAATCGATGATATCGATTTTTCGACTATAATCGAATCTTAAATAATAGCAAAAATTGAAAAAATGCCATAAAATCAGGACTAAAGGAGGGTAAGCCCTCCTGAACTCAAATCATAGGTGATATATTATTTCGGATATCAACATGCCTTTTTCTATGTGCTTACAGAACACACAACGATTAACAAGGTATCATTAGAAATGTTTTGGAGCAGTATTTTTATTACTCATTAAAATATGAATTATGTATTTCAATAAAAAAAAAATTAATAGCAATAATTCCATAATAAGTATTAAAATAACTTCTTAAAACACCATCAATACTTTTAAATGCGCTAGGCCTTTTGAAAGATCTGAGTCTTTCTTCGTCAGGTGCAAAGAAGATGTGCTTCTACTGTGAAAGCAGCAGCAAGACAGAAATAAGAGATAAGGGAAGGGAAAACAAGCTGAAGAAACCGCCAATTGGAAATTAGAAATCAACAGCCAATAGGAAAAGAGAAGACAACAGCCAATCACAGAAGAGTATAATCAAAACAACAGAACACAGAGTAGAAGGGGGAATAAGGAAGCAAATTGGAAAAAAAAATTAGATGAAAATAAATTTATAATAAATTATAATTAAGGATAAACACATAGATATAATAAAATATGTGAACACATGAAATAAAAATAAATAAAATATAAAAACAGACTAAAATTGGTTAATACAAAAAATAAATTATAGGGTAGTACTGAAGAGGTTTTTCTAAGCTGCAGAGAGCATTATGGAATCAGATTTATCATTAACAATAACTTCACGATTAAGATAAATAGCTAAATTTTCAAGAAAGTCCAATTTAGAGATACTATTGGCATTAAAGATAATTTTAGCATTTTGAAAATTAAAACTATGGCCGGAATCCCAAGAGTGCTTGGCAATAGAAGATTTAGAAATTTCTTGATTAATTACATAACGAGAGAGTTCTTTTAGACGGATTTCAAGATTTCTTTTAGTTTGACCAATATAAGATAAATCACAGCCGTTACAAGGAACATTAATATTCCATAATAGGTGCATATGCAAGGGGTTAACAGCTAAAGGAAGCACCAAGTTTTCGCTGTTAACACCAGCTTCTTCAATCCTGATTATTTTAATGTTTAAGCCAGCATCTGATTTGATTAATATCTCTTAAATCTGTTGGTTATTTATATCATTTTATTTGTTTATTTCTTGATGAAGAGCTAATTTTATTATGGTATATTAGCCAGAAAGAAATGCTAAAATTTTAAATCAAATAACATTAAATTTGTCTTAAGTAGAAACGGGTTGATCTTTTGTAATCGAGCTACACACAATATAGAAACATTTTCAAACACTTTATGCTTCAAAATTATTTTAAAACCATAGACAACCAGCAAATTAAGATAAAGCTTAAGATAAGATCTGTCATGTATGGGTTCATCTGATTACAGAATTTTCTGTACTTTTCCAGTATAGGGGACTCGGCGGTTTTTTTAAAGCATGGCGCAATTCCGACTTCAAAAGTGAGATTTGCTGACAAATGATATGAACAGCTATGAAAACAAATATGATGAACTTTTATGCTTCTTTATGTATGTATTAATATAGTAAACTTTTAAATTAAATATATTATTATTTATATTCAATTTAATTCTGTTTTTATATAAAAAAAGATAAATGGCCTCTTTAGAGTAAATAAATTCTATAATTATTGAACAAAGAATATGCAATGAAACTTTACTTCTTTCGCCAAGCCCATTTTCTCCATCTCGCCAAGGGCCCTATACTGAAAAATTACCAATATATCCGCCATTGACATATAACTAAGCAATGTAGAACAATATATTATATGCTAAAACTATCTTTGAAAAATTACCAGACTAAAAATGCAAATCCCACAAAAAACAGTTTATTAGAACTTTTTAAAAAGGTAAATTTTTGATGATTGGGGTCACCAGTTTACAGAATTCTCCCCATAGCTCTATAGTTGGACAAGGTACAAGGATATGTTAGATACTTAAAACCTCCTTCTAAAATTATCTGATTAAAAGTGCAAGTTCTATCGAAAAGCAGTCGGCAGAATCTTTTCAAAAGATTATTTTTTCATAACCTGATTTATCTTATTAAAGAACTTTAAACCATAATTCGAAATCTAAGCAACGTAGAATCAGGGGCGGATCCAGAAAATCGTTTTTTTTTTTGGGGGGGGGGGCGATACCGAGTGACATATTTAATCAAAGCAACGATTCTGGGTTAAAAAAATTCTGAAATTCACAGCATATATTCTGAAAGACTACTACAGGGCTACTAGGGGGAGGCCGGGGGATCCTCTAGCGGCACTAATTATGCGGTTTTTCGCGGCCTTTGGCGAAATTTGCGTTTTTTCACGTTTTTAACCAATCCTTTGACGAAATTCGCGTTTTTAACCAATCCTTTGACGAAATTCCCGCTTTTTTCCGCGATCCTTTGACAAAATTTGCGTTTTTTTGCGACCTTGTGATGAAATTCGCGTTTTTTCGCGATCCTTTGACGAAATTAGCGTTTATTTCGGGATCCTTTGGTGAAATTCGCGTTTGGATACCATCCTTTGGCGAAATTAGTGTTTTATCGGCGGGCGATCCTGTGGCAAAATTCGCGCTTTTTCCGCGACTCTGTGACAAAATTGATATTTTTTCACACTTATTTGACGAAATTCACGTTTTTTGCCTCAATTCGTATTTTTCGGTATTTTTTGCGAAATTCGCATTTTTCCACGATCTTTTAACAAAAGTCTTTTTTCGGTTATTCTTTGACGAAATTCGCATTTTTCCCGCGATCCTGTGACAAAATTCGCGTTTCTTCCGCGATCCTGTAACAAAATTCACGTTTTTTCGAGATCCTTTTAGGAAATTCGCGTTTATTTCGTGATCCTTTAACGAAATTCGCCTTTTTTTACAATACTTTAACGAAATTAGTGTTTTATCCGCGATCCTGTGACAAAATTCGCGTTTTTTCGCAATTATCTGATGAAATTCGCGTTTTTTCGCAATTATCTGATGAAATTCGCGTGTTTCCGCGATCCCTTAAAGAAATTCACTTTTTTGTACGATCCTTTGACGAAATTCGCGTTTTTTCGCGGCCTTTGCGTTTTTTCCGTTTTTAAGCGATCCTTTGACGAAATTACCGTTTTTTCTACGATCTTTTGACGAAATTCGCGTTTTTTCCGCGATCCTATGACAGTATTCTCGTTTTTTTCTCGGTCCTTTGACGAAATTCGCGTTTTTTTCGTGATCCTTTGGCGAAATTCGCATTTTTCCGCGATATATATTTTGGGGGGGGGGGGTGTTCTCGGATCAATTCCCTCCCCCCCCTTCCATAGACGACAGGACATGTTTCCGTTTGTTTGTATTTTCCGTGAAAACGGCCATAAAAAATGTTCGATTTATATTATTTTGGGAGGGGGAGCGATCGCCCCAGTCGCCCCCCATGGATCTGCGTCTGTGTATAATGATATGTTATATACTAAAACCTTCCCGAAAAATTACCTAAGAGTGAAAGTTCAGCAGAACTCGAGTTATAAGCAGCTGGAACGAAATTTCCATTTGTATTATATATATATATATATATATATGTGTGTGTGTGTGTGTGCGTTCATAGCAGAATTAGATTACTCCAAAAAGTTTGCCGTCCGCTTGAAAAAACACCAATATTGTGAACGTCGCTCAAACCAAAGCCACGCTTATGCCTTTATGGCTTAAAATCAAATTGTTTGGCGATAAAATCAATATCGTAAATAAGCATACAACATGCAACTCACAAGTACTGTTATTTTTATAACTATATCTGCTAGTTTCTTCTGCAAGCCTAATGATGGATGAGTTTGATAAAAATAAAAAGTAAATAAACAAAAAATCAAAAACAAAATTGTCGCTCTAATATTATCTTATCAATTTTTCTGATGCATTTTTCTTTATCTTACGCAATAGATAAATCGCAAAATGTTTTTTAAAACTGCAATCTTTCATATTGAATAATTTTTTATGCTTTGCGAACATTTCCTTTCTTGCTTAAATTAAATATTTTCGTTTTATAATATCACCGCTCGTCAAAACTGTTTTTCTTTTTCTATCTTTTTTTTAAATTATTTTAAATAAAATTAGTTACTGTTCTTTTCCCGAGATGTATAGCCTTTTCAATTCATGTATCAATTAAAATGATCACACACAAAAAAAAAAAAAAATAATTGTAACCTTTTTGGCAAAAATAATAGAACTTTCCGTCATAATTCTATAACTAATCTACGTAGAACGATGTGTTATATACTAAAACCTTCCCTGAAATAATATCTATCTAACAGTGTAAGTTCTATCAAAATCCATGCAGTAGAACTTGAATTATAGAAAGCCAGAACGAAATTTCGGTTTGTATTTTTTATATATAAGTAGATTAAAGTGGGCAAGAATTAAGTAATTTAAAGGGTTTAATTAGTTAATGTCTAGAACGCAGCACATAGTTAGAAAATTATTTAGTTTTTAGTGAAAGTTCAACTTTTTTAAAGGCTTTTAAAGTTTTGTTTTTATTTTCTATTGTTGGAAATTTGCTAAATTGAATTATATACCATTTTAAAGTATAAACTTTACTATTCTCAATATAACTTCTTTAGCAAATTAGTTTTGTTTATTTATCACCTAAAATGTACATTTATGTTCTAAACACAAAATGGGGAAACTTGATCCTAGGGATCCCCAAAATACTTTTAATACAAACAGAAATACTTCAGTTTTGTAACTAAATACAGAACATTAGCATCCATTTAGCAAAAGGTGTTTGCGATACTTTAATTTTATTACAGCATCATAACAGAAAGTGGGACTTTTTTAATATGACATTAACTTTTTACGAAGAAAAGGCACGCTTAATAAATTCTATTTCCCAGAAAAAGTTGATAAAAGCATAATTGATGAGTCAGATTTGCATTAAGTTGTTTAATCCACTTATGGTAGGAGGAACCTTAAGAACTGCTATAACTATTTAACCTTTGACTTTTCAAACTTTCAAAATACCTGCTGAGGCTGTGTCATTTTTTTTTTTTTTTTTTTTTTTTTTTTTTTTAAAGCTTTATTCATTACTTTTACTTTGCATTATTGTACACTTGTATTATTTATTAAAATAAAGTCTAACTATCTGTTAATTTCTTTCTAGCTTTTGTTTCTAATGTTTTCATTATAGCTTTTTTAAAAATTAAATTGCACTTATATTTTTTTATAAATATCTACATGTCAAGTCATCAACAAAGTGTTTAAATATTCATCTTGAGATTATAAATGAAAGAAATAAAAGTTAAATGTTTATTACTAATTTATAATTCTGCGATGCAGAGACCCGGAGCTGGAGCTGCAACCTGGAGCCGGAGCACTCCGGAGCTGGAGCTCTAAATTTTCCCTTGCTCAAGGGCTCCTTTAGTTTTTAATATTCTTTTAAATCATTTTTTTTCAGTCTTTTAAATTTCCAGGCTTAAAATATTTTAATTACATCGTTATTCAGTATTTTAATTATATTATTTTTTAGGGTTTTTTTTATATTAGAGATGGAAAATTTCTTAAAACATGGTAACACTACTTTACTTCTACTTGAGCTAAGTGACAACACTATTTGAAAAATATGGCCGCATGTTGTTTACATGTGTAGTTGTACAATTTTGGTTGTTTGAAAAGTGTAGAAGAAATTTAAGATTTCTGTGTTTAAAATTCCACCAAACTTTCTATTTTAAAAGCAAAAGCTAAAAGATGTCATATTTTCTAAACAAGCATTTCAAGTTTGATAAGAAGAAAAATGCATTTTGTCAGATCTTTAATGAAGGTAAAGTAAGAAGTGAGCAAAAAATTAAATGTGTAAATTAAAATCTGCAACTCAAAAGCGCGAAGTCGGAGCTCAGTTGGAGCCGGAGCCACAGCATTTTATCTAGGAGCAGAGCTGGAACATCAAAAATTGTTCGGCTCCGGGTCACTGCTGCAATGTATGCATAATGAAACAATATTAGCTTGATTTTTGACAGGGATCAGGTATCCCCAACGAAAGGATCAAGTATCCCTTTAAGTGGGGATACAGGATCCCCCTTTTGAAAAATGTAATTTTCTGAAATTAATTAGTTTTTTATACCAAGCAAAAAATTAAATTGTATAAGAAATGGACACAAATTTTGGTAAAAAAAATTCTTAAAAATGTCAAATAACAACTGAGAAAAAAATCAAAACAGTAAGTGGGGATCAACTATCCCCAGTCTCCCCTATATATATATATAATACCGAACCCTAGTTTTAAGGTACTTTACAATGGATATAATTATATTGAAAGATTTTAAACTGTGTACCAGAGCCGTCTTTAGGGGTGTGCAACAGATACGGCCACACAGGAACTCGCGCCTAGGAAGACCTCGCACCCGAAAAAAAGCCTGAATATTTATTATTAATGTTTTTGTGAGTAAAGCAAAAACAAAAATTTTCATAATAAAATTTTTGTGTAAAAATGTTTATAAAAGGTAAAATGTTTTGTGAATAAAATTGTCTATGCTAGGTGTAGATTAGGGTGGTCACAAGAAATCAATTTTTGAATTTTTTCCGGGGGACCCCCCAAAAAGTTGCCAATAGACTAGAAAATGAGAATGGCAAAGTTTTAGCTCATTTGGATAATATTAACCCGTGCCTCATTGAGGTTAAAGTTTGAAAAAAACGTGATTTTTCGCAAAAAAATGCTGTATTTCCTTCATAAAATAAATACAATTAAACCTAAAAACATAATTCAGGTCTCATTTTATATAAAAAAGCTTCGTTTTGAAGAACCACACATCATTTTATTTCTAAAAATGTATAAATTTAGACATATGCGCATTTTTCAGGACCAGACTTCACCCAAATCCTAAAAATTGATTTTTATGAAAATGTGAAAAAAACATTGTAACATTCCATTTCATCTGCTTTCCCCTTTTGTTTTTCATTTTGTACATAATAAAGTACTAATTTTAAAAAAATTCCAAAGAAAATGAAAAAAAAAATCGAATTTTAAACTGAAAAAATTTAAAAAAAAAGGGGGCAGGTGCAAAGAAAGTATAAAAATTAGAACAAACATGCTCAAATGCATTTTATTATTAAAGTTGTGTTACAAGAAAGGAAGCATAATAAAGAAAATTAATTATTATCCCTTACAATTGTCACATTCACCCTTTCCAGTACAGAAAAGTTCTGTTCGTAAAATAATGAAATGATTGACTACACCTAAATTTACAAACAAGTTTGGTATTAAAATTAGGTAGTCTCGACATGGGACCACTGCGCCAGAAAGGATTAAGGTGGTAAATGGCTTAGATAAGGTGGCTTTTGAAGAATCTGGAAAAGTTTTTCTACATTCACATACAACTTTTAGCATATACTGTTTTTATTTTTTGTTTTTTGTTAAACAGGAATTGAAATCTCTGGTTAATTTTCTTCCCCTTTCAGCTGTGTCATTGACAACTTTAAAACCATTCACTGATTTCTTGCTTTCAAATAAGGTTTATTTTCACACCATAGATTGGGATCAGTATTTAAAAAATGCTTATTAATATAAAATCTCTTAAAAATTTTTATAGTTTGAGATGAAAGAAAAAAACATTGACTTCTTTGTTCAATAAATAATCCACTTCGTTGAAAACTTTTGTTGCTTTTAAATTCTTATCATCATCATCATTTCTTCTTCAAATGACATTAATTTTACAGCCATGCTTATGTTGACTTTTTTATTTTATTTTTTTTTCAAAGTATCATCTAAAAATGAAAATGCAACTTGATCCGAGTTAAGATACCAAAGATGGTTTATCATTTTAACGAGTGCTTTGTCTGCAACCTATTTATCAATTTTTCTGTAGTGAACAAGTGATTTTATTATTTGCAGGTCTTGGATTGGGGTCCAAAGTGGGAGTGGGAATATTGAAGCACGATTTTACATAAATATTGATTAGAAATAAGCAAAGGTCTTTAATACCTTCTTTTTCTAAATTTGTTATTGAGAGATTATCTATGACAATATATTTTGAGAGAATAAATTGCTTGTGCATCTGACATGATTAAAAGCACCAGGTGCGCTGAAAAAAGTCTTTTGTAGGAAGGAGTCCTATAAAAATTAAACAAAGTTGGATAAACTCTTTATAATCATCCCTGAGCTGTTAATTTTTAAAAGGTCCCGTAAGAAAACTTGAAATTTCTTCTGAATTAACTATTTATATCTACTATTTCATCTTCAATAGCATTTTTATATTTACTCTGGTTTTATTTAAACCACCCAGTCAGAATTGTTTTTTTAAATATCTGGCTGAGGAGCAGTGATTATTCCCACTTTACAATCAAAACCAGCTTTTAGGATAATTTCTAGATTAGGGTGGCGACATGGTAAATACAGAAGACTTTTGCTTTAACAATTGCTATAGAAGAATGCAGGTTCCTCTGAGGTGACCGTTGTTTACTGCAGTTGTATCAAAACATATTGCCTGGATTTTACCAACTTCCTCCACTCTTCAACTGCTGAAAATACAGCTTTCGCCTGAATTATTCCGATACTATTTTCAAGCTGTGGAACTCGTAGTAACTGTTCTTCATCCCCACAACTAATTAAAACTTCTATCCTCTCTACATTTTCTTTATTCAAAAAATGGTGAAGCAGTTTTCCATCCCAGTGAATAACAGTTCTCTCTAAACCGGAATTTTTAAATCTGTTTTTGATGATCTCAGTTCTTTGTTTACGAAATAGTTATTTGGGGAGTCAATTGCACTTCTACTTAAAATTAAAGTCTGTGGTTAACTGGTGGATGTACTCTAAATCTAGCAGCTTCTCTGGCGTTCAGTTTCATTTTGCGAATATTATAAAATAAAATACATAAAACTTGACGATTACTTAGTAGCTTACTGTCGATGATTTGATGAGACAAGTGGCAAGTTAAAAAAGTGGCAAGTTAAGATGTGACAAGTTAAAAAAATCTTACATTTCTGCCATCATATCAAAAAGGGGGGGGGGGGGCTTTACGGAATGTTTCGTCAATTCTAAAAATAGATAACGATAACAGGTAACAAAAACAGCCTTGTAATAAAAAGAGAAATTCAGAGGTTCAACTGCAACACAAATCGAGAAGCTCTTTCTTACTAGACACAGAACTAGATAACTAATAATAATCAATTATAATTCGTGAAATATTTTTAAAGTTGCAAAAATTGTTCATTTATTTTTGCCTATTAATGAAAATAATGCAAAAAAAATTATCAAAAGTAATAAAATTATTAATTTGTCATTTTTCACTTATGTTTCAAAAATGCAGAGTTTGAGGGTATGGTTCACGAGCTGACCTGAAAAATACTAATATTCATTAAATATAAGTTTTGATGAGAGTAAAAGTTTAAGGCAACAACTGTTTCTATGAAATAAAACAAGAATCAGGTTTCTAAGACAAATAGTTTTCACGTAAAGAAAGAAAAACGACAATTTTTTGCCAAAAACTGCAAATTTTCAAGACTTCAACCTTGATGAGGCACGGGTTAATGTTATTCATTTCAGTTGAAACTTTGCCAATCTCATTTTCTAACTAATTGGCAACTTTTAGGAGGGTCCCCCCGAAGAAAACGTTAAAAAATTTTTTTCCCATGTTGCTTGTGACCACCCTAGTGTAGATGCTTGACAACAGAATAGGTTCTTGTATGTAGCTTATATATTCAATCTATAGCTATTATTATACTTTAGCACAGACAGCAGCAACAGTCTGGACAGGTGCATGAACTCAATATTAATTTGTTAAGAGGTAGGTGGTCCTGATGATTTTAACAAACTGCTTACTATTATTTTAATGACTATTTGTAATGTAACAAGCAGATTCTTGTGTAATCAAGTTTCTTCTTTAATTACACAAATATCGGTGTTCTGTCATCACATTAGAGGTCTTCACGGGCCAGACTTGGTCAGAGGTCCGTACCCGGCCCGGCAAGATGAAGGCAAACTTTAAAACTGGCTGGGCCAAGACAGCAGAATTAGGACAAGTTTTTCTACGGGTCATTCCTAGCCGACAAAATTAAATAAATAAATAAAATATATGGGCCCGTCTCCCTGATAAAAAATTAAGTGGGCCTATCGACCATTATAAAATTCAAGCCAAGCCGGTAAAATAAACATGAACCATTTTCAAGGGATGCGACTTTGAGGGGAATAAGCAGAAATATGCTGCATGAGCCCAATGCTTGTTTTACGACGTCAATACAGAAATATAACATACCCATCGTAGATATCGGCATGGGAAAGTTACATCATCGTGTCTGAGACAGGTCTTAATTTTTTCAGCAGACTTCAGCTAGACCAGAATCAGGCTTGCATTTTTCTCTACATAGTCCAGAGTGGACAGAACTGGATTTAATTGTTCCCATTGTGTGTCAGGCAGGCGATATGTTTTGTAAGAATAGTAATAGTGATAACAACACGAAAGTTTTCGACACATTTTCTGACTCGATTTTAACTGTAAAGGCATAAAATTGACAGGCCTGACTATTGAAGCGATTATGAATCGAATAGCATTTCCATTTTTTTATAAATAAATTGCTTAACTTATTGTTATACTCGATTCCTGTTAATTGACAACAGGTTTTCTTTCCCGTGCTGTCGCGTCCGAAAATTCAATTCATAAGGCCATTTTTGACATTTTTTTTAAAAGATCTTTTGCCTCTACCAAAAAATGAAAATGCAACTCGAAATCATAGTTTCTGAATAAGACCCATGCCAATTTTATGCGTTTCCGAAGAAAAATGTATTCAGAAATTTGTCAGAAAGTAGCTCCTTTGGATTTGAGAACAGCTTTAATAAATTTCAGACAAAATATTTTCAAAAATCTGTATACAGCTTCAAAAGATATGATATTTCAACCTTTTTTTTCTTTTATTCTAAACTACATAATTTTTTTAATGAATCTTTATTTGAATGTTGAAAAGTCGAAGCGTCTACGTAATTATTAACATTACTATTGTGCATTTTCTGTCTTGGGAACACACAGAACATAGTAGTATAAAATATACTGTAAAAATTTTCCCTAAATGTGCACGTAGTGTTCTTTAAAAAAATCTTAATTGTGTGTTAAGAAAATTGGAATTTTTAGTAGAAATTGAGTTGAGTCAGATAAAGCCTGATTTAATTAATTTTTACACGGGCCGGGCCTGTTTTTACTGATTTTTGTACGAGCCAGGCCCGTGCAGACCTCTACCTCACGCATGACGTATGTCCTATCGCATAAACAACACGCAGAAGCCAGGAGTTGAAGCCCCATCTTTCAGACCTCGAGACTAAAGATTTAAAATGTCCAAAAATTATGAAAGATTAATTTTTTAAAGGTTCTTAGGTAAAGGGAAATTTTTAAAAAGATTGATTTTGACTCAGATTTCTTTTCTATATTTAAATTTCTTTAACAATTTAAAAATATTAACTTTTTTAATATTTTCTAATTAAATCAAACATTTTAAAAAGGTTACAACTAAATAAAGAATAGAGTTTAAGATCAAAAGTTTCATCTTTATCACGTTCTTTGCTGCCAAAATATGAAGTGGGCTGGTCGGGTAAAATAATCCATTAATCCTTTGACTAAGAGTATTATGAAAATAAATTTGTCAGAGACTGTATAAACCTCTACTAAAACATACTACATGCCATGCGAGGTTTTTCAAAAGTCGATTGCGTTGTAGGAAGTAGTTGATGCCAATTTAGTGGATTTCTACCTGAATTTCCGAATAGTTACATTCATTTTATTTAATCCCGAACGTCTGTCACCCGGTAGCAGAAAATTCGAGACGGGAGACAGGCGTCGCAGATTTTTTTTCCTCGTCTGCAGATTATTTTTCTATTGAAACTTTATTTCACTTTATATTATGTTTAGCTCTTTATTACTTAATACAAAAACTTAAGATTATTATTAGTAGTAAAATTATTAAAATGTATAATAAAGTCAAAGGTAAGTGATCGTTTGATTAACGCTTCAATTGTAAAATATTTCACCTGCAGATTATTTTCTGCCCCTGAATCTGTTGCAGACACTTGGAGAACTTTCTGCTACTGGGGTCTGTCATTAATTAAAGCAAAAAATACTATTCGAAATTTCTAGTAGATGAATAAAAGAACCCAGTTAAACTGGTATTAACTATTTCTTGAAAGGAAGGGTATTCACTAAATCGGTAGTGAAGGGCCTCGCAAAAGTTCTTCCACCCGGCCTCGCTTTCGCTAAGGACGGCTCTGCTGTGCACAATATGTCATCTCGTACAAATAAATTTCATTTTGAAATAAGAGAATACTTTCAGGTAAGCATTAAATTGTTTAACACTAGATGAATTTAATCAAAAAATACATACCAAAGTTCTATTACAATAAATTGAGCACTGAATGCAAATAATTTACATCTTCAGAAGGTAATTAAATAAAATAAGCAAAATGTAATTAACGCACAGAAAATATCACTTAAATAAATACAAATTACAAAAAATATTGAAAAAAAATGAATTTTTTGCAAATAGAATTGATATTTTAAAATTACTTAAAAATGACATAAAAAAAGATAAATATAGCTTTAAAACAGTAATAAGAGAATATAATAAATAGATAAACATAAATACCATACCTTTACATAAATTACCTTCAAAGGAAATGTTGCCTAAATGATAATAATTAGGCCTAACTGAACTACACAGTAAATCCCAACTTTCGTTACCTAATTATTAATATTTCTCTGCTACTTTGGGAATTAAAAGTGAAATGAAGTTAATTAGACTCAGAAATATCACTTTAAAACTGAAAATAGTGAAAATACGATAAAATACACAAATAGAAGTCAATGCAACTAGCTTGGCAATACCTTTCTCCGATTAAATTTTCGATAGACTTGATGATATCAAAATACTTTTCGATATATGTTCGATCAAACTCTCTGCTTACTATCCCTGAAAGATATGATTATTAATCGAAATATGTATCGAAAAGTGTATTGATATCATCGCGTCTATCGGAAATTTAATCGCAAAATGGTATGTAGCTTGTTGCATAAATTTCGATTTGAATATTTTTTCGCAACTTTCACATGGTATGTTTACTATTTACAGTCTTGAAATAATATTTCTGAATCTGATTAACTTTATTGCACTTTTAATTTCCAACATAGCAGAGAAATATTAATAACGAAAGTAAACTAAATTTGTGATTTACTATGTAGTTGAGCTAAGCCTTATGATCATCATTTAGATAACATTTCCTTTGAAGATAACTTATGTAAAGGTGTGGTATTTATGTTTATCTATGTATTATATTTTCTTATTACTGTTTTAATACAATATTTATCATTTTTTAATATCATTTTTGAAGTAATTTAAAAATGTCAATTCTAAGTGCTAAAAATGAATTTTTTTTTTCAATAATTTGTAATTCATATGTATATTTAAGAGATATTTTCTGCGCATAAATAACATTTTATTTAAATATCTTCTCATAATGTGCAGTATTTACGTTAAGTGCTCAATTTTTTTAATAGAATTTTAATGTTTCTGATTAACCCGTAACTGGCATGACAAATATTGTCGCATAACTACCGTGAGTAGTCTGCTTAATCTAAAGATAAATAAAATGCGACATTAACTCTCAAATCACTACGTCTGTTATAAACTTTATGTACTGGACTATTATATTTAAAACTAGCTGAACCTCCTGGCATTGCCCGGGGCCAGTTATAATAACCATAAACAAAACTCAAGCTTGTATGATTTTATATCTTTTGAAAATCTTTAAAATAAACCTAGTTCGAGAACCCCGTTGTCTTCTGCAGCATCCCAATAATCCTTTTTTCGAACAAACCTGGGACCTGGTTCTCCGCTACTTAAAGCAGCATGCATCGGAAGTGCTCAGCACATACCAGAGATAATCAAAAACTAAGTTGAGTGAGCCAAACTTTGTAGTAATCCAACGGGCTCATAACAAGATGGGGGCAGAGTGGTCTAAACCTCCCCCCCCCCCCCTTCCATAGCTTCCTCTAGAGCCCCTCTAATCATTTCCCTATTTTTTTTCTTTGACAAAATGCATATTTTAACTAATATAAGGAAAAGAAAAATCATATTTGCAAAAAAAAAAATATTTTAGATGTTTTAACTGCCTTGAATGCAATGGAATATTACAAAAAAGTTTCTATTCAGAAGCATATAGTTTTGTTAGATTATCTTGTAGTATAATTCTTCAGATGCAAGATAAAACGAAAATTTATTTCTCCTGACAAAATTCAGTCCAAATGCATTAACCGTTCACTACATGTTTTGGTACATTTTCAAAGCGATGTTCTCCACACAGTGAACTTAAATTGGCATATGTTGTTCAAAATGGGCAGTAATTTGTGAAGCAGTGGGCAAACAGTCTTCAAACTAAATGCTGAAAACGTTTTCTAAATTTTAATTGATTGCCTGTTGACAATATGTGTTTAGCTGGCAGTAGATTTCGTTAATGATGAAATATCTCGTTTTCAAGTGATATATCACTGATAGAAGGAAATTACGAAAGAAAAAGATTGTCACTTTATTCAAATTTAATAAGAAAAAACATTCTTTGAACGCCATTTGTTGTTTCTAGCCATGGGTGTCGGCAGGAATATAATAGAAAAACAGGGGGGAGCATGTTCTTTTTTCACTTTTGAACTCTTTTATCTAATTTTTTTTCTTTACATTTCATGATTTAAAAAGTATTTTTTTTTTCAATTTATCAATAAGTAAATGTTAAACGAAAAGGCATTAATGTTAAGATTAAGGTTACATTTATTATAAGGTTTATGACAAAAATCTCTTTATGTAAACAGTGGATATTGTTTTTAAATCTGTTCTTACACATTTGAGAAATAATTTTTTCAAAATAAAAGTATAAAACTTGCAAGTATGGTTATTCAAACTCAAAGATATTTACTGCGTTTTACATTTTATAAGGCTGTTCAAATCTAAACAAGCTATTTCGTGAAAAATTTTTATCGATAAAGGCATATAAGGTAATCAGGCTTTAAGGAATAAAATAGCATTTCATGTTTTCGTATAACAGTAAACAATCTATCAGATCATGATGGCAAATTTGAAGCTGTAGGCTGATTTTCATGTTATAACCCCGACGAAATGGTAGTCATCGTGTTGCAATGGGCAATAACTCAAGATATATGAGATTTATTGGAAAACGGAGCAGATTATTCGATTTTTAGGTGCATGAATGTGAGAACCTGAAATTTTAAGATAAATCGGAAAGAAAATTAGTTCTTGAATGTGTCAGTAATATTTGCATTGTTAAAGGAAAGAATTTTTTTGACACATGTACAAATTGAAGAAACGCGTAACAATAAATAATGTCACCGATATTTATTGAAAATTGTTTGTTACAAAAATGCATGGCGTTCACATTATCGAAAATTAGCCACTGTGCTCCCTTTCCAAAGGGATATCAAACTTTCGAATTTCAGGAAACACATATAAAACATATGATATAGCCTTCTCAAACATCCCCCCCCCCCTCCCAATAAAAGTGTTGAAGAATGTGGAAATTAGAATTATAATAGATTTTTTTAAATTATTAAATCCAGGCATCTCTTGAAAAATATGTAATTAATAGGCACATAAGATTTTGGAGAAGGGTGGTAGTTGTGGTGGTGGTGGCGGGGGGTTACAGAAAATTAAAGATTCTCTGTTTTTGAGTTTCAATTCTTCTATGGCTTTTAAAAACTTGTCAGAAAACTGATAAATTTGTTTTTTTGCTGAAAAGAGTCATTTGTAAACAACTGTAGTCCTGCTGTTTCTAAAAATTATTTTTTCTTAAATGAAAAAAAAAAAAATTCTACTTTATTTGTTAATTTATTGTAACCTTTGTTCAGTCATAGTAAAAATTTCATTCCCCTCCAAAAAATGGCGTTTTTCCTTTGCACCTTGCTCTTACCAAGCACAAAAAAACTAATTTTTTTAATCTTTTAAAACTTTTTAATTTTATTGTTATTTTTTTGTTCTACTTATAAATCTTTAATAAGGTGAGTAAAGAATGAGTCATTTTATTAACTCCCCTCTAAAATAAATTCTGCTTCTCCTCCTTTGCCTCCTCTCAGCTCATCAATTTAAAAATCTTTAAAAGACTTGTATTCTGTTTTTTAACTTCTTTTGCTTTATCTGTTACTTTATTGCAAGAATGAATAATCGATCATATAAATTACCCCCATCCATGTCCAAAATTTGCAATATCCGTTTTCCTGCTTCCCCCTTTTCTTACCAACACAAAATTTAAAACTCTTTATTTCTAATTTTTTGTATCTTATTTGTAAATCTTTAGTATGGTAAATAATAAGTCATAAACGTCATACGGTAAATAATAAGCTTCACCAAGCCGAAATTCCCTTCCCCTTGGCCTTTTGAATGTTTAAAAGTTGTATTTGGAAAAATGAAACCCTGTACTAAAAGATCTGTATTATAATTAAAGGAATGTATATGAACCTTTGTAGGTATTGTGAAACAGCACTGAAAACTGGTGATATGAAACTGTCCCCTTACGGACACGTATTTACTGTTGCTGTTGACGAGCTGTTAATATTTTTAGCTCGAAACGTGTCCTATGTACTGTTTTTATTTTATGGTGATTTTTTTTTACAAAGATTTATTATTTTAATTTTTTCTTCGTAGGTATAACTGACACTTTGATGACAAACCTCAATACACTTTTGTTAGAATTATTTCACTATACATTTTGTAAAAATTTAGATATATATACATATAAGAATTTGGAAGCCTGAAAAACAATATCTATTATCATGTACTGTGATCATTAAAGGTTAGATGGGTGAATTAGTCCTCCAGATTTGTCCGGGATGGCTCAGTTGGTAGAGCATTGGCAGCTTCAGCCAAGACTTCCCTGGTTCAAATGCTGGCCCGCACTTTTTTCACCCACTTGGAAATTTACAATAGTTATGATTTATTTACCAACTGAATAATTATGTTAAAAATTAATCTAATGTAGCTATTATTTCTGCATGTGTATATTAGAAATGATATTATTTTTTATTCAAACGTCTTAAATGAAACAATTAAAAGTTATTTTTGTTTAATTTTTGATTATGTATGTATTTTCCCTTTTGATGTAGAATTTTCAATTTTTTTTACCTTTAATGGTATCATGAGTCATCGCCACTGGAAAAGAAATCTGCTTTTGGTGAGATTTGTACCTTCTATCTGAAAAGTACTGTTACTTGTTTTTTTTTATGTGAATTAATGCTATTAAAAATTTTGGTACTTACATATTATCTATGCCATGAAGATAGTTCACAAAGATTCTTGACAACCCCCAATTGTGTTTATTGTTGCCAAAATGTTAATTTAATAGACATTTTATAATACATGACGTCAAATTGATTGCTTTTAGCAATAAACAAAATGAATGATTTTACTTCTGGCAGATTGTTATGGCCTACAGAATGATTGCAATTAAAAATATTCTTTAATATAAATGAGGACATGAGTTTCAAATTTAACCGTATCCAGAAAATCAAATTTTGGAAAATTTCAAGAAACCTCTGACTGCGTCCTTGATTTTACAATGCCAGAAATACACGATAAAATCAGGAGTTGTACATTTCAGGGAATTTTTCGCTACAAATATCAGCATTTTTTCATCAAAAAATAAATCTACAGTAATTTCTGGCCTATAATCTGCTAAAAAAGTGAACATTTTTGCCATGCGGTTAATCAGCCGCCGCAGATTATCTGATTTTTTTTTCACTTTTGAAAAAAAAAACGATAATTTTTAGCATGTTCTTAGTTTGGTTTGCTACTTTCCCAATAGGTGGCAGCAGCAAACAATCCCTGCTTACGTGCACTTTGTACTGCACATGCTCTGTAACAAGCAATTTTACATAAGAAAGAAAGAATAGGATTTTTTAACATTAAGCTCTTTTTGCCGCCATCGCCATTTCTTTAGTGATAGCGTCAGTGCATCTGTGAAAAAAATGCCTTGCAAAAACGTATGTTTTATACCGCCGAATTCAAACTAAAAGCTGTAGAAAAGGCAGAAAAGATGGAAAACAGAGCAGCAGGCCATGAATTTAATATTGATGAATCCAGTATTCGATTCAATAAAATTGATTCTATTCGATTCGCCAATAGTGTGGATTATAGGATGGTGTGGATTTTCTGCTAACTTTTTTTCGCTGAAAAGAAAAATTGTATATGCGGATTATGTGCCGCTGTGGATTATAGGACGAAAATTACGGTAGGTTAAAAGCGAGAAATTTCACCTTATTTAAAAAGAGATTTTCTTTAAGAAAATACTAGTGCCAAAGAATTTCTTGGTAAATTGAAATTTCAGGATGAGTATGACCCCAGTAAAACTAGTTTTTTTGCAGATTGTAGTGTTTTTTCGGTGCAGGTTCATCAATAGAATAGATTGATAGAAAAAACTTTATTTTTTTAACTTTGTGGATAAGACGAGATTTGAAACTCACGTCCTCAAATATATTCTATCAATGTATTTAATATATTACTTCTGTGCTATATATATTATATAGTTATACGTCTGTAAATATTTATGCTACTGCCTTTAATATTGCAACTGTATAATGTTAACTTTGCAGTTACAATGAATAAAGAAAAAAAATAATAAGAGTTACTGCAATATATTTTCAGCAGCATTGTTGGTGCAGTGAATCTAACCTGTCACTCTCACTGTTAATATATAGGTATATAAATTTTAAATTCATTCATTTTTTTTCCTATTAGCAAATGATATATTTTAACTTTTAAATGTATAAAAATTGTGTTTAATGGGCTTATTATAAATCACATTTAAACTAAAATGGTTTCATTATTTGATTTTGATTGAATGTTTGTTATTCTCTCAAAAAACAATTAGCTCCCGATATGCCATTTTTTTCGGCTAGCAATTAAAGTGTCTTCACTAAAAAATAACTTTCTGTTATATAAGCTAGCCATAAAACAAAGCAGATGTATTATTGTACAATTAAATACAGATAATCTCTACTGCAATTTTTTAAACTTCTAACCATCACACATTTTCAATTTTTGTACCATCGTATAGGGAAAAAAGTACTTTTATATGCAATTTGTTTGGAAACTGCTTCACAATTTATTTTTGAGATATTTATTTCTTTGTAGTTTTTAAAGCTAATTTTTTAATGTTGGCATCTGAAGAACTCCATTTCTGTAGAAAGTAAAGGAAAAATAGTTAGAAAATGGAAAATAGTAGATTATTATATCTTTCTATTGCCATTTTCCCATAACAACTAAAAAAAAATTTAATTAAACTACGTGCTAGTCTGTAAAAATATAAATGAATGATTTCTGATAAAACATGCATCTATTATAAATTATATTTAATTTTAAGTATCTATTTTGATGTTACAAACAAACAAATGAAAGCATATGAATCATTAGATAGCTGATTTTTGAGTTTCGTGAATGACAACATCAATTTTTGCTGGATTTGTGTATTATTCTGCAGTAGTGACGTCCCGTGCATACTTTTCTGTAGATGTTGTTTAAGACTGGATCAATAAATGTAGAATTCGTCAATTCGCGGGGCGTGCCGAAGGCTGTTTTAGTGGCGGGGGGGGGGGGGTGAACTGAATTTCGCCGACTGCAAGATCGGGGTGTGAGAAAGGCTTTGTGTTAGGCTTTTTTCGGGGGGGGGAGAGGGGCTATACAGGAGCCTTTTCAAAAGATAATTTTACATCTGAATGATCTGTTTGAATATGACTATGCAGGCCTCTAATAGAAATGCAGAAATATCTACATATTGTACATTGAATCCGTTTTCCTTTCTGGAGGTCGGTGTTTTCATTCGGATGAAATTTACTTATATGGCGACATAAATTTATTTTTTTCTGTGAAATGTGTGTGTACACAATCACAGTGTGTGCATAAAATTTTCACTGAATTATCCGCCATCATGCGACAAAAACAAACTTATGCAAATCGCTCTTCTTCTGTGTCCATGACTTCATCTTTTAAAAGCAGCAACCTCAAATAACTAGCGCCAAATCCAGAGCCAAGAGGTCACCAAATTCTAAGAATCAGTCCATAGCAGAAGGAGCAATTAAAGATGCTACATGGGAAAACTTACAATAGAGATTGCAACAACCCCCCCCCCCCTATCCCTTCCTTTCACGAAAGTCTCAAATTCTCAGAAAAGCGATTCTCTCTCTCTATCTTATCACCTCCGCTCTCTGACAACCCCTTCCTCCCACACAGAATCATACACAATCTTCCGTGAGAAGTTTTTTCTTTTCCCCTTCAAAGACGGTCAACAGAGAATTGAAATGATACTGAGGACGGGAGAGGGGACTTTTTGCAGGGTCTGTTCTTAACTTTTCGACTATTCTAAATTTTACCAACTCTTCCAAATAAGTGTATGGTGGGGTGTTAAACCCCCAACCCCCCCCCCCACTAGGCACGCCTCCGAGCGTGTGTTTTAAGTCTTAAAACTGAAATATGTTTTGCACTATCTGTATTTATATACATATATATTTGTTCATCGGGCGCAGCACTAAATTCTAAAAAAGTAGAATTCCTTTTTCCTAGTTTTTTTTTTTTTTGTTTTGTTTTGTTTCTATTGTAAAGCATCTTAATTCTTCTAACAGCTTTCCTCATCAAGAACGAAGATTTCTGGATGTGAAGAGAAAAGTAAAAATTTTATCCCCTTTTTTTTTGTAATTTGGCCTTTTTTCACCTTTACCGACACACATTTATAATCTATCATTGTATTTTATTATATGTATTAATATCGTTGGCAATATTTAAATATTTGTTGTCAACTGCTGAAAGACAGAGAAACAATAACCAGTAATAAAAAAGAAGTGAATGTTTCTTAATACACTACATGTTTCTAGTTGCGCAAAAACTATCATGTAGATTAATATTGCTTATTTTTTTATTTACTTCTTGCATGCCATTTTGGCATATTTGAATGTAAATGACTTGGTGTTTTCTGTGACAAGCCTTTTTTGTAAACCCCATTGTTGCCAGCATCACTTTTGTTTGACACTCAGCCTCTGATCCTATATTAAAATTCTGTAAAGATGCTATATCTAAACGAATAAAGAAAGTTCTGTGTCATAATTTTTATACATACTGTTACTTGTGTTAATAACTTTTCAAAAATGGATGTATACATAACATATATATGTATATATACACCGTAATTTCCGTCCTATAATCCGCATATGCATTTTTTCTTTTCACAGGAAAAAATTTAACAGAAAATCCGCACTATTGGCGAATCGAATAGAATCGATTTTATTGAATCAAATATTAGATTCATCAATATTAAATTCACGGCCTGCTGCTCTGTTTCCCATCGTTTGCGACGAAAAGCGCTTAATGTTCAATAATCCTGTTCTTTCTTTCGTATGTAAGCTTGCTTGTTACAAAACATGCGCGTAATTGATACCGAGTGCATGTAAGCAGGCAACCAGATTAAATGCATGTGTGTGCTGCCATCTATTGGGAACGTAGCAAACCAAACTAAGAGCATGCTAAAAATTATCATTATTTTCAAAAGCGAAAAAAAAATCAGATAATCCACGGCTGTCGATTATCCCCATCACAAAAATTTTCACTTTTTTAGCAGATTATCCGCGGATTATAGGCCGGAAATTACAATATATATGTAATTTTTTTTTTCAGAATCAAGTTCTAAAACTGAAAATACATCAAAATCATCAATGGTGTCTTTTTTTTTAATATAGTTTCGAAAAACATCAGTATATATTTTTTATTGTTTTTTGTGTTTAGCATAGGATGATCATTAGTGATCATATTTCTGTGTATTCATTAGTGTTCATTTTTCTTAATCATTTTCAAACCATTTTGTTGCTATATAAAGTAAAAGTAGAAAGACTTCATTCTGTTTCATATTGGCAACAATTCTTATTCATGTTCCTATTAGCTACATATTTTCTAATAAATGTTTGCGTGCAAGCATTTTCTTTTTTTATCAATTAATTTCTGTCTTTTCATGTGTTTTCTTTTCTACATATAATCATTGATATGTATGTGTTTTATTTTAATGCGACATAGGAAGTATTTTTTTTAAAAGATTGTATTATAGTGAAGGGGGTGGGGGCAGAAAATTAAAGTTTCTTAGTTTTGAGTTTCAATTTTCTGTTACTTTTAAAACTTTTTTATAGAAATTGGCCAGATAACTGGTAAATTTGCTTTTTGCTGAAAATAATCATTTGTAAACTACTATAGTACTCATAGGCGTAACTTGGGCTCTAAGACTAGGGGGGCAAAAGTGTCGAGGCCCTTTTGTACAAATTTACAGCCCCCTCTCCCCCCCACCCCCCCATTATTCACCACGCACACTTAAAGTAAATACTTAAAAGCTTTAATATTTAAACAAAATTTTTAATGTTCAACCACAAAAGAAAACATAGGCAAAGATCATAAATTGCCCAATTTATGTATTTAAAGGAATAGTTAAAAATATTCAGTGCACGACCGTTGTATCTCTTATGTCTGATGCAATGTTCAACTTGAAAGGAAATTCAAACAAATTTAATAAAAAATTGTCGAAACTTTGGGCTTTCGAAGATTTTTTTTAAATGATTGTGATTTTTAGGGAGGTTGTTTAGATAAATATGTTTAACCCCTTAACAGTGACATTTGTTTTCTTACAAAAAAATTAAAAATGGTGCTGGACACCACTTTTTCTATACTAAAATATTTACCTTACTTAATCGAAAAATATCTGCAATCAATAAAGATAAATTTACAGTTACAAATTAGTGGTATCAAAATGCTTTTAATAACGAAGCAAGCAAAGTGTTCTTGTCCGAATCCAGTTCGGGCCACACTGTTGGGGTTAAGGCTGTTCTCAAATCCAAAGGGGATAGTTTTTTACACATTTTTTAATTAATTTTTGTTCGGAAACGCATGAAATGGGCGGTTGTTGTTATACAGAAATTATGTAAGCGAAGGTCGTTTTTTTCATTTTTTGGTACACGAAAAATAAGAAAATACTGT
Organism: Maratus speciosus; assembly: GCA_963932465.1. NCBI lineage: Eukaryota > Metazoa > Arthropoda > Arachnida > Araneae > Salticidae > Maratus > Maratus speciosus. The sequence goes on along the minus strand of CAWVRF010000067.1, from coordinate 256,174 downwards.
CAAACTTCTTTGTTTTGTCATACTGTTAAAACTTTCAGAAAATACTGTCAAACTGGGCGTTTTAAACCAAATGTCCGAACACGACATCCAGAGGCAGGAGGAAAACCAGTCGTCACGCGATCATAATGGCCTATACCTAGGTAAGCAATTTATTTATCAAAAAATAGAAAATACTCATTTCGAATCCAAATCGCTTCAAAAGTTAGGCCTTCCAATTTTATGCCTTTACGTTTAACAATGTGTCAGAAAGTTTCGTGTTAAAGCCTTCATTCAGGGCGTCAACAAACGATAAATGTTTATAAAAAAAACTTCTTAGCTAACGTTTTAATTGAAGTAAAACGAGAACGAAAACTCGTGCATCGGTTATATATTATGAAACTGTTTTCAACATTATTTGAAAGAAATTTCATGTTTTTATACAATGAAATGAAATATTGAAATAAACAATTAAAAAATCCCAGAACTTAGTTATCCATTTTCAAGAGTTGTTGTCCATAGCAGATAATGTACGCGAAGTCTTTTGTGTAATCCTATATATAATCAATAGAGCTTTAGACATACCAGATAGTGAAACTAAATGTTAAAACAGCTGGAAAAAAAAAAAACATTTAAAAATGTTTTCTAGGGAATTGCCATTTACAGAAGATAATGCATCAATATCCATTATAAATATGAATGCTAGAGTAAAATTTGGTTGAGTTGGAAAACGCATAAAACAGTTTACAGCGCATTTTTAGGAAATGCTTCCATAAATGTTAATAAATTTTTTTTGGAATAAACATGTGTCTATAATTCTATATGCTTTATACACTTCAAATAATGTACTAAAATGTAAATCAGTTCGAAAATGCACAACACAACTAAAGAGGCACTTACAGCAATTACCATCCATAGGCGCCAATATATCCGATTTCTTTTATGCAGCCATATGAATTTATTTATATTCTACAAGCATGTTTTAGTATAATAAAATATAGTGCAGCTGGAAATGCCTAACATATAGTTAAAAACACACTTTGGGAATTCACACCCATAAGCTGAAATGCTTAGGATTTCTTTCGTGCAGCTCTGTATATGATCTATAGAATTTATACTCATCACGTAATCACAAAAATTTAGTTAAGTTTAAATACACATACTTCAGCTGAAAACGCACTTTTAGCAATCCTGTTTTATAGTCAGTCTTTTAACCCTTTGAAGGGCACCAGCCCACTTAATTTTAATTCCCAAATGCCACATTGGTACCAGCATTTTAAAACTAAATTTTGATTTATACTATATATTCGAAGAAACGCTTTTAGTTATTTTCATATAAATTTTCTTGTAAATCCTGGTGTCAATCAATCATTTTACAATTTTAGCAACCGAAGTACCCTGGCCCTCAAGGGGTTAAAGTAACATATGATATATGTTACTACTTACTTCATACTCTACAGAAAGCATGTGACCACTTCAATGACATATCAATTTCATCATGTTTGATGTAGCATAACATCACTAAAATGCACCATAAACTATTATAGTCTATACCTATCTCATGAAAATCTAAATACATTTACGAGAGTCAGAGTGCGGACAAACGGCCAAAAAGACGGTCGGATAATCAGAAGTCATGTATATTTTCTGACTATGTTTGAATTGAAAGGGTTGAAAATTAGGGATTATATTTCTTTTTTAAACTTTATATTATCAAACACTATCTAATGGCTCTTGAAAAACAATATAATAAGTTTTATTAACAAGATTAGTTAATTTTTAAAATAAATCAATTTAAACTGGTTTGGAAAAAAAAGGTTATATCGTAAGATTTAACTTTAGGAGGTTTCAAATCTTATTTGCTTTAGTAAGCAACATAAAAAAAACTTTCAATACAGAGACTTTTCACTCTTTGACAAGTTAAATTACATTTCAATAAAAAATAAATAAAAGAAAAAAATGACAATAAATTATTTTAAAGGGATGGTGGATTTTGAAAACAATTTTCTTTTTTTATTTAAAAGTTCTATAAGCTATGACCAGCTCTTATTTCCTAAGCACAATGTAGTATAAGAAAGTAATTTTTGCAAATGCTCCGTACAATTTCTAAATGATTCAAAATCAATGATTATTTCAAGGCAATTACAGAAAGAAAAAAAAAAAAAAACATTCTTCCCACTCAACAACATGAAAATTCCTGACATATTTTTTAATATAAAAGCATGATACTTGCAGGCGCGTGATTATTAAAGGGATTTGTAATCAGACTTTTAATTTTTCAATAATCTAATTAAATGTGAGTTATAAGCACTTAATGTCTCAAGACGGCCGTTTTTTTTTTTTGTTTCCGGCACTGTTGCCCCTGAAAATTCGGTACAAAATTCCCACTTGACAACATTTTCTGAAAAATCTTCCTCCTTTACGAAAAAAACCTCCGAACAGTTCAATTACATTTGTTTCTTGAAAAAAGCGCCTATCAGTTTGATACATTTGCAAACGAACATAAATTTAAAAAAAAAATGCTTCCCAAAAAAGTTAGTTTGGGTTTGAGCCTTAATAAATTCCACGCTTAAAGTATATATACTGGTATATATACTATTCGTTGTATATCAACTGCTACTTAAAATTATTGATATTTTCCACAAATTAGACGAGCTTTCTCATCTAATTATGAAAAATATGATAATTATTCCTTGTTTTTCATACAGAAACCTATTCATTTGAAAAAAAAAAAAAAAAAATATGTTAACATACTTGAGAAATTTAAAAGAGTTTGAAGGAAAAGTAATTCGTATCAAACATTTTAAAAAATAGTGAGATTTTAGAGCTAATATAAACTCTAGTAACGTTTAATTGAGAATTTGAACTGATTTAATGATTATAGCCCACTCATACTAGTTTAAGATGAAACCAGCTAATTTATCAATACAAAATTTTAAACCAAACACTGATTTGAACCTTTTTTTAAAAATCGGAATGCTATTAATTTTACACCTTTTGACAGTAAACTCCCCTTAAAGACCCAAATAAAAATACTCAGTTTTATTTTATACTGTTTTTACATCTAAGATATTAAATACAAATTTTTATACAATTCATAGTGTTTTGCTGACAGAATAAAGAAATAAATGCCATTTCTGCTGCTGAGATTTCTCTAAAGCAGATTTCCTTTTTCACATATTCTTCAATTGTACTTAAGTTACAATGTGAAACATATTTATAAAAATGTTTTTATGTTTACGAAATTCGAACTGACACAAACACAAGATAATATACTGAAAAATTGAATAAGATGACACTTTTTTCTATTCTCTTGAAACTAACTGCTCTGACTACCTCATTGCAAATTTCCTGCACAACATATAAAAAACTAAAGCATCGAACAGACTACCCTTCTTTTCGCTGCAACGTTTGATGTGGTCAGGCGCTCCCTTTCATGTTTTATGACTTCTGTCGGCAGGTTAGAGGTCAGTGGTTGACATGTTTATATCCACCTATTTCTGTTGTTGAGATTCCTCTTTCTTTTGTTGATGACCACATAATGTTTGGAAAAGGAAGGCCAGGGGAGTGATTTACGACTATCATCGGGGATTTTTGAAAAACAAAAACATATAAATGCATCTTTTAATTATACAAGGATTTGTTCTATAACATTTCTGTTTTCGATAAATTTCCCAGTGAAACTAGACGAAGTTTTATGAGCACCGTGAATTAGTAATGGTTGATTGGTACCTTGTAATAGGTGACAATATAGCTGGGAGGATCAGGGAGTTGTATTCATATTATCCCAATGTTACTTTACCCTAAAGAAAATGAGAATTGTCAAATTCAAGAGATCTATTCCACACGTGCAGATGATCAGATCTATAATATGAAAGAGGAAAATAGGTTCAGCTTTTCTGTAAATAAAGACCAGGAAAAATGTTTTTACTTGAACTTGACAAAAGAAGGAAATACTGCTATGAACGCGGACACGCTAATTATGGGTTATTTTGAATTACCTAATATTTATTCTAGTTTCCACACAAGATAGCACATAAATAGTTTAATAAAAAAAAAAACTTAGCCTTAATCATTAAACAATACAAAAAACTGGAGGGACAAAAGGTAAGTCTTGCCCCTGCTCCTGTAAAACTGCGGGGGCATACGCCCCCCCCTTGCCCCCGCCAGATTACGCCCATGCAAATTGGGGATGCTGCACTTCCGAACAATCTACTCACGAGCTACAACTGACTGCAGAGACATTACATACCACAAGAAAGCTGATGTCTGTCTGTTAACTCGTCTCAATAAAGTTTCTATAGCAATTTGAAAGTTTGACATATTTTAATGACAAATTCTGAAAATTTATATGGCCATATTTTTAACATGGTAAAAGAGCACTTTTATAAAATCTGACGTTTTACTTAATAGATAAGTTGGCTATCGATATGCCAAGTTTAATGAAATCTGAAAAAAAAATCAGTGTGCTAATTTCAATACAGTGACTGAATGACTAAATAGATCGCTTCGACGATCTAATAATACTTGCTTTTAATAAATCATTACAAAATCTGAGGCAGGTAATGATAAAAGATAAAAGCAGATAATTATAATATCTACCTTTGAAGAATTATTTTCATCTAAATATCACAAACTGTTATAAGCTATTTTCAAGTGTAAAGAAATTAAAGAGACACCAGTCTGTAGATACAACAAGTGATGTTCTTAATTTGAATGACTCGTACTTGATGCAATGAATCAATCAAGAGGATTTGTTTTTCAGATGGGAAGCTAGCAAAAGAGCGCAAACCTTGCCTTTGGAAGACCGAATTGTGTGAAGACTGTGTGGCAGGACTGAATGAAAATAATTAACTTTGTATTAAAAATCCATTTTAACTCGACCTTACAATCTTGCAACATTTTTTTAGATAAAATAATTTTTAATCGAAGATCTCTTCCTCCGTGGATCCAACCATCCAATCAATTTACGGTTGCGAAAGCGTTAATCAACAAAACTATACTGTGTCAGCGTGACTTTTTAAAAAAATGTTTTTAATGCGTTACTGTGTTTTACATTATCTCATATAGATGTAAGTAACTTTCTGGTTTCGTTTCTGTTTTCTAAATTTTAGCTTTGTTTGTTAATGTAGTATAATAATCATAATCAAATCATTGCGCATTGTATTTAAGAAAGACTCCTAATCCTGAATGCTTAGATTTATAAAACCTCTATTGTTTTATTTTTATTTTCCGAATCTTCAGTCTATAAGTTGACATTTAAAACCGCCAAAGACTAAAGAAAATTGACGGATCGTCTTGTATACCCGATATAAAATCGGATATCGATTTTTTATAGCTGTATCGATAGTCACCAGATAAGCATCGATCTTTTTCTTATTGGACTTACCAAAAACTGTATCATTTTTGATATATTTCGCACAATAATGAAAAAAATGTTATAGTTATAAAAGCAATAATTTCTATTTAGAAAAAAAAAAGAGTTGACTTGGAGGGAAATTTTTAATTATGAAACGAATTAGAGAAAAAAATTTCTTATTTTCTCAGTACACTTTTTATTAGAACGAACTGAAACAAATTTTAATTATTAATTCTGTGTTTAAAATATTTTACAGGTAAGTCTGGCCTTAGTATCTTGTAACTTTTTTTTCTATAAGTTATTTGCATTCAATCGTATCAATTGAGACTTAGTAAAAGCATTTTTTTTTAAATATGTAAAAGAACTTAGTTTGTTGCATTAGAAAAAATATTTTATAGAAAAAATAAATTGTAAAGAAAGATAAATTTATAATTTCAGAAAAAGGAATTGTAAAGTTTTCTATTTTTAAATATTTAAATCAGAAAGTACATAGCGTAGATGCTCCAGTTTTGACCACACACATTGGATCAGTTTGCCCAATATTTAGGCTGTGAATTGATGCAGACAAATAATATGCATTCTTACACCTTAAGCAAACACCCTTTTATCATTTACAATCTCATTTGTTTATTTTTTGATAAAATGTGACGTAAAAAAAAAAAAAAAAAGAATGTGTGCAATTGTAGTGTGTGCTTACATGCATTAAGATTTTTGCTTTGCTGACATGTTTTCCAAATCTTTCAATATTAGGCACTTATTGGGTTCTGTTTGTCCTGAAATAAATTACTATTAGGTTTTATAAGGTAAGCTTCCTCTCTATTGCAATTTCACATTTAATTTAATTATTTTAACAGTTTAATGGGGGGTGGCCAAAACTGGTGCTTTAAATTTGCTATATGTACCAGTTATGGCCATGGAAGTTGGAAGTGGCAAAAAGGGTACCTACAATATATGTTCCACTTTTGGCTACATGATTCATTATAGTGAGAATTTTAGCCATTAACGCTGTTCTTAACTGCTCTGCTCAACAATTCAAAACGTTTTGACACATTTACAAATTCATTTTTTAATGGAAAGATATAAAATTGGAAAGCCTGACCATGGAAGCGATTTGGAATCGAACTGTATTTTCCATTTTTGATCAATGAATTACCTATTGAGTTATAAGCGATTTTGATCACGTAACACAGCATTTTTCTTCCCTTACTGACTGGATTTTCTACTTTCGTTCGGAAGTTCAGTTCAAAATGCCAACTTTGACAGTATTTTCTGAAAGACCTATTGCATTTGCAAGAAAACCGAAAAATCAGTTCGATGGCATAGTTTCTGAATAACAACACCTTCTAGTTTCATGCGTTTCCGAGCAAAAATGAATTAAAACTTGTGTCAGAAAGTTGATCCTTTGGATTTGAGAACAGCCTTAAATAAATTTAAGAACATCTGGATAAAGCAAAATCAATTTAGTTTTGTTTTATATAGTAATGGCTTCAATAATAATAAAAAACAAGTAAGAAAAATCATGCGTTAAGCATAGATTATGAAACACTTTCCAACACTTCCTGAATGCTTTAACAAAACTTCATTATTTAGGGAAATAAGGTATATAAGTGAACTAAGTAAACATTTTAGAAAACACATAAAACATTTGAAAAACTGATTTCAGCAGTTACCGTCCATAGCAAATATGTATTCCAATTCTTTTGAACAGCCCTGTATTTGATCTATAGGTTGATATATATACTATATAATGGAGAAATTTAGTTTAGCAAGGAAACACATAACAGGTTGAAATTTCTCTTTCAGCAATTTATACTAATAGATTTAAACATACTTGTATACTTTTGTAAAACTTTGCAGTTAACCTAATACCTTTATTACATGCCACTATTTAGCTAAAGTTTAATTCAAAGTAAAACACTCTTAAAACTACCGGAATCACATTTCCAGAAATTATCATTTATAGACGGCCATGTATCCAATTTTTTGCATGACCCTGTATGTCATTTTATATATGTTTTACAAACATTTCTTAGTAAACCAAATGCGTTTCAGCGTAAAAATGCCTAACTCATTTAAAAATCACCTTTAAGCAATTTGCAATCATACCCAGTAAACATTACGAATTCTTTTGAGTAGCCCTGTATATCAATTACAGCATTTATACACACCGTATGCAATGCATAAATATAGTGAAACATAAAAGCACATAACATAATTAAAAATGTATTTCCAGCAATCATCACTACTTTACAGTACTTTGGGTACAATATAGTATCTGAAATCTTTTGTGTGTCCCTGTAAATGCTCTGCATTTCGTATTATCCATGAAATAAGTTATAGTAAACCTTAGTGACGTATATCTATTTCATTATACATGTAATAGTTTAACATAATTAAAATACGCCGGAAAAAATTCCCTCCACTTCTATATTATTATGTAAAGGAACTCTTTTGCACGGCCCTGTAAATGAATAATAACTATTTTTTGGGCCACATATTGTACAGAAAATGCATATTTTAGTCAACTTGATAAATGCATATCAATTTATTATGTTTAAAAGCATGTAACATCATTAAAAATCATTTGAAACGATTTTTTCCCATAGGCCGTAATGTAACGGAAAACTTTTGACTGTCCCTGTAAATGAACTAAACATGCTACAAACTTCATTTGCAATAGGATTCGTGCTACGGTAAAGGTCACTAACATCCAAAAATTTCAGAACGATCCAAGTATATTTACGGGAGTTAGAGCGCGTACAGACGGACAGACAAACCGAAGTCATAAACACTTTTTTCAACTTTGTTGGAAAGTGTTAAAAAGCAAGGCTGATAGCAGTTCTATCAAAGAGATTTTGTTTTCTCTGCTCAATAGATAATTCATTTTAGAAACGACACTGTACTAGCAGGGTTGGGAAGTTTTTGACATGCGATGGTTTAAACCTATGTGTCAAAAACCTAGTTTTAATAAAATAATACCAAATGAATTATTTAGCAGAATTAGACAGACTTTAATCAATAAATTCTAAATAAAACTGCATAAATACATTAAAAATGTGGGATATAAATATATTCTTGAAACCTCTTTGTATAGGATATGGTAAACTGTAAATAGATTGTTACACATTTTTTTTAAAGAAATTTTGAATGAAAATTACCCAACTCTTACTTAATGATTTAGTTTTAATTAATCAATAAAGTCTAAATAAAACTAAAACTGCATAAATACATTAAAACTGTGGGATATAAATACCTTATTGAAACCTATTTGTATAGGATATTGTAAACTGCAAATTGATAGTTGCATGATTTTTTTTAAAAATTTTTGAAAAAAAAATTACCTAGCTCTTATTTAATGATTTAGTTTATCATTAATGTATGCCTTTAAAATGAACAGTTAATAAATCTTTAACCATTTGTAATCATTAAAACTCTGTAAGCTTAGTCTAAATTTTGCAAAGGTAAATAAATTGTTTATATCTTTATATAGGATAGATGTGCCAGTAATGGACACCCTTAATGAATTTCTTTTAAAATTATTTTTTTTATTAATACTTATAATTATTATATTCCAGTTTTTTCAATGTCATATTAACCTATCAACAATATTTAATCATTCTTATAGTCTCATTTCCCAATATGAATCGAAATTTAATTTTAAATAACAGAAATATAACAAAAGACCAGTAATGGACACCCTCTGGCCCAGTAATGGACATTGACACTGTAAGTTGTACTATTACTAATTTGACTTATTGTGAGTATATATATATATATATATATATACACACATAAATTAGGCATATTTTTATTGCTTGGTTATTAAGTTATTATATAATTCGTTATTCACAAGAGAAATCTTAAAACTGTAATCCCTGTAGAAATATTATATGGAATAAAATTTGCAAAATAACTCATACAATTTTTAAGAAATTAATAATTTAATATGAAAAGAATGAGAACTTTTCCACTGATTTCTGTTTCCCTTCCTCTAAATTTCTCTCCCCCCCCCTCCCCCCCCCAAAAAAAAAAAATTATATGTCCTCCCAGGACACAAAATGTAAAATCTGCAAAACTTTTTATTTATTTTTTACTTTTATGTTCATTTGTTATTTAGTTGCAGTAATAATTAATTAATTATCTGCCACCCCACCCCACAAAAAAGCAATTTCATAATTTTTTATTAAAAAAATACTGAAAGGGTTTCATGTATTTTTTTCCCCATATGTTTATACCTTCTGTAGTGTAAGGACTGTTGAAATAGTCTCTGATTTTTATTTAGGTCTGTCTATTAACAGGATAGTGGCGTGCAAAATTTAGAATCTAATAATATATGAGTTGGCTCAAACAACCTTATGACTGTCCAAATGGATCATTGAGATTTGAATGCATCACTTGGCATCTTTATTGCATAAGATGAGGTGGTGAATAAATTTACTTAATCACATGTGAAAATAAGAGTAAATAGTTAAAACATTTAACAGTGTCATACATTGAAAGGTACAAAAAAATTACATGCTATTATACTTTTGCTTAATGCCATGTTAAAATTGAAAACTAAATTTTACCAATTAAGTTTTATTGATATGTTCTACGTGAATAATTAAGAAGGACACCATAAGTTGCACTAATACTAAGTTTGACTTAATGTGAGTACATACATGCATTAAACTTATATTTTCATTACTTTCTATTAAGTTTTGATATAATCTGTTTAAAAAAATATTAATATCTTCAGTTATATTCTATTGAATAAATTTTATCTTTTTGTAAAGATTTAATCACATGTAAAATAAGCCCTTATAAAAAAAAAAAAAGCTTAATAATTTAATTTGAAAGAATGAGAACTTTCTGATTGAATTTTATTTTTTCTTCTATTTAAATCTTATCCCATCCCCGAAATATCATTACCTCCCGTACACAGAATTTAAAATCTGTAAAACTTGTTAATGTTTTTATTTTTTGCTCATCTGTTATTTTATTGCAATAATAAATTAAAATGCCCCTCCCCTCTCGTCTTTCCAGACAAAGCACTCAAACTTTAAAATTGCTAAACAAAACTCTTTTTCTGTACCTTTTCAAATTCCACAGAAAGAATAAATAAACATCAATTGACAAAATTTCCACCTTCTTTTCTCACTGACAAACATTTAAATATTTAAAAAAAAAATTAATGTTTTAAATTTTCAGATGTTTTTATTTTTTGTTCTAGTAATAAATGCATAATCTTGTAAATTCTCTCAATGTTCCGAACTTTCGGCTTTTTCCTTTTGCCCTCTCCTCCACTCAATCCTAGCGCACAAAGTTTATTTTTTTTTTCATTTTATTAAAACTTATTTGTAAATGTTGAGCAACAATCAATTAAAAAAACACAAACATCTACCTCTCTCCTTCAATAAGGGGGAATTAGAAAATTGAGGGAGGGGGGGGGGTTTCATCGCAAGGATTTTCCCTTTCTTTTGTGATTAGGATATTCTCTTTCTTTTGTGATTAGGATATTCTCATGTGTGAAAAAATATATTCTGATTCAAAGAACTGGTTTATTGTTTACATTTGATCCGATTGGTAATACAAGACAAAATTCTTCAATCTATTCTTCTAAATATTTATAGACATTTAATTCTGCCTTTTATTATTTATACATAATGTAAATCTTTTCCTTGAGTGGTTATTGTGCATTTGCGGCCACATTAAAAAACAGCAAACGAAAAAAATCTTCAATTGATAAAATTTGCTGGAAGAAGAACCACTCTTTTTATTTTAATTCAGCCAAAATTATCGCTAAACCCACTTTTATATTGCAGCTTTAATTGAGCAATTTTCCGTTATTATTTGCACTGAGGACGGTACGCTAAAGGCTACCGAAACTGGTCTGCTCAAGGTTTACATATTCTGGCGTTTTTAATATTGTGTTTAAATTTATATTGTTCTGCGCCAAGTAGCATCTTAATAATGATTTAATTTAATTCTTACTTACTCTTCTTTAGTAATTTCTTTATTTATTTTTGCAATGTCCACATCGTGTATTTCTCTTATAATTACTTTTAAAATCCTCAAAATTGAAAAACTACATAAAGAATAATATTTTTGACATTCTTCACCCTGCTGCATTAAAAGAATGTAGTACAATTTAATTACAGTAGACTCCGCACAGCTTCAGACCAGAGGTCATTAAAATAAAATAAGTAAAGTAACAAACTAAAATGATAAAAAGTAAGATAATTTTAAAAATGATAAAATTATTAAAAGTAATGGTCAAATAAATAATCAATAATATATGATTAAATATGCATAATACAGATGAGATACATTGTATTTGAATTATTCAATGAAAATTTATTCATAAAGGTAACCTGCTAATTCACATCAAAATCATAAAGTAAGGAAGATTTATTTCAAGGTTACCCAGTCTTAGTAAAGAAAAAAAACTTTAATAAATACATAAATATAATATATATTTGGTAAAAAGATTGCGATTAGCAGTGATATCAGCAATATTGTAACTTTTTTCAGAAATAATTTTATACTGCCTTCATGTTAAACGAGTTCAGTCATATTATCGAGAATTACATATTAAAATAAATACGGAATGATAAAAAACTAAAAAAATGTGTAATTTTCAGTTTTATTTTTTTTTTTTAAGTTTCATTGTTTACATCTGCGATGATGTGCGGATTTTAGGCATTTGTGGATTTTAAGGTTGCAGATTTGAGGGAATGTACTATATAATTTGAAAAATTTATAAATGTTTTGTGACTTTGCACGGTTGTTATTGGCTATATAGAAGTTCCGCTCTTTACAATCACATTTTCTGCTCTATATTTTCCTATACCAATCACTTCATTTCACTTTCCTGGTTAATCCTGGGTTCTTATTAAATCCGAGCTTGCTAAAAACAAGTATGAGTGTATTAGTATGTTATAAAATATCATTAATTGTAGAATATGGCCAAACTAATTTTTATTACGCAGTTACATAGTTATTCTTACCTAATGTTGTTAACACTAGGACCGCGGAAAATTTTACTCAAATTTTCTAAAAATATTTCACATCAGAATTTTTATTTAAAAATATTTAACTTACTTATCTAAATCAATTTGGTGAAGCTTATATTCAACTTATTTTATAAGGAGATTTCTGGTTCTTTCCGGCATCTATTCACTTGGTACGGGTCAAAATGACCCGTCACCGTGGTTCTAGAGTTAATATGATCATAATTAGAAATATCTGTGCCTGTTGTATGACATCTAGAAAACTTTTAGGAAAAGTTAAAATAGAGGGAGGTGGGTAAAACAGTGATGCAGTATCTGAATTAATATCTTACGGCTTTTTAACACTTGCACATTTCTTGGCATATACACCACGGTAGCTACAAAAAAGTAAAAGTTTAGAATTATAAAACAGAAAAAAAGCTCATGCATAAATAGTGTGAAGCAAATGTGTTCTGAAAATATTTTCATGCTCGTAATAATAAAAAGTAAAGGAAAATATCTATCTTTTTTTTAAAAAATTAACCATTATAAATGAAAAGATACCATATGGATGATTAGAATTTCAAAAAGATAAATTGACAAATTTAACAGTTCAACACTTTTTGACAGCAAAAGCTACTGCTAATGAAAGAATGTTCTCTTACTTTGGGTTTGTACAAAGTAAATTGAGAAATAGCATTGAGGATTTGAAAAATCAGAAAATCAATTTATTTTTAAGCTATTTAATTAAGTAAATTCAAAGTAGATGTTTCTAATAGCTGACTGAATTATTTTTATCACTTAGCAAAAATGACGAGGACAAATTGAACTTATGTTTTAGTAAACAGTTTTCAAATAAACTGAAATTTGTGCAGTTTCTTTTTTCTTAATCTTTAAATGATAAATATATCCTACTTTGTTTACAAAAGTGTATAATGAAATGTTAATACAGAAAATTTCAGTCGTAAAGTATTTTTTTGCAAAGTTTAAAAATTAAAACATATAACTTGGAGGTTCTTTTTAAATTGTCTTCTTTTAACCTTTTTCACGTTTCGTCTCTTGATATCATGTGCTTTTCCCTCTGTCACAGTTTCAGAATTGGTAGTTCTAGTAATAGTTCACTAGTAGTTCAAGTGGTAGGCTGTTCTGGTGTTCCAGTTATGTCACTGATGGACATTGAATAGAGAACTTAATCATTAGAAACATAACTTTACTCAGCAAATCTTTGTAAAATCCAATAAATAGACTTTTTTTTTTATCAATATTCGTAAATTAAATCTACAATTTCTGTATCGAAAAAAATAGAAAATTTACTGTAAAAATAAATATTCAAATGTGCAGTTTGTTTTCCCTCGTCTTCTAACAATTTTCAAAAGTATTTTTGCATAAAATATGTAAATTCATTTATTGCAGTGGGAATAAAATGTCCCTACTAAATATTTATTATCAATGTGATAATTATTTTTAATTTAGTATACATAATTATATTTATATAATTTATATGTTTAATTTATTGCAGGTGCAGATGTCTGTGAAGTTTGTTCTAAACATAGAGTGAAAACACTTATGAACATCAATTCTGTTTTAAAACTATATCTTATTCCCACTCCATGTATACTGGCATTAAAAAAACTGGTTGACAACAATGAGGACTTTCTAAAATTTCTGAACTTATAGACAATAGCACAGTTTTTTCATCTATTGAATTAAATTGTGATTACTAGACAACAATTTTCATAAGATTATCAAGTGTTTGAAATTTAATTTACTACTGAGAAAACCTCACATTTTTAGTACCAGATTTTTTTACAATTTTCACTCATCCGTGAGAGGTCACTTTAAAGAATTTAATTTTTTTTTTAAATGTAGCATTGGTCAAACTTTACATTGTTAATACTCCATATACAGGAAGCTCTGCTTGCAAAATGAGCTCAGTTAATTAAAAATGACTGATTTTCTGTACGAAATAAAAGCAATTTAAGTATAAATGTATAAAGTTTAAAACTTAAAAACTATCTAAAACATTAATGTTCATTTCTGGATTTATACACAGAAGACGTTTGGTATCTCAATTTTAACAAATTCTTGTTCTTTTCTTAGTAATAGGAAAGTCTGTCATACTCTTTGACATGTATGATGTAAATGGGAAAAAAAAATTCTCAAATTTAATTGAACTTTGCCTTGTTTCGATTAAAAATTTCGTAAGTATTGTTTCTACTAAAGCATTTCCTCGGAAATCTAATAAAAAATGCACCAGCAAAGCTGAGTGTAAGAAGAATTCTTTCATTTGCAAGAACTATTCACAAATCTAGTTTAAATATGAATATTCATACAGGATAGCCTTTTACTTGTGAAGTGTGCAACAAAATATTTTCTGTGATGTCTAATTTAGGTATGTATTATCATGTTGATACAAAAGTAAAGCCATTCATATGTGAAATGTGCAAAAAGGAATTTTCTCATAAATCTGATTTAAATAGGCGTCATTGTATTCACACACAAGAAAAACATTTTTCCTGTGAAGTGTGTAGCAAAAGGTTTTCTCTCAAATGTCATTTAAATGTCCACCTACGAATTCATACTGGAGTGAAACCCTACTCTTGTGATGTGTGTAACAAACAGTTTTTTCAAAAATCTATTTTGAATAGGCACATGCATGTTCATACTAAAGAGAAACCTTTCTGTTGTGTTGTGTGTAACAAAGGTTTTTCTCAAAAATCTAATTTAAATGTGCACCTGCGTGTGCATAAAAAAGAGAAACCTTTTACTTGTGAGGTGTGTAACAAAGGGTTTTCTCAAAAATCTGATTTAAATGTGCACCTACGTGTTCATACTAAAGAGAAACCATTTTCTTGTGAGGTATGCAACAAAGGATTTTCTCAAACATCTGCTTTAAATGTTCACCAGCGAATTCATACTAAAGAGAAACCTTTCTCTTGTGAGATATGCAACAAAAGGTTTTCGCACATGTCTTATTTAACTACCCACCTGAGAATTCATACTAAAGAAAAACCTTTCTCTTGTGAGGTTTGCAACAAAGGATTTTCTCAAAAATGTAATTTAAATAAACACCTCCCAATTCACACTAAAGAGAAACCTTTCTCTTGTGAGGTTTGCAACAAAGGATTTTCTCAAAAATGTAATTTAAATAAACATCTGCAAATTCACACTAATGAAAGAAATTTCTCTTTTGAAGTGTGACAGGATCATTCCGAGCCCATGACGAAACAGGCTTGGTCTTGATTTTTCACACTTAATGTTTCGACTCAGGCTGAGGGTGAAAAATTTATTTCTTCATCAAAAAGAAACAAAAAACTTGCTATTTGAGAAACAAGAATGCAGTCTTATTCTCTTCTAATGTTTTACATTCCTTTAGAAATCAATTTGAAAGGGAATTGTTATTGTTGAGATATAAGGAGAAATATTCCGATTTTAATGCATTGGCAGAGTAAGTGCTTATAGCTCATCTTTCTGTCATAAATGTACAGTTACAGTTTAAAAGAACATGAATCATCATTTTTTCATATAGTAAAACCTCCCTAAAGCGGCCACGTTCCGTTCCAATAAAAATGGGTCGTTCCAAGAGGTGGTCTCTTAATGGAGGTCATGTTTAAATCTAGATTTTAATTGTTGAAAAAGGTAACAATTAATTTTACTAAAATTTATTTTTCACACTAGGGAAAAATATAAAAATTTAAGTATCAAAACAAAAGTTAATTACATAGTTTAAAAAATGAATACATTGACGTTTGGTTTGATTTTACGGCTTTATCATTTATAACTTTTATTTCCCAGTCCTTTCGAAGTTCAGTAAATAAATGCAATTTTTTTTGAACGGGAACAAATGATGACAATTTCATTAATTTATCTATTTCTTTGAGATTTTCCCGACAGAATTTGGCAGATGAGTTTATTGATCGTCATTCTTAATTTGTCATCAGAGTTAAATTCATTGCCTAAAAAGGCACAAAGAGGTTTAAATAAAAGTTAACGGGATAAAAAAAATCTAAATTTAGTTTAGAAGTTTGATGAATAATGCGCTCTCTGGAATTATTTTTTTAATAAAGCCTTCTTCAAAAGACCAGTGAAAAGCGGAATTTTTTTCAAAGAAATGTATCGCTCATGGAGAGAGTTCAACTGGGATGGTCTCTGAATGGCGGTAAAATTAGTATTGAGCCTATGGGAATAAATTTCGTTCCATGAGAAAATGGTCGTTCAGGGAGGAGGTCGCTTAATGGAGGTGGTCGCAACGGGAGGTTTCATTGTGTTTCTGACAGTGGCTGTGAAAAGTCACAAATTTGCTATTTTGAGTAGATTTTTAGGAACATAATAATCACAAAATATTGTCATGAGAAATTATTTAGAATTAATACTTAATTTTATGTAAAAAGAAAATTTTAATGACAAAATTATTTTTGAAAAACTTTTTTGATTTAAAAAAGTTTTTCAAAAATAATTTTACAGACAGTATTCTACTTTGTACCTTCGAACTCAGATGTCACAAAATTTTTCGTGCTTGGGCTTCTCCGAACTCATTTCTAAGTTATGTAACAAAGGGTTTTCTGAAAGGTCTCATTTAAATGTGAGAGAGAAACCTTTTTCTTGTGAAATGTTTAGAAATATAGATATTTTTTGTAAAATCTCATTTAAATTGCCATCTAATTTAAGGTACATTAAAAAGACCCCTTTTTCTTGTGAAATCTTAATTTAAATAACCATCATTGCATCCAATCCAAGGCCTAAGTAAAGATGGGAATGCTCAGAAAAAAATGTTTTTTTGGGGGGTGAGGGTTATTTTTCAATTTGGAAAAATTATAATTTCATTTGTAAAATATATTTAAAATTTTATAATAGCTACATTCTGATACTTTTCTTTATATTTTTTCATGTTTAGTACCCGACATGAAAACATTAATCTGGAAAATCCGATATCTAGCAGGGATCTATTGAGGAAGAACTTGAGTCCTTTAAAGGCACCTTCACAACTTTTTTACCATAAACATATGACCCTTCACAAAATTCTTACCCTAAAAAATAGACGTTTCAGAAAATTTTTCAATTTCCAAACTGAATCCTCCACAAATGTAATGATAAAAAAAAAAACCAGTTGTATAATAGCTGAAATCCCCACCTGAATCTATTGTTTAGCTGTATATTTACGAAGGACCATCTAAAAATGTCTAAATAAGAACTTAAGTAATGATAATTTCTAATTTACAAAATTCTGATTACATTTTTTAGAAGTATATAGAAAAACTGTTAAATCACGATTTGAAACATAAAAGTATAAACATTTCCTTGTCTGTCTCAAGTTACTTGAGTAATCTTAATAAGTAATAGTGTTGTTTTACTTTTATAGACAGGGTGCTGCCGACAAACCCAGAGAGTTTTTAGGGGACATCAAGACAAAAAAAAAATGTGGCAATGGAATATGGGATTGCAAACCACTTATTGAGTCAGAAATACCGGATGTTTCACCCTAACTGAACCCTGGTTGACGGTAATAATTTTGAGAAAAATAAAAATATCGCAATGAAAGTGAAACTATATATACCTTGTCTTGTATCACATGTGCTAACATCACGAAAAGGTCTGGAAAACAGGGCTTTCTCACAATCTATATTACTGTTTGAACTCTTAATCATAGTCCAAAATGTGGAGGGTCAAGTACATACTGCTGGTTTGTATAATGGAAATCTCTACCACTTTTTTATGTTATCACATTCACAAAAAATGCACACGTATATTAAAAGTTTAATTATAATATACTCCAGTTTCCTGAAAGTTATTACCGTTAACCCAAGTTGAGTTAGAATGAGACATCCTGTATTTTTGATTAAATACAGAGGGAATTGGGAACAATTTTGATGTTAAATTAAAAAACAATGAGAAACAACATCGGAAAAAATGTGGTAACAGTTAATGTCGTGATAACTGAAATATTGGCTGCTGCTAGAACGGCACGTGAAAAAAAGTCGCAATTGATGAAGCATGGATTTATCTAAATGACGGTACTAAAAAAGATCGATTTATTACCGGAACAGAGGTAAAAACTTTGGTTCAAACACTGCACAAATAGCCCAGTGGTTAGGGAGTTGAATTCGGAAATAATTAGGGGAAAGCTGGAAATTGTTTTAACCCCTTCAGTTTAGGTCTAGAATGAATATGCTGCGTTTTCCCCCTCGTACTAGGTGAGCTTTAGGAACTATACATTGATTTATAGTCAAAAAACACGTTTCTTTTTAAATACCATAACACTATCTCGAAATCACTATCTTTTTCAAAAACATTGTCAATACAAATGTTGTAGAGCTTAAAATTCTGAATAAAATGAGTACCTACATTTAATACTTTTGTTGAATATTAAGGTCACAATTCTACTTTAAAGTTTTTCGCACCGTGGTGAGAGGGTTGAACTCAGAATTAATTAGGGGAAAACTGGAAATCGTTTTACTCCCTTCAGATTAGGTGTAAAATGAATATTCCTATATTTTTTCCCTCGTACCAAATGAGCGTTAGGAAATATGTAAGTATTTAAATTCGAAAAACATGTTTTTCCTTAATATTTTTAGCAATATATAAAAATAATTAATTCTATCAAAAACATTGCCAATACAAATGTTGTAGAGCATAAAATTCTGAATAAAATGAGCACCCACATTAGTATTTTTGTTCAAAATTAAGGTCGCAATTCTAATTTCAAAATTTTGCCTTAATCGCTAATCAAGAGCTTGAAGTCCGGAGAGACCAAGTTACCTAAGAATATCTCAAATCAGCTAAGTCTATCAAAAACATTGTCAGAACAAATGTTGTAGAGCTTAAAAGTTTGAATAAAATGAATATTCACATTAATATTTTTGTTCGAAATTAAGGTCGCAATTTCAGATAGTGTTAAAAATATTAAAGAAAAACGTGTTTTTCGAATGTAAATGTGTGCATATTTCCTAACGCTCACTTAGTACGAAGGGGAAAACAGAGAATATTCATTTTAGACCTAATCTGAAGGGATTAAAACGATTTCCAGTTTTCCCCTGATTAATTCTGAGTTCAACCCTCTGACCACGGGGCTAAAACTTTAAAATAGAATTGTGACCTTAATATTCAACAAAAGTATTAAGTGTAGGTACTCATTTTATTCAGAATTTTTAGCTCTACAACATTTGTATTGACAATGTTTTTGAAAAAGTTAGTGATTTCGAGATAGTGTTATGGTATTTAAAAAAACGTGTTTTTTTACTATAAATCAATGTATAATTCCTAACGCTCACCTGGTACGAAGGGTAAAACGTAGCATATGCATTCTAGACATAAATTGAAGGGATTAAAACAATTGCCAGCTTTCCCCTGATTATTTCCGAATCGGGCCTTATCTTGCTCCCCTACCATCAGGCTAAAAGAAAATTTCTCTAAAAGATTGATGTCGATTGCTGGAATTTCTTACAACGAAAAATTAAAGATTAGAAAAGTTGAGAAAAATGTCAAAAGTAACTCTGCTTGTTATCAAAACAATGTTCTAGAGTGTGTTCAAGAAGCACGCGCGCGAGCTCAGGAGTCAGGAACATGGAGTGGGTCTATATCATGGATGTAGTGTGTTCAGGTAGTGTACAGGTAGACAGGTAGTGTGTTCAGGAACGGATCATGGATTTGATTAATTAAGGTGCTAATTATAAAGATATTTTGATGCAGAAGCAATGTGTGCTAGATGGCCGAATGGATAAGGCAGTGAACTCGAGACTAGGGATTCTGGGTTCGAATCCTTCCGATCCCACATTGTGTCATAATTTTTTTTTGTTTTGTTTATTGGTTGTTTTATATTTTTCATAATGAATAAGATATTTTTGATGAAGATATATTTTTTATTTTTATTATACAGAGGCACGTGTATTTTTATTATAATAATAAAATACTTATTTAAATGTGAGAAAATGAGGTATTTCGAGATGAAAGTTTTACATCTGAACACCTTTTAAATATTCAAAGTTTCGTTTCTAAGTATGTATATGTATAATGATATAAACATTAAGCAAATCCAAATGAAAAAATAATATATATCGCACGTAGGATAATTCCTTGAATTTTTTTTTTTTTTTTTTTTTTGAGTACTTTACGAGTGAATTTTTATCGAGACTAGGCTGGAAATCATATTTTACTTTGAACATTATAAAAATAAAATGTAATAGTTGTAGATTATTTTAACTAAAAATATCTGTACATATATTTTTTAAAGAGATAAAATATATAGGTCTGCTGTCTAGTTTTGTAGTGAATAAAGTATGATTAGAATGTTTATAAATTTTCTACTGAAAGTATAAATAAGTATTTTGCTTATACTAACAGAATTTTGAATGCCATTTATTTCTCATGTTTTATGATGTATTTTGGTCTGTTATCCACACGGTATTCAAATATGCAATCATAAAATAAGAAATATATATATTAAAACCTTCTCTGAAAAACTGTCTAACTAACAGTGCAAATTCCATTGAAATCCATCCAGTATAGTAGATTACAAACAAATCTCATATGTTGATATCACAATCTTGGTTTACTAGCAGCATTTTATTTATCACGGAAGATATAAATCAACAGATAAATCATTTTTAAATAAATAAAAAGAAAATTGTTAAAAAGTTAAAATTTTTAGATTACCAGTTGAATTCTTAAATTGTATCAATCAACCTACCAAACAAAGCACAACCAATAACACATAAGCAGAAAACGCACAATCACGTGATCAAATCGCCCACACAATTTTTTTGAGCAGCTCGCGCGGAGTTTGTGTGCGGTTGGTTAACTAATTTTAAATGCCAAATGGGCTAAAGTAGATAAAGAAGGTCACGTGATGTTTTTCCCGACTATTTTAGATTTTATCTGAGTGAACATAGGCATGTATTCCTGTTACGAAAACCATGTTTTGGAAGAATGAAGAAATATAGTCGTTGGTTTTACCTTTTTTGAACCATAAAAATAATGAAATAATTGAATTATGTTAAAATTCCTTTCTTCGATAACACCTACTCCATGGCATAAACTTCTGAGCGCGCGCGCGCGGCGCGAAGTGCACTTCTGAACACACTCCTAATTCCTATTTTAAGGAAAAATTCCAAAACTTTATCCTACGAAAGTAAAAAGTGTTGAGTTCCACCAGGATAAAGCGAGTAGCCATACTTCCAAATGTACATTTCTCAAAAAAAAAAATAAATAAATAAATAAAATTAAAAAAAAAGGCCGAAAGAAACTGTTATCAAATGTATACCGTTTAATCATATCCAAGTCCTCAGATGTTTCACCAATCGATCACCTTTTGACTATTAAAACAAGCTCTTGCGAAACGCCGACCCACTGCGTTGAGTGGACTCTGGAAATGTGTGGTAGAGGAATGGAACAAAATTCCACTTCCAGTTTTACAAAAAGACCTACTATCTTGGAAATCCTACTCCAATATGATATTCCACAACAAGGGCTACCAGATAGAATACATGAAAAAATGATTGTTATAATTTGTGTATTTTATTTTTGTTGTCAGAATTGTTCCCAATATGTGTAAACAACTTTTGTAGGTAGTTTGCAACACCATGTTCCATTGCAATTTTTGCTCCTCTGTATGTCTGCTAACAACCCTCTGAGTTTGTCAGATAGCTGATCTGAACACCCTGTATACTTGTTCTGTTAAACTCTTCATAAATAATCTTAAATAGTGCAAAATTCAGTTCCTTGTATGGCATCAGGAAGATATAAAAAAACCCAATTAAGTGTTCTGTAAGTGGCTCATTTTTAACTCGCAAGCTATCAAAGCCTGAGAGCTAATGTGCCAGCCGGTTCTGTATGTATGTATGTATGTATGTACGTACGTAACGCGATAACTCTTGATAGAAAAATCCGATTTGCTTCAAATTTTTTTCTAGGTTCATTCTGATAAGGCACTTCTCTGATTAGTTTTGGGGGTTCATTGGTTAGGTATAAAGGGGGAAAGGGGGCTAGCTCCCCCCCTTAATTTAGATAAATGGGTTTTTCATTCAGAATTATTCGATTTGCTCCAAATTTGGTATACCAGTTTATTATGTTAAGGAGCTTACCTGATTAAATTATGAGGTTCATTAGTTAAGGATAAAGGGGGCTACCCCCCCCCCTTAATTTAGATAAATGGGTTTTTCATGCAGAATTATTCGATTTGCTCCAAATTTGGTATACCAGTTTATTATGTTAAGAAGCTGCCTTGATTAGATTTGGAGGTTCATTAGTTAAGTATAAAGGGGGGAAGGGGGCTAGACTTCATGCAGAGTTATTCTATTTGCTCCAATTTTGGTACACCAGTTTATTATGTTAAGAAGCTGCCTTGATTAGATTCAGAGGTTCATTAGTTAAATATAAAGGGGGGGAAGGGGCTACCAACCCCTTAATTTAGATAAATGGTCTTTTCATGCAGAGTTATTCGATTTGCTCTAAATTTGGTATACTGGTTTATTATGTTAAGGATGTACCTTGATTAAATTTGGAGGTTTATTGGTTAAGTAGAAAGGAGGGCGGGGGCAAGTCCCCTTCCCTTAATTTAGGTAAATGGATCTCCATGCAGAATTATTCAATTTACTTTAATTTTTTTATATGTTTATTCTGTTAAGAAGCTTCTCTGATTAGCTTTGGAGGTTCATTAGTTAAGTGTAAAGGGTGGTTAGACCCTCCCTCTTAATTTAGCGAAATGTTTTTTTATGCAGAATTATCTGATTTGCTTCAAATTTGGTATATCAGTTTATTATGTTAGGGAGCTTCTCTGATTACATTTGGAGGTTCATTGGTTAAGTATAAAGGGAGAAACGGGGGCTAATCCCCTTCATTTACTTTTTGAGGGGGATCATTCTTTGAAATAAGAGTATGATATACAATTAGTGTGAATAGCCTGTGAGCTCAATGCCATCAGTTTAACTGGGCACTTTATTATAGTAAAATAATGCTATAAAGTGATAAAATATCATTTATTAAGACTGGCGATCGTTTCGTCGCATCAACAGCGACATTTTCAAAATCATAAACGATAGAAAATATTTTCACATAATTTAAAAATAATAAACATAGTAAATAATGTCACGAGACATGATGCATAATGAAATATTGCAAACATAAAATGAATTAAAATTAAATTAGTTATTTGTAAAATTTTTATTTGCAATATTTCATTATGCATCATGTCTCGTGACATTATTTACTATGTTTATTATTTTTAAATTATGTGAAAATATTTTCTATCGTTTATGATTTTGAAAATGTCGCCGTTGGTGCGACGAAACGATCGTCAGTCTTAATAAATGATATTTTATCACTTTATAGCATTACTTTACTATAATCTGTTTATAAGTGATCATTATACATGTTTTTATGGGCACTTTATTTTTATTTATTTAGAACTAGCAAAATATTATTGTTTTGCATGCATAGCTGTTGCAAAATACCTAGATGTATATTTTAAGCACTTATTACCTTTGAAACATGGTACAGCTGTGGATTTAATCAATTAACAAATATTATTGAAAATTCTATAGAAATCGTAATTTAGTATATTTTAGACATAAATTAGACATTATAATTTTAGAAATAAATGCACATTTTTCGCTTATTCCACACTTTTAAATTTGGATTTTTTTTTTTTTTTTACATATCATCCTTAGTTCATTTGTATCTTAAATGTAACCATCATGCTTAATTTATAGTTTCTAGTCCCTTCAGTATCAGAAAAATCGTAATTTAGAATCTTTTTCCTTCTGCACCCTTTTTACATTTTGAATTTCTTTAAAAAAAATCTGTTCTATGCTTGCATTTACGTCTTAAAAATCCATCTATTCCATTCTATTGCGTCTTAAAAATCCATCTTCATCCTATTAAATGCGAAATTTTTAGAAAATATTCTTAGAGAACATTAACATCTTATAAGTAAGTACACGCCAAATTTCAGGTTTCTAGCCCCTTCAGTATAGCAAAAATTACAATGCTAGAAATTGTTTTTGCTCCTGCAGTTCCTTAAATGTATAGCTACCAACATAAAATATAGCCTATGTTGGAGCAGACACTGACACTATTAATTTGCCAGCATTACTTTTCAAATCTGTTTGGTAGTTCTATACCCCCTACAAATGTTACTTCTTTATAATATTAGTATAGATAGATATTTTTTTACTAACCGAATCATCCATATTATCACAGATTCTCAACTCTAGGCCTGTTGCCTGTACTAGTGCAATACTCCTTTCATATGTTGCATAATGTAATCCTAACTTAGAAGTTAACTGTTTGCAAAATCTATGTACGCAGATCTCTCTTGCTTTCTTACAACCATTGAAAATCAGAATAATAGTAAGAATAATTTCCTGTTAAATTTACTTTAACATATGAGCTTTCTGTTGTTTGTAAGATTTCAAATCTTATGTTATGCTGGAAAAAAATATCTCCATTTCAGAAGACTTCATGTAAGAAAGAATTCATTTAAGCCTCCATCCCGTGAAACTTCTGCTTCTTTCATTTTTCTCCCTTTCCCCTTTAGCACGCAATAAGTAAAAGGCAGCTGACGTCACTGTTGGTCGAATTACTGTGGATCAGCAAAAAAAACCTGTCTGTTCTTTATGACTCCTACTGTACACATGACATTGGGAAATTTGATTGGTCTAAGTTTAACAGGTCTCTGATATGATTGGCCTACGCCGCCAAGACTATTCCTGCAATGATCGTTATGACAAAAATGTAGTTGGTAGATTGGTTGACGGAAGTGTATGTTTGTAAATATGCCCTTTCCTTACATAAAGTTACAAATATTTACTACTCCATATTTCTTTCGTATGTTTTATTTAGTATCTTCTTGTAATAATGAATAAATTATAAAACTATAACGTTCGTCAAAATAACAGATGTAATGATGTGCACGAAAACTGCTATAATTCCGTAATTATAAAAAGTAGAAAGAAAACATATAATCTATGAAATTTCAATCAGGATTTTGAGCATTGTAGCTGCTTCTTTTAGTTAAAAATATACGGTGTTGCATATGACTTCTGAAAATTATTTCTGGTGATATGAAATCACTTGTTTTAAATTTTTTTTATTTTTTGAAATCATTATCAGATCTGTGAATCAATTAAAAGTCAAGAATAGTGAGCCTAATTTGTAGACGACTGTACTTGGCTATTTCTCTTTTAACGCTAAAACAACCGAGAGGGGTCAAACGACCCTTTTTTAAAAAAAATTTGGAATTTCTTAAACTGAAACATTACGAAATTTCTTTATATTTCATGACTTTTATTAAAAAATAGGATTAATATTTCTTAAAATGCCTCATCTCCGAACTATCTTTTTTGCCTAGAAAAAAAATATTTTAGGCTTAACTACCGCAAGGGGTCATTTGACCCCTGAATAAATTTATCTTAAATCATAACGTTATAAATGTTTTATTTTGTAAGAACATTAGTAAATTGCATATTTTCGCTATTACATCATTTATTCTACCGTATTACATCCTATTTGTTAATGTGTTATGGTATAATTAGAAATTGATTTTATTCCGAGTGAGATTCTACTAACATTTCAGGTTATATCGAGAACGAAATAATCTTAAAAATATGTGGTGAACATAAACAAATTTGCACACTATTTGTTTATTAAATTTTCGAATTTCGTGAAATAATTAATTTTTTTCTTCATTTTTTTGCGTAATTATACTTTTTGTTCATTTTAACCCTTTGAGGGGCAAATAGTTATGTTTCTGTAATGTCGAATTCACACCGGAATCTGCAAAAAGATTTATTACAAAATAGAGAAAAGCAATTTCACGACTTTTCTCCACCAAAGTTAGAAAAGTAAAATTTAATAAAATTTTTCGGGCGCGAACCTTCATTAATCGAAGGTGGGATAAAATATATCCCACCGACCCTCAAGGGTCTAACAAATAAACAATTTGTAATAATTATTTGAAAAAAAAATGTTTTATTCATACATCAAAGTGCATCAACTGGTATATTTTTCGAAAAACATCGTAAAATATATAGTTTTTTATTTAGGAGTCATTTGACCCCTTCCGGTAGTAATGAGTATAAAACTAGTCGGATGTAGCAATCCCAAAGCTTTCTTTTATGCCATACATGTTAATACTTGAAAATTCGCTATCACACTGCCAAAATTAAACGGCAATCTTTGTCCACCATGAGGATTCTAAAGATATGAAATTCCGTGTGTTGGTTCTTGAGATATGGCTATTTCTGAAATCGTGTAAATCGAGCAAAATTCAGCCTAGCAGCGCCACCTATTGGGTGCTTTACACCAAAACCGCCAAACAACTGTTTATGTCAAAGTTTAACTGAATCTGAAGTTTGCGGAAAATCCGTGCATTAGTTTTTGAGATAGAGTTATTGCGAAAATCATGAAAATTCCAGCATAGCAGCGCCACTTATTGGACGATTAACACCAAAACCTAATCAGCAAGAACTTGTGTTAACATCTAACTAAATCTGAAGTTAGATGAAAATGCGTGCATTAGTTTTTGAGATAGAGCTATTGCGAATCACGCAAAATGTAGCACAGCAGCGCCACCTGTTGAGCGATTTACCCCAACAAGTAATCATCATCAAGCTATATCAAGGACTAACTTAATCAGAAGTTTCATGAAAATCCGTGCATTAGTTCTTGAGATAGAGCCATTGCGGAAATCGTAAATAATGCAGCATAGCAGCGCCACCTGTTGAGCGATTTGCACCAAAAACTAATCAGCATCAATTTGTATCAGGGACTAACTGAATATCAATTTTTATTGTGTTCCGTGCATTAGTTATTGAGATAGAGCCACAAAATTTGTGTCACACACAGACAGACAGACTCACAGACAGACATTTTGTAAAAGCATGTTTTTCTGGTTCTCTGACCCCTAAAACGTGTAAATCCGTCGAAAACCAGAAGTCGAAAATTTTCATGAATCCAATACTTTCTTCTTGTAAAGATAGAAGAAAGTAAAAATATCGGTACGTTTAGTGTTAAAGGGCTTTCCTGTGACATTATTTTACAATATATCAGTGAAATCGATTCAAAGACTTTTTTATTAATTTCAATATTCAAAATTTCTTATTTTTTCTGATCAAAATTTGTTGTGCAATAATTTCTTTTCTGCCTTGTTATTAAGAATATTTTTCAAATTACTTAAATAGACTCCTGCTTTTATTTTTGATCATTGGTTTATTAATTCAAAATGCAGCTATACTCTTTGAGAGTTTAAAATGCTGGTTTCATAACATTTCATGAATGAAAAAAAAATCATTGGTGTGCTAAAAAGTATTATGCAGTTTTATAAAATTGTATCTTGTCATTGGAAAATTTATAGGTAAATTATTTATTAGAAAGATTTTTATATTTAGGATTGAAGCATACTTTACTTTCACGATGTAACATTTATCTTTTGGATTTTTTTTCCTATTTAAAATAAGATATTTTTGAGAAAGCAAAATGTGTATCATTTACGGATGTAAAAGCAGAAATTTCCTTTTCTTTTTTGTCAGTTTGGCTGAAAATACTATATTGCTGAAATCTTGAATAATTACTTAAATATATATAAGTTGAAATAAGATGATGCATAAATCTGATCTATGCTGTGTTATCCTTTAAAACTTGTCATTTTATTAATGAATTCACTTTTGATATGAAGTGTTGTAATTGTCATGTCGTTTGCATATAAGTATGTTTTTTAATTAATAGCTTTACTCCATATTTATTGAATTTGTCTTCATTTATTTACTTTTTTTTCATTTATTTTTTTAATAGTTTGTTGTTTATGTTGTTATTGTTTTAAATGAAACAAAATTGTTTACACTTTTTCTGACAGCAAAATAAATATTTGATCTGTTTTCTTATAATTCTTTTATTTTCAAAATATTTTTGCCACTACACTAATTGATGCAAAGATTACATTTTTTAGACCAAAAAATATTTGGAGTAGCAGGGAGAAATCGGATAATTAAACACTTTATTGATCTACTATAATTTTTCAATAGCTGTTATTTTACTTTTTTTACATGTTGAAATCTAATTTTAATCTTTATTAATTACAGCAATTACGGTTTTGGACTTATATTTGGACCGGATCTGTAATAAACATTGTATTTACTTTATAAGATATTCTGATGTGATTTGTAGAAATCATAAATCAATTTATCAAATGGCTCAGAAAATACAAAAATTGCTATGCTACCTGGAGAACCTACAGAAGGAATGGAATTTGACAACATTTTGATTGCCATGTAATTGATATTTCACCAGATATGGGTTAATATTTGCCACATTTTAGCAGATTTTCACATAAAAAAAAATCCCCCTACCTCTCCTGAAACCTTCCTGTTGCGCTCTTTTATCCTCTTAGTTTACAAAGTTTTAAAACTCTTTATGTTTAAACTCCTTATCGTTAACTTTTAAAACTATTATCTTTAAATCTAACTTTTAAAAATGTTTCTGACCTATTTGTTACATTGAAATAACAAGAAATAAACTAACTAATTTGTCATCTCTTGTAAGGTTTCTTCCCTCTCCAAATACACAGATTTTGAAATCGATAAAATTCTTTCTTAAAAAAAAAAAATCTGCACTATTTGCTATTGTGCACTCTAGGATATTTAATAGTATTTTCTGTTTTTTGGATCTTTATAAAAGAAAAAAAAAATTAATCATCTAAATTCCAACTCCACATGTTTCTGATTCCGCATTTTTTTCTCCCACGTATAAAAAAAAGTTTTACAATAAGCTTTATTTTAAATTAAAACTTTAATAAATTTAAACTATTCTTCAGTTTTTTTTTAGCAAATAAATAAATAATCATCTAAATCCAAAATAAAAATGCCTTTTCTTCCCCATTTTATTACTCTGTAACAACTATATTAAAAAAAACATATCACATTATCATGTTTCAAAATAAACTTCATTATTTAACATATTTTTTTTATTTATTTAAAATGGATAAAGCATATTTCCTTATTGGATAAATTAGCTTCTTCACAGTTTTTCAAGACCAAATGTTTCAAGTATTTCGATATATTGAATTATTTTCAATAATATTAAAAACTTAATTATCATTTTTATATGTACAGAAATCTATAACTTGCTTGAAATTTATGACTTTTCCCCCGATCGACTAAGAAAATTATAATTTTATAATTTGACGAAATTTGCGACTTTTTCAGGTTTAATTTGGCAAAATTCACGAATTTTGCGATTAAATTAAGCACTTGCTTGACGAAATTCCCTATTTTTTACGCGATCGTTCGACTAAATTCGCTATTATCTTCTTCAATTGCTTGGAAAATTCACGATTTTTTCCACTAACGATTGACGAAATTTTCGATTTTTTCCAGAACCGATTGACGAAATTCGCGATTTTTTTTCTCGAAGGATTGACAAAATTCTCGATTTTTTTTTCTCGCGTAATTGAAGAAATTCGTGATTTTATTCCGCGATTGTTTGACAAAATTCGTGATTAATGTCTGCTCCTGTTTAACAAAATTCTCGATTTTTACGGAACTTTTTATGAAATTCGCGATCAATTTATGCAAGTTTTTGAAAAAATTCATGATTTTCCCCGCGACCATCGATGATATTGATGGAATTCGCAATTTTTTCTCAAATGAATGACGAAATTCCCGATTTTATTCCGCGACCGTTCGACAAAATTTGCGATTAATTTCGGTACTTCTTTGACGAAATTTGCCATTTTTTACAGACCTCTTGAAGAAAATCGAAATTTTATTCTGCAATCACTGACGAAATTCCCTATAATTTTCCAATTTTTTGACAAAATTTGCGATAATTTCTGCAATTTTTTGACAAAATTCACGATTCTTTTTCGCGACCATTGACGAAATTTATGATTTTTTCCACGACCAATTGACGGAGTTCGCAATTTTTTTCAAGCGATTGACGAATTTAGACTTTTTATTCCGCGATCGTTTGACGAAATTCTGGATTAATTTCTGAAACCATGTGACAAAATTCGCGATTAATTTCTGTAATTTTTTGACAAAATTATTGATTTTTTTCGCGAAGGTTGAAGAAATTTACGATTTTTTCAAGTATTTTGATATGAACTAACAGTCATCCCTCATATTCTATAGTTCATTTTTTTGTGTAATTGAATATAAAATTTATCAAGACTAGTGATTTTGGGACAGAGTTGTTGAAGAGAATAGTTGTACATAAAGTTCTGGTTCTAGTAGATATAGTGCCCATAGTGATAATTTTTCCAGCACCTCTACCAATGATATCTTGTAAAGAATTGATTAAGTATTAAACAAGTATTTTTTAAATTTAGCACCACGGGGAGTAGGCTAACCTCGCTTTCCTGTAAAGCCAACCTTGAATATACAATAAGGATGAAAATGACTTACACGTATTAACTCATACACACATACAGTGTAAACATAAGAATGGTCAGTTATATCTGAAAACTTCAAAATGTTATATAGCAGTATTAATACCACTCAATGATGACAGCATTCAGTGTTTGAGATTACCAACAAAAAAAAGAAAAGAAAAACAGTTTTACTGCCCATTACTATCATTCAATAATGCGGTATAAATTTCAAAGTAAAAAAAAAACTATTCAACCTCTACTCAGAAAGCTCTTGCTGTGATTAATTTTATACCAATTAGTTCTTTTCTTTTATACATTCTTTCACAATAGCTTTTAAAGAGATGTTATCATTCTTTTATTCTTCTTTAGCTCCAATTTGCTATACATTTATTGGCAGAAATAGAATGAAAAAAATAACATAATATTTCACATTTTAATTGCTTAAAATTCGTATAGCCAACAGAGTGAAAAAGTGTCCAAGCCAGGACTGGAACCCGGGTCATCGGTATGGCGGACCGACGTTCTACCAACTAAACCACTTGGAACGATACAGATGTTGGCAAAGTTACAATCGCAGCACAAGATGGAATATTTTTCCGTGAGCCAACGACTCTGGGGCAAACACAAAACTAAAGAGAATCCAGTATCGATGAAATTGAATAAATTTATATAATTCTTGGCAATTTTTCTGTACAAACTTTTTCACGCTACACCGATGACCCGGCTTATACACTTTTTCATTCCGTTGGATATACGCTTTTTAAGCAATTAAAATTTAAATACAGTAAAGCGTCGATTATCGGAACCAATTAACCGAACTTCCAATTATCCGAACAGACTATTTCTATAGCGACTAGAATACGTAGTGTGGAAATCGGCTATCCCTGTAAAATTTAAAAAAGCTCTAAAATATTGTATCCCTTAAATGTGCAACGATGATGCTGCAAGATACAGATCGCAGCGACATCTGCAGGATATTGCTAGCCTATACAATGTAATACAAAAATCCCGTAGATGTCACTGCGATCGACTCTTTGGATTTCAGCAGTATCGTCGCACATTTAAGGGATACAAATTTTTAGCATTGTTTGGATAGCATATTTCCACACTATGTATTGTAGACGCTGTACTATTTCTCTTAAAAAAATTCTTTAAACCGAACTTCCATTTATCCGAACAGCCCATTCTCTCAAAAAAATTTTTTAATGATAATGAGATTGTGGATGAGATTTAAGATGAATAAGAAATTAAAGAAATGAAAACGAATGCTCTGAAAATGACCCAGGTCCATCCCATAAAGAAGCCTTTGAATGTTTGAAAAACAGCTATGAAATGGCTCGAACGGCAGAAGAACTCTGATCCTATTCAACTAACGTATTTAAGAAGAATTCGAGATTGGCAGCATTGGAAAGAACGTCTTCTTTGAAGCAAGCAACAATCGAAAACTTTTTTGCTTAAATTATAATCTCTGGATGGAGTGGAGTTCAAAAAATGATAAATAGGGAAAAATAAAATTTTAAATGGTAAAAAAGTAAACAAAAGGAAACAGTTTTTTAAACACGCTAGCACTAACTAGTGCTGCCAGTCCCAAGCCTGGATAAAGTCTGAAGGTTTTAGTATCGTCAGAAGCATCTCTTAAGTTGTCTGACCATTTATCCGAACTAGGGTCGCTCCCGACTTTTTCGGATAATCTGCGCTCTACTGTATTATTGAATGTAAGGCGTGAGAAATTTTCTACAGCAATTTAAATTGATCACCCTGTATATACTCATTGATATCCAAATGTATATATTTTTTTTCTTTATCTAAAAAAATATGTTGCTTTTTTCTGAAATATCGACCCACAACAAAAACAATCAGCATCAACCTCACCTAATGAAGAATTCTACACTCTACTTCTAAACACATAAGAAAACAAAACATCATTTTCTGACGGTAAATGTTTGAATGAAACTCTAAGCAAAGATTGCCTTAAAACTACAAAGAAACAAAATACTTAATACAAAATTTTATTCACTGTCAGTTTACAAAAATTAATTGAAATTCAATAATCGACTGCAAATACAGGTTAATCTGTTAGCAAGAATGGGTCTGAATATTCTCATAATATTTTAAATGAAAACAATTCACAGGGAAATGCACCCAGAGTGCATGCCATGACAAAATACATTTGATGACAATACTGAACTCGTCTGTTTTACAGAAGAATTTCTCATATATTTCACAAGTGGAATAAATAATTTATAATAAATATTTCACTTGTTTTGTATATTGTAATTAGCATTATAATTGAGGACAAGAGTTTCAAAACTCGCTTTATGCAGAAAATTAAATTTTGGGAAATTGCAAAAAAACTTGAACTGCGCCTATTGGTTTTATTTCTAAACAAACATTTTACAATACCATAAATAAAAGAAAAAAGCTCGGTTTTGTATTATTCAGTGCAGGTCTATAGACCGGGAGCCGGCAGCACAGACACAGGGTTCGTATACGGATACCGTTATTTCTCCAGGAAAACAACCAGTACCTTTTTATAGAAAAAGAAATCTAGGTCAAACGCGCAAAATTTCGCCTTCTTTTAAGAAGAGATTTTCTATAAGATAATACTGGTGCCGAAAATTTTTCAAAAAAAAAAAATCAAGGAGGCGTACGAACCATGAGACAACCACCTCATCGAGTTGGAGACTGAAATTCCAGAATGAGCTAAAACTAGATTCCCATATTAAAACGCAATCGGTCTGTCACTTTCCTATCTGGGTGGAAAACACCTAAAAACTCGATTTTACCAGTTGACTCGTAGGTTTACCATTGTGTTTTTCTGCTCCCAGTCCGCCATGTTTTTATACCTTTGGGTGCAGGAAAACGCAATGGTAAACCTACGAGTCAACCGATAAAAATCGGGTTTTAAGGTGTTTTCCACCAAGATAGGAAAGTGACAGACCGATTGCGTTTTAATATGGGAATCTAGTTTTAGCTAATTCTGGAATTTCAGCCTCCAACTCGATAAGGTGATGGTCTGCGCTGCCAGCTGCCGGTCCATTACTAGTAGGATACATTGATAGAAAAAACAAGATTTTTTAAATTTTGGATAAGATGAATTTTGAAGCTCATGTGTTTATTTATAAGAGGCTAGTTGCATACGTACTTGTACTGTAAGTAACACAGATGCAAATTACTGCGGTTTTTTGACTACCAGTATTTTAGAATAGAAAATGTGACTTATTTTATCAGAGATATCTCACTAATTGAATAAGGCGAGAGAAACGTTTTGAAAATAACGGTGGCCAAAAGGTATAGCAGCGATCAAGTATGTGATTTTCACTACAAAAATCCATGGAACTAGCCACGAATAAAATGTTAAATTAAGCTTATTTTGTTTATGTTTCTCAAACTCGTTGTTATTTTATTTTCTAGCACTAATGCACATATTAATGTTCACTAAACTTCTCTTTTCATCACGCTTTTTTCATTCTCTAATATTTGTTCGTGGGATTCTTTTTAAAAGCGAATTGTTGGATGTTTAGATAAAAACGCAAAAACTTTTCAATATTGAATAATGATCTATACTGCAATTAAATATTACTCAAAATTACAAAGACCTAACATACAACACTATACTGAATCTATATATCTTATTTCAGAAAAACCATGTTAGAATGAAAATGACTGAATAATGCAAAATAAGCCTTCATTTCATTTTTATTTAAATGTTGAAAAGAAGACACAGAAATTTCGTTTATTTCTCGTAATATCAATTGTTTTTAAAGGTTTTTTTAAAGGTG
Organism: Maratus speciosus; assembly: GCA_963932465.1. NCBI lineage: Eukaryota > Metazoa > Arthropoda > Arachnida > Araneae > Salticidae > Maratus > Maratus speciosus. The sequence continues at coordinate 221,728 of CAWVRF010000067.1, read as the reverse complement.
GAATAAAAGATGAATAAAAATAAAATGCAAAACTAGGTTTATTTTCTTGAATTTATTATTATTATTCAGCATTATTTGGACTAATATATCAAATTATGCTATATTTCTGTTTTCATTATCCAGCTTAAAAAAATTATAGCTGTTTTCTTTCCTATAATACATCTTGCATATACAGGGTGTTTCACAAAGGAACCCTAACTTTAAAAATCAATAACTGGGAAACGGTGATAGATAGAACCCTGAAACCAGTGGTATGTTTATTAAAAAAATCGTAAGAATCTTATACATAAAACTCAAATTTTAGTTAAAAATAGCGTCGTGCGATAAATAGGCTGTATCACATTAAAAGTGATTCAAAATGCGCAACTTTTACACAACAGACATGTCGCAAACTCAGAAAGAAATTGTCAGTGACTCTCTATAGTGTGTCACCGGAAATCGACACACAAGCTTGACAAATAACCTCTTTTAGCTCGCTGAGTGTTAAAGGATTGTTCCGATAAACAATGTTCTTTAGTGTGTAAGTAAAAATGTGCCCACAAAAAGTAATCGTAGGGAGTGATTTTGGTGAATACGGAGGCCACTCCATGCCTTTTCCCTTCACTGTCGAATAGTTTAACGCAATAACTCTATCGTCGAAGTATTCGTCCAGTAAGTCAAAAACGTATTGTGTACGATGCGGACGAGCCCCATCTTGCATGAACCACGACGTGCCTGGTCGATCATCTAACGCTTGTTGAGTGGCAACAAATTGTTTCAAAACCGCAATATACCGCTCAGTCGTCACCGTTTCCCCCAAGAAAAAAGACCCAATAATGCCTTTGCGACAGATTGCAGCCCAAACTGTAAGTTTTTGGCTATAGGGCGGTCGTGCGTGAGTCAAATGTGGATTTTCTGTACCCCCAAATCGCCAATTGTGTCTTGTTAACGACACCGTCCAGATAAAAACGGGCCTCATCCGTAAACCATATTCAGCCGCCATCAAAACCAGAACCAACAGTCTTGTCGAACATCTCGTTAGCGAAATCCTCTCATTGTCGTTCAGCTCGAACTGGTATAGCGTTCCGGCATTGAATCTTAAAAAGAAACATGCGTAATGTTTTCCGCAGGATTCTGTACTTGCTGGATGGCTTGATTCTGGATTCAGCTGCTAGTCTGCCGACAGATTTATTCGCATTACGCTTAATAACTGCAACTCGTCTCGCTGAATTTTCAGGAGTAACGACGGAGTGGGTCCGACCCACATTTCCGACTAACGCATCAGCCACGTTGCCTGTCTTGAAATTTTTTGAAAAGCTCACGAATTGTTTTCCCATCTATAGCTTTTGCGACTTGAAATCGCGTTTAAAAAATTCTCCTTGTGGCAACAGGAATCTTGATTTAAGACCAACACAATAAACACGTTCCCCCACGGTATACATATCACTCTTGGAATTATTTTCATTATGCGCTAATAGCGGTCTGATTTCATTGGCGAAATCTACGAATTCTAGACGTTCTATGCTTCTGATCTCTCTTTAGAAGGATTCTTAACGCTCTAAGCGCCGTCTATCGGTACTATTTTAACTAACTTTTGAGATTTATAAGTAAGATTCTTACGATATTTTAATAAACATACCACTGGTTTCATGTTTCTATCTATCACCATTTCCGAGTTATTGTTTTAAAGTTAGGGGTCCTTTGTGAAACTTCCTGTATTTTAACCGATTACAATGTGCAGTGTTTGCAGTTTTTAAATTAACATGTGAGTGAATTGTACGGGGACAATTTGAGGGGTAGCTTAGGCATAGGGAATTATACATGTAAAATGCATTACCAAGTATTTACATTCGTTACAATGTGCAGTGTTTGCAGAATATGTCAAATCAACATGTGAGGGAATTGTACAAGGACAATTAGAGTGGGTAGCTTAGTCATAGGGTCATTCCATGTCAATTCAACCAATTTTTTTGTGGTTTGTAACCCGACCGACAGGGATTTGGGTTAAACTTGGTGTAGGTACTAATTCTATCTTGATATGAATCTATCAGAATTTTTTTCTTCCTAGACCTCATAGTTTGCGAGATATGGGGGGGGGGGGGGCAAATTTTTGTATTTTTCTCAAATCGCGCATTTTTGTGTCTGTATTTTCAGACTACACTTCCATTTTCCTATGACTTGTTGAATTTATTTAATAAGTGTTTTATTTTTATTTGCAAAGTAACGATTTTGCTTTTTTTCTGAGTAAAATGAGAAAAAAAATCTATGACTGCAATATTAACACTCCCCATCTATTAAATATTGAACATATTTCTTACATACTACCATTGTGAAAGCATTTATAGTAATACTATACCACTGAATCCAATGATAGATCTACATTTATGTGACAAACATATGCGATAAGATTGATAACAACACAATTTCAGGTAATGTGTGATATGTACCAATACTATACATTACAAATTTTCTACTGTTATAAAAATAAATAAATCAGTATGATTTTAAGGGTTCATTTTAGCAAATAAATCAAAACGATTAATAAATTTAAATTTAAAATGTGCAGCAGTTATTTGCACACAGTGCCACAAGTAAAGTTAGAGATTTTTATCTCTTGATAGGTACAGCATCCCAAAATAAGTCAAGGTTTTTTGCATAAGCCATGCGAAAGACATCATTTTTATTTCATAAATAGAAAGCCCGAAATGTAAACTTATTTAAAACAAAAAGAAATTGGAAATTTCCTTTGCCTTTTTGTGGAGAGTCTTTTTTGTAAAATGACAAAAATTCAGAAACATAACGTTCAATTTTGGTTTAATTTTTTGGTGTTAAAAATGACAAATATATTTTTTACATATTTGTTTTTAGAATCTGCATCTTTTGATGTACTTACAGTGACATTTTTAAGCACATCTGGATTTTAGATCCAGAGAAACTTTTTTGAAGATGGAACTTCAGTCTACAAATACAGACTCAGAAATGTTAGATTAGAAAAAAATCCAAAAATTGGAACCCCCTTCATATCTCACAAACTATGAGGTGTAGGAAGGATTTTTTTTTATTTGTTCATATCAGGTTAGGGCTAGTATGTACACAAATTTTAACCCAAATCCCTGTCGGTCGGGTTACAAGGTCTGGTTGAATTGACTCCATAGGGAATTAGTGCATGAAGCCACCCATATTGTTTTCACCCCGGAAAAATGTGACGCAAATCATATTATAAAGCAGTAAGCTCTAAAAGTTCCGCTCGAGTATTTTCAAAAACTACCCGGTGGATTTTTTTCTAAATTATATCATTCGATAGGAAATATTCACGGGGTGGTTTATGAGAAAATATACAGGGATAGTTGTGATTTTTGATAATAAATTTCGTATTTTACTGCTATTTTGAACGAAAAGGTTGCCAGTGATTATCTTTTGGCGAAAGGTTTGTTGATTAAAGAATTCAATACCAAAGTGCCTGAAACGCCCGTTCATTCAGATTACCGAAAACGCCAGGTAATTTCTGCCCCTCTTTTCTCTCTAGAGCTCCTGTCAAGACTCGCGTGGTGTTTACAGGATTATATTTTCTTTGTTAACTTGATTTTAGGAAAGGGGTCTTTTTAGGTGCCAGGTAAGGGGAAATTAAGTGTGTTTATGCTCTTTAAAAGGTATTTCGGCTTGAGTGTTTTATTGAAATGAAATTTCCGGTTTTTTTTTTGGTAGATTTCGTAAGAAATACTACTTTTTATATTCTTCTCTATGTTGAAATTTCTGAAAAATATTTGCAGATCTACGCCGATCATGGACCCTAGAACCCAAAATCACGCCAGTTCAAAACTTTATCTATCTATTTATTTATATATTTTTTTTCTATACATATCACTTTTTATGGACACGATGACTTTCATAATCCTGCACAAATCTCTTCCAAACTGATACATAAAAATAAGGGGCCGAAAATCTCGGTCAAGTTCGTTAATGGGCAAAATCGGAAAAAAGGGGTGAAAATAGAGAGGTTTTTTGTGAAAATAGAAAAAAAAGAACTCATAACTTCTTAATTATTATAGATATCAAATCACTTCAAAGCTATTATAACTTTTAGATAAAGGGTAAAAAAAATAGGTATAACAGATTTTTGATATCATCAAAAATGGGCTCAAAGGGCGAAAAGAATAATGGTTTTACGAAGAAGAAAATTCATAACTTCGATAGTTCACAGTATGTCAAATCCACTTCAATTTATTACTGTAAATCTTCTTAATATTATCTACAACTTTTAAATTAGCAAGTTCTTAATAGGGAGAACTCTTACAGCTAGGGGAAAAAAACAGGGGTTAAGAAAAAAAAATTCATAACTTCGTCAATTAAGAAGATATCAAATCCTCTTAAATTTATTATAAATCTTCTTAATATTATTTACAATTTTTATATTGACAAGTTTTTCATAGGACCAACTCTTACAGAAAACAAACAAGCAAAAAAAAGCAGTTGAAGAAAAAATTATCGTATTAACATGATTCTAATGAAACCAGCGCTTACAGAAAAATGAAATTAAGGGTGTATTCGAAAAAATATTTTTTCACTCTCAACAGCGCGAAATTTTCTGAGACATTTTCAGACATACTTTTAAAAGTAAAAACACGAAAATTTGTTTAGATGTTCTTGAAGAGATGTATAAGATGCCGTGTGATTCAATTTTTCGCTCAATTAATTAGAACTTTATTTTTAAACAATTGTTTTCTCAGTATGACCATTTATTTCATTCCCAGACCTCCCGCTTCGGAAAATTCGGTTCAAAACGCCAACTTTGACAGCACTTTTTACAATATTTTCTGCATTTATCAAAAAATCGACAAGCACGGCACATTATATAGTTTCTAAATAAGACAATTTGCCAGTTTGATGAGTTTGAGAGCAAAAAGGAACTTAAAAATGAATCAGAAAATAAGCAGTTTGGATTGGAATACATCCTTAAAGCTCGTGAAAAGCGGTAGATAAAATGGTTAAACTGGGTTTATCTCTATTCTTGATTTAGGTTTTGTAGGTGAAAATAGCCTACGAAATCTACATGTGCCTTTAGGCCAAGCCGGCAGGGATTTTTCTGTTTGTATATCATGAATAACTTAAGAAAGGAAAAATCTGAAAATCTGATTTATTTTTTAAATATATAGATGTTGGCTTATTCTCTTATTTTTTTTTTAAAGCTTTTAATTACAGTATGTTTTTCCCCCCTTTATATGGAAATTGCACATAAAAGAGAAAGATATTGACTTTCGACTTTTTTAAACTTCAAATTGTCGACCTTTTGCATTTTTTAATAATGTATTGCCTTATATTTCCTCTTTTGAACTTGTTCTCCATTGTGGTGTATGCTTTTATGCTAGAACTTTCAAAAAAATAAATGTATACTATTGAATTAAAACAAAAAATATTTTTTTCTGCAATAATAACAGTACCAAAAAGCTATGAGTAGAACTGATATTTTCTAAGAAATATTAAAATTTTCCCTTTTTGCAGATTTCATTTACGTGCCGAAGGGATAAGTCGGGACGAGACTAAGAGAGATTTTTTGAAAATTGCGGTTTTCTGAAAGAATATCAAAAGTACTTTCGATATTATTAATGGTGCCTTTAGTCCTGATTTAATTCATATCAAAGATATAATTATGTGAGGAAAGAAAAAGTATATATTACAAAAAACCCCTACTTTAATAGATGTTTTCTGTGTTACATTAAAAAAAAAAAAAAATCTAATAAACAGTGAAGTTGTTTCTTCTCATGTAATTTCTGAAACATGGATGTCAATTTCATTTGCTTTTACTTATAATATCGAATTTTAAATTCGTAAACAATTGCTATCTTCCTTTCTCCCTTAAATTGAAATTGTAAAAGAGAAACGGCGCGGGGGGATACCGGAGCTTTGAAGTTCCCGTATTTCCATAGGCGAGATTTTCGAGATTACACTGCAGACACACACAGGACAAAAAATGCTATTTATTTCTTAAGGGTGATCTCAAATCCAAAAGGGCAACTTTCTGTCATAAGCTTTAATTTATTTTTGTTCGAAAATGCATGAAACTAGCGGGTGTTGTTGTTCAGAAACTATGTCACCGAGCTGTTTTTTTACATTTTTTTGCAAACGCAATAGATCTTTCAGAAAATAGTATCAAAGTTGACGTTTTGAACCAAATTTCCGCGCGAAAGTAGAAAAATCACTCAATAGCGGTTGAAAAACCTGTTTGTCATGGGATCTAAATCGCTTATAACTCAATGGGTAACTGATTGATCAAAAAATGGAAAAAACAGTTCAATTCCACAATCGCTTCCATGGCCAGGCTTTCCAATGTTATATCTTTCCGTTAAAAAAGGAATTTGTAAATGTGTCAAAATGTTTTGCGCTTGTTGAGCAGAGCAGTTAAGAACAGCCTTACGCATTTTAACGCGAATATCTGAAATTTTCAGGAACATGGGAATAGAAAAAAATTTAAGAATGTGTCATACAGTTTCGTTCTTTCCCTTTTCTTTAACGCCGAATATAAATTTAAGACTTCTGATTAGTGTTTATTCCATTGCTGTTTAGTATTTAAAAGCTTTTGCCACAGCAATAGCTTTTAAATATTCATCTGCACGCTGTCATTCCTCCAAAAGACTTATTCTACTCATTATTATTTTATTTCATTACGATATTTTTTGCTCACCTGTCTAAATGATTAGAAAGAGACGACATAGAACGACATTGAGCATAAGAAATATATGAAGTATTTTATGTCAATATTTTTAAATATTTATGAGCAGTTGTGCGCGCCAGATGTAGGCTAACAGTAACCACTTTTAAAATGTTAAATAATAATAATAATAATATATGTTGTAATATTACAGAAAAAAATGTCTGTACAGAGAAAAAAAGGAATGGTTATTTATTTATTTTTGTAAGATGTTTATTAATATTCGGATTTATATCAAATTAGTAATATTCTATATTGTATCTTTTTTCCATTACACGGAAAATTATTTTTCATCTAACAACCTATACTAGGTTAGCACGGTATTTTATGTAATGTGTGCTTAATTCGTCTTTCAAAATTCTAAAGGAAAACATTCTTTACAACTTTAAATTTTGAGGCAAATCACGAGGTTTTAAATTTATTTCAATAGTGATTGCATTTCTAGATCCGATGAATTCCAAAATTTTTTGAAACACATTACAGTAACATTTGAATATCTCTAATTTCATGCTATAATGACAATGTTGAAGAATGGCTGTATGTCAAAATATTTCGAAAAGTATAAAATTTAAGTCGCCCTGAATACAAAGCGGTACTAATAATGTTTTACATTCATATCGTAAAGGTATTTCCATTTATCTGGATAACTTGTAATAATAGATGTTTACATTTTTGTTCTAAAACTGTCTGGGAATTTCGTCCCTTGTAAAAAAGGTACTATTCAGTCGGAATTCTTCCCCTTTTCCCCATGCAGGGGGGAATGCTAATCTTTTCTACGTTCTTTTCCTCCCACTCCTAAGATTGATGTCTTCTACGTTGACATTACTCCTACCAAGGGGGGTATGAAATTTTTAAACTGGATTTCGGGCGTTCCGGTTCTCTGAAGAACCTGTAGAATTTCAGCCTCGGTAACGAAAGAGTTAAAGAATTAAGATGGCTATATCTGTTAGAAAATAATACAAACACCTCGCGAATAAATGAAAAAAAATACTGATATTTAATTTAAAAAACAACAACAAAAATATTTTAATAAGACATAATATTATAAAATGAAAATATTTAATTTAAACATGAAATAAATATTTGTAATTCTTAATGTATAAATTATTGTGAAATTTTACAATTGGTACAATATTTTGCGAATTATCGCTTGCGATAGGTTAAAAAAATGAATCTGAAAATTTGATTTGACAATTCTGAATGCCAATTTTTTTTCTTTTTATCTCTTTTATTGCTTGCGCCAGGTTAATAAAAACGTATCTGAAAATTTGATGAAATAAAATCTAGGTTACATTCTTTAGTCTTTTTTTTTTTTGTCAATTTAATTATTATTTTTATATAATTTTCCCATCATATGATTTAGAGGAAAAACTAGAAGTATTTGTAAAAATGACTCTATTAATGAGTTGAATGCTATTTATTTATTACCTTCGTCGCCAAACAATGCAATTTTAAGTCAAATAAGACAAAAGTGTGAAATAAGCCGACAGAAGAGCATTTCAGAGTACATTTTTATATTCAAGCGTAAATTATTTAAAAAGCAGTTAAAATTATAATTATGTAGTCAGTCATTTAAATTTTAGTGTAAATGTCTTCCATATACACACATATTCTAAAATAATTTACTTTCAAAGATTTAAAATATTTTTTACCATACTATGGAATACCATTACTATGGAAACATGCGTTTTGTTTTCCTCAAGCATGTGATTTTTATATCCTCAAACTCAGATCATTACTTATTAGTTGAATATTGTGTATTATATTATTTTTTTAACATGCCGAACATATTGTCGATATCACTTATAGGAATATTCACTGCTTTAAAAGTTAGGATATAAGAATATTGTTAAGAAGACTTCTGAAATTATACGTTATTACTATAAAAAAAAACATTTTGCAATAAATATTGCTTGCTAATTTGACATTTCTTTTTAGCTTTTTCTGCATAACTTTCTTTTGCTTAACCATTGCTTAAAAAATGTTTTATTGAACATATTGGACTAATCTTCCGGAATTGTGTCACCCGCCAATTAGCATATTGGATGGCGTATCAAAATTCAAAAGATTAGACAGATTTTGAAATTAGCGATTATTAAATGGTGGCAAATGGAATCATGCCCGTTGACTTATCATTTCAGCCTAGATAGGATTAAATTAACTGGAATTTCGATCAGTATAAAGCAAATTGTCCTGATGCACACTCTAGCAGCTAAACACAGCAACAAATTAAGAGTTATTTTCATAATCTGGGTTATTTACACAACAGACGGAAGATTAATTTACTCTTAAATATAAAGAAAATAGCAGGCTTTTTTGTTTGTCCGTGTTATTATGCTCTTTAGAAAAGTGCAAAATAAATCTTTCTTTCAGGTATTCACCAAAATGCATATTGCTAAAATTTTTGTATAAGTAACTTTATTTATCATTGTCAGATCTTAACCCTGGTACACGTGCAACAATATTGTTGCATCAGTTTTAATGTTTGACGTGAACCCTCACTTTGACATCGATTACGGTTGATTATAAAGATTTTATTGGATGCATGAGGTTTATTTTTCTACAAGATTACGTCATCGAGTTTTTTCCAGGGCTAACGGTTACATGATTTCAGCTGGTCTACAAAATGAAAAGACAGTGAAAATGACATCATTTTAGATTTATTCAAACAATTCATCTTTAAAAACACACATTTTTATGCTTCACTTTTCTTTTAAATATAAAAGTTAAACAATCTTCTTTGTCTGAAAATAATTTATTACTTTTTTGACAGTATTTACTCTGCTAGAATCCAAAGAGGGAAAACAGTAGTAGCACAAGAGGGTGTTTATTAAGAAATATAACTAACATACAGTGAGATTGTATTTAAGCTACCAGAATCACATATTGCGTGAGCTGAGAGACCGGGAGATCAAGGATAAACAAACGAAAATAAACCACCCAAGCATTATTCAAGTTCAATGGTAAATCTCTGCAATCATTGTAATGCATCTCTAATTTAATATTGTCAGATATGAGAACATTTTAATTCCTCTTGTCACAACGGCCTCATTTCCCCACCAAAAGTGCACAGTGAATAATCAACTAAAGAACTGCTTCTTAATAGCTAAATTTTGTCCAACGCATAAGGTAATATAATATAGCAATGGCGTTCGCATCTTTTCAGCAACGCAGAAGAGCACTCAAGATAAAGGTCCATTTAAAAGAAAATACAAGTTCGAATCCACCATTTCGCTCAATTCAAGGTTTATTTGGAAATACTGACCAGCGCAGCGGGCATAGCCTGCTAGTATGGAAAAAAGACTGCAAAATTTCTGTAATTTAGTTTATGTATTTCACACTACTGCCTAAGATAAGGCTACGCTACAAATCTTTGAGAAGTGGCATATTTATTCAAATGGCGAGACTAAGAGTAATTTTTGCTGTTTCACAGTCATATTTTTATTTGTTTGTGTGAGTTGTATTTTTGATAATCACCGAGAAATCTTTATAGTATACACCATAAAAGAAACATTCTATTTACACCTCAGACTGTAATGCTTTTTTCATACACTGAAATGCCAGAAAAACTGTTCGCGTGCGCATGCAAATAACGGAGATATGCAACCAATCGGCGTAACGTCATATGGTCGGCAGCACCAATATAAGACAACAGGTGTCTGGCGAAGCTGTTAGATCGGTTGCCTGCATCTATAGCAGCAGATTATCACAATTTCCGTGACTTTGAACGTAGCGTTACAGTTGGCGCATGAGAGATGGGACATAGCATCTCCAACGTAGCGATGCAATTTGGATTTTTTCACACGAGCATTTGACGAGTGTACCATTGAATATTAGGTATCCAATAAGACATCAAATCTTCAGTAGCAGTGTGACAGGAGAAAAAAAATCTTGAACGAATGGGACCGTTGAAGACAAACAAAAATTCTTAAAAGATATAGGCGTGCAACACTTCCTGAAATGGCTGCAGATTTCAATGCTGGGTGATGAATAAGAGTCAGCGTGCATGCTGTTAAAGTGACTATCCTTGATATGCGCTTTCGGGGCCGCAGACCCACTTGAGTACTGATTCCGATCGCACTGCATAACGTTTACGCCTCGCTTGTGTCCGACAACATCTCCAGTGGACTGTTTATGACTAGCCCAGTAGCAGAAACACTGCAGCACGGAAGCGGGCGCTGCAGATTATTTTAAATCTTGCATATCAATCCACAAGCTTAAAAAGAAATGCTTAGCTTAAAAAATAGCTAAAATTTACTTTAAGTCTCTAGATTTATGGTATTTGTGTTATCTTTTTATTATAGTTTCTTTATAAATGCAAATTTCGCTTATTTTATGGGTTTATGTTATTTCTTATGACAGTGAGCTTAGTCTAGCATTGTTAGGTCGCAGATAAATTTTAGTTTGCTGCAGACTGACACAGAAAATTCTGTTTCTGGGATGACTAGGAACACGTTGCCTTGTCTGACGAGTCCCATTTCCAATTGTATCAGTATGCTGGATGTGTAGAGGCATGAAGACAACCTCATGAATCCATGGACCTTACATGTTAGCAGAGACTGTTCAAACTGGTGGAGCCTCTGTGATGGTATGGGAGATTACCAACTGGCGTGATAATGGGACTCCTTATATGTCTGGAGACGATTTTGACAGGTTAGGGAAACGTAAGCATCCTGTTCAATTATCTACATCCATCCTTGTACACTGTGCATTAGAATGGACTTTGACAATTCCATTAAGACAATCTCACATCAAACACATCGAGAGTTGCTACTGAGTGGATCCAGAAGCACTCTTCCTTTAGCCACCCAAATCCCGTAGACATCAACATTATTGAGTATATCTGGGATGCCTTTCATTGTGCTATTCAGAAGAACTCTACACCACATCGCACACCTATTGATTCGCGGACTGCTCTGCTGGATTCATCGTGTCACTTGCCTCCAGGATACCACCAGACAGCAGATCCATCAGTTGAGCTCATGCCATGTCGTCTTCTCAGACGTCTCCATGCTCGTGGGGGTCCCTACACGATATTAGCTGATGTACCACTTTTTGTGGCACTTGAATATACATTTCACACTCTAGTGCAGAGGATGAATTATAACACGACCTTTTCAATAGAAGTTGAAGCTATCGAATATAATTTACAAGAAATTCATGACTTATTAGTTGACTTTGAAGCTAAGAAGTTTTATAAAAATATGATTTTAAATCTTTTTACAACGGACCTAATTATTAATGCCCGACAGTTTTTGAGACCCTCAAGGTTTTGCTTGGATATCTAAGTTTCTACAGGGTTGAATCTGATTTAAGTCATATTCACTATACATAGTAGCAAAAGGCAAAGAAAAATTAATTTAGATATTGAATTTCTTAAGGTTTTAAGTTTAAAACTTACGAATTTTGAATTATGTATAAAGAATTGTAATTTTTAGAAAGAAATTTGTTGTCAAAACTTAATTTTTTTAAATATTAGTAAATTACAGGGAAATTATATGTTTTAATTCCACAAGATAGGATCAACCAAATGATTAAAATACTGCTGTAATACTCAATACAATGATAAACAATTTATAAATATATAACAATGTTAAAAGGTTATACGTTTGAAGAACGTTAATCCTTTTTTTAAACAGATGGGTATGATAAATTACAAAAATGGAAAACAGATTGATCAAAGAGTTTCAAATAGCATGCAGGAATTTTCCCCTTTAAATTCTTCCCAAGGTATGTGATTATTTCATGAATTATTTAATTTTTGTGGAGTTTTGCAAAAATTATTTGTTAATAGGCTGTGAAATTACTGAATCATAAATACTAGCAAAAATTGACATAAAATCAGGATTAAAGGAGGGTAAGGCCTCCTGAAATTCAAATCTTAGATGATATATTATTGCAGATATCAACATCCCTTTTACTTACCCATCATACGTAGTATAGGGTAAGTCAGGCTCGGACTGGCCCGCCGGCCCTTCGGCCCGAGGACCGGTGCGCCCTCGTCCAGTGAAAACTTCGCGCCCTTAAGTGACTAAGCATCTCCAATATTTTTTCACTCATTGTACACATACATTCTGATTAGAGTACTAAATTTCGAATTAATTAATATACAGACAGCACAAGAGCGGAATTTTTTATTATCAAAAAGAAATCAAAGATATATCGTAGCAATTTCAGGATTGGAAACCAAAGAGGGCATCTTTGGATGCGATTAAAAGAGAAAACATGCCCCCAACGAGAGCTTTAGTAGCCATAGTGCGTTGAACGAAATTTTTTCATCGCTTTTTTGAATGATGCCTATTAGATTTAACCAAATATTTTGCATAGTTTCAGTCCTTTTGCTTTTAATACCTTGCCTCCCCCCCCCCTCCCTTATAGCCGTCCCTGAATGCACCCATAATCGTGCTTTTTGAAAATCAACTTGAGGAAAAAAGAGAGAGAGAGAGAGAAATATCCGAAGGCAAAAAACTTCCTCTATGGATTTTGTTGTTGATTGGAAAACATGATCTTTCTTTTCGGGGAATATAAAATTGACGATATACTTTTGGACTACAATCCTGCAAGCTGTGGGATCTCGCAGACAGCGTTTTCTTTCACAAAATCCTTTTTTAATTGTAATCTTCCCTTTATTTAGTGATTTTACGCGGTTAAATATTGTAGTATTTATTTTGAAAAAAATTGCTTAATTTAATCAATTGAAAAGTCTATCATTAAATAAAGAAGTGACTACTATTTAAAAATTATAATAGGTTTTTTGAATAAAATAATCTTTCAAAAAAAAAAAAAAACTTAAATGAAATATTGAAATGTTTGATTAAAAATGTTTTTTAAAATGTTTTAAAAATATTTATTTAAAATGCTTATTTAAATTTTTTTTTAAATTATTTATTTTAGTCTGTGTTGAATTTCTAAAAAAGTACTGAACTAATTTGGAAGAAATTTAAATGGGACACATTAGAGAGTATACTCTTTCAATTAAAAAAAAAATCACATGAATCGGTCGCGTAGTTTCAGAGTAATCGGTGAGCATACAAAAAAAATAAATAAATAAAATAAAATAAAATAAAATAAAAATACATATGCTTCGAAATGAGAACTTCCTCCGCCTTTTTTTAAGTCTGTTGAAAAAACACTATTTACGGGATCCTGCAGTTTGCAGGAATACAATTAGTTCTTTCAATTATGGAAACTTAAATATTTTCCATTCTCTATGACAATGATAAGGGTTTTGCAAATCATGGTAAGATTGTGCTTAGAATAGTAAATTTACTCAATCATTTTAGCAATTTTAGACTAACAACGCTACATTTTTAGGGTGTTCTTTCTGTAGAAACCTTTTTATAGTGCGATATCAATTGAGCACTTTATGAATGCATTAAGTCATTTTTTAAGGATACAAAATATACCTATTATTTTCACATTCAAATCGCCTTATCTTTCAGCATTCCAATAACCTATAATATGTAGTACTTTTACAAAAGGACAAAAGAAGCATCAGATTTAATTTTTAAATTTTCTATTTCCACAAGGAAAGTATATTTTTGTTCTAAACATAAAGGCTTTTAAAACGAAGTTTGCGTACTGAATTTTCTTGTGTGAGATGAAGGAGACACCTGCAGATACCACATTTAAAAATGCTACTTTGTTAATAATATTATTAATAATAAAACAGTAAATTGTAACAGAAATTGAATTTATGACATTTTTAAGTGACTCGATAACTAATTCATATTACGTTAAAGAAATATATTTAAAAAAGGGATTGAAGCTCTTATGAGCTCTGCAGTAACTCTATTTGCGCCTGGTGAAAAAAAATCTTGTAAGTTTTTCTAAAGATCCTCAGTGCATCAATGGTGATAAGTGGGGAAAAAATGTGGTTACTCCTTACTAATTCCGCTAAAAATAATCGTAAAAAATATATATAGCTACCAACTGACTGAAATAATATCTACTAATTATTGTTATGTATAAATTATATTTCCAAAGTCGTCTACTTATTAAGAACTGTACCAACTTTGAATTTTCGAACAATAACACCCATTTTTGACACCTTATTTGAGTTTCTTGGATCGAGACAGCCTGGGAAAAGGCATTAGTTTATATGTATTATCTTAAATCTTGATAAGGTTTGAAGAGTTTAAATTTGAGGATGCTAAAGTTAGATCCATTCGAAAAACTGAATTTTTATTTTCATAAAAATTACACCTGATAGATGTTTTATTAATTTATTAAAGAATTATACTGAATAGACCGAAAAATATTCCAGACTTTTTTTAATCATGAAAATTTTTAATGAAGTCGTATTAAAAAAATATATTATGAACAAACCACAATTGTTAAAAAGATCGATGATGTGTACAGCTCTTTGAATAATTAGTTTTCGGGATATAGAGAAATTTTTTCTTTCCATAATTTAAGGAGATCGTATTCTGTGATCAAAGGATCCACAGAAAAAAATCGTAGATAGTTACCAGAAATATTTTGTAGGGGTTTCTTTGATCTAAAGTAAGTTTTTATTAAATTTATAACCCTTGTATAGTTTTACTGGTGAGTAATTGAGTGTTTTAGGTAGTACTTTTTCTTGTAAGATCTTACATTTATTTTCCGAAATTAGGGATAAACCCCTAATACATTTTGTTTTTATAACTGTATTAAGATTTAAGAAAGGCATATAAACTATATCTCTTTCCTGGCTAGCAAGGAACTCAAATAGGATGTCTAAAGTGGATGTTATCATTTGAAAAATCAACTTTCGTGTACTTTTTAATAGGTAAGACAGCCTCCAAAGCAAAATTTATGACAAGCATTCTATAGTAAATATTATTCCAAATCAACTGGTACTTATGTCTTTTCAGGAAAATTCGTAGGGTGTGATCATTTTTTTTTCTCCAAGGTATCTATCGATAAAAGAAGAAAATAAGAAAGCCCTTGTCTTGATATCAGTCATCTACTACAAGGTATTCTGTGTTCAACTTGTTGGAGGTTTAAGATAATACACGATTTGTTTTAAAAAATTGCGCAGTATTGTGTAGGTTTGATATAACTTTAAACATGCACGGAGGATAAAGCGAAGTCTTCTGCCCAGAGTTAGAGGCATAATTTAAGTCATTATCATTACTTGGTGCTATGCAAGTGTGTTAAACCCAAGCACACACAACACAAGCAAGTAAAATTGACTTGAGTTCATTAAAATTTTTGCGCCCTCTGAAAATCCAAGGTCTGCGCCCTTTACATTGACCCAGTCTGACCCTGGTTCTGGCTCTTCTGTGAATGGTCTTAATTTAATATCTTCACTTGACTCATGTGATAGAATATGTTGATGTGTCAGCGACACAATAGTTGATGTGTCAGCAACACATGCTGATGGAACATCGGTAACATTTGCAGCTATAAAGTCTGCATCAGTATAAGAATTGTTATAAGGAAAAATATCTGAAGTTGATAATCCGTATAGAATGCTCTTTGCACAAATGGCCAAAGCAGAAAGCCTTGCCAACAAGCTCAGCTATGTTGCAGATTTTTATCCTTTTAACTGTACTATGAAAAAAGTCTATCGTTTTCATTTTCATAATTTCTTTTTGTGTGCAGTTAAAGTTAACAGATTATTATTCCATGTTTAGAGTCAAAAATATTCATTATAATGTATTTAAAGAACAATTCATTAAAAAACTTTTAACAATAATATAATAGTAGCAACAGATTAGTAGGCTATTAAATGCATGTTTTAGATGTCATTGAAAATACTGTGTTTAAATAAAATCCTATTAAAATCACTGTACCCCGCAAGAAGTATTTTTAAATCAGAAGTCAAAAGTTGCGCAAAATTTATTAATAGAATAAAGATCATTTCATTGAAAGTTTAAACTTTAAATTAATGCAATGATATTGATTATTGGATGATAATTTATTACTTAATTCCAAAAAAGTAAAACTGATCTGATTTTTCCAACAGTGACAGTACAAACAAAAATGGCTGCTACTTTCCCACAAGATGAAATGTGACAGTGACTAATTTCCACACTGTTGACCAACAGGTTATCTAAATGATGGCATATTTTTCTAATTCTTGAGTATAGGTTCATAGGTAAAATGCCTATCGTCCCACTGTGCCCCCCTTTCCCCTACCCGTTAACATTTGACTGTACATAACTTGAATGTTTCATTAGAAAAATTCTTGAATATTTTATGTTACTTTTAAATTAATTATTAAAATCATGACAAATTTCTATATTTCATCTGTGATTCCCATTTCTTTAAGGCTGGTGCTGCCAGTCTAGCATATTCAATGAAGTGGAAAAAAATTTTCAGTTTATAATTTACAACCAATTATAGTTGCTTTAACAAAAAAATTAGCTAAAAATACTGGTTAGAGCAATTATTATTATTTACTACAATCTGTTTTTTTATAACAATATTTACTTTTTTTCTTTTAATTGCACAACCATTAAAAGCTTCCACAAATTTTATTTTTATCGCTCTCATTCTCTAAAAGTCTAAATTTGAAATTTGATGCAGCTAACGATTTATAATATATGTACTTGTTAATTATCCCGTCGACCAATTTCGCCAAATTACATAAATCGCAAAACCACCCGCCAAATTATACAAATTGACATAACTTTTATTTTAAATAACGAAAGAACAAATAAATTAGTAATATAACATTAATAAAAATACAAATAAAACGTCGAAATAAAAATCACTTGATGACGTAAACACGTGTTGTCAAGTGAATGTGACATTTACGATCAACCATTATTGGCATTCAATCTTACAATTTGGCAACAGTAATTTGATCGACAGGATAACTAACAAGTACCATAATATATATTTTTTATTACTTCAATTTTATTTTACATTTTTGTATATTTTATAAATATTAAACCACCAATATCAAAGTAATTTTTTCCTATATGAATATTAGATTTTACATGAATATTTTCCTTTCTTTCTTCTTCATTTTTTATGGAAAAGAATGGCAAACTTTCCTTTCTGACTCACTCACATATATATCCTCCTGAGACCTGGCATCCATTTAAATGGATGTTTTGCTTTCTCCTTCTATTGCGTTAAATTTCATTGTAGCAATCTAAAACAGTTTGGCATGGTAATGTATGAATCAAAAATCAACATTCAGCTTTTGGATTTTGGCAACGGTAACTACTTTGTTTACAAAATGGCGTAATAAATGAGTCAAGTTGGAATTTTATGTTCTGCTGGTAAGTTTCGTTTTTATGTTATTTTAATTTGTTTAAACAATTTTTTTGCAATTTTAATAACAGATGTTAATACTTGCCTTATGTTCTTTATAATAAATTCTATTCTTTCCCATAGTTTTAGCATTTTTTAAATTATTTTAAAGCGAGCTATGGCCTTAACATCCATTTAGATGGATGTGCTGTAAAACAAAATTAAAAAATCAAAATTTATTAATTTCTTTAAAAACATCATTTTTGATGCCTATTTGTTGAAAAAAAACTCATATTAAAAAATATATATACATTACATTTTGCTTGGGTCTCAGGAGAATATTCTTGATAATGGTCAGAAAATATAACAAAAATCGTAGATCAGCTCAATTTATTTAATTGATAATTACACACAAAATATATTAGTTTAAATATTTTAAATATAAACTTATTTTTTAAAAATATTGTTGAGTTTTAAATTTTATTTAATTATAAAGAATTCAAATAATAATAATGATAAAATAAAAATCATACAACTTCTTCTCCTGATAAAATATGTCATTATTGAAATGTATTATCAGCAAAACTATTACAGAAATCATTTTGCCAGATGTTGGGCTCGAACTTGTGTCCTCTACAAAAATTGAAAGCTTTAAATTGCTGCGTTAGACTGCTGCATCAGTAGGAACTTGTTCTACTTTCCTCTAAATTGTAGAGGATAAAAAAAGAGTGGATACATGCACAATTGTATCTATTTTGATCTTATTTAAATTTTAACCTTTGCGTTCTAATATTATATGATTATTACTTTGGATTCAATGCATTTTCCCGTTAATCAGCACTGATGATGAATCGTCAAATATTCTTGAGTGTTAGAATTCTGTGAGTTACGAAAATGGTTTTAATAAAGCACCAAAATACAGTGTAACCCGCTTAAGAAGTTTCCCAAGGGAGTGGAGGGGGAAAACTTCTTAAACGGGAAATTAGCATTTTTTGAAAAAAATCAATAGTTTAAATATTGATATTCAGAAGAGGGTTTATTTTACCTTAGTACAATAATACAAAGAGTACTTTCTATAAAATTGAGTTTTCTTAAGAAATTTAAATTAGTTTGCACACTTAAAAAATTAGCTAATAAAGTAAAAATACATAATTACCTTAGAAACTCTTTATTTAGTCCAAGACAAGAAATTTCTCTTTAACAGTGATTTGATATGTATTTGCAAAAAAAAAAAAAAAAAAAAAAAAATCGGTTGTAGTTTTTAGTTTTTTTTTTTCGGCAACCTTTAATCAATAACTTTTCTTCTATAACTTCATATTTTCCTCTTTTCACATTTTTAATTTTACGAGATTTTTCAGAACAGTTTAAAATGAGATCTCGTTTTGCTAGAATTCCATTCAGAGTAGCCACTGGTATGTTCAACTCCTTTGCAATTTCAACTCTTGTTGTTTTGGCGTTACTATCAACTTCTTTCAAAATTTTGATTTTGTCTTCAATTGACAAGGCTTTCCTTGTAATTGCCTTGCCCGACATTTTTGGGGGGAAAAAACAGAATTTTTTGTCCGTGTATTTTCTAACGAGAAAGCTTTGATGTTATGCACTTTACACTGACTTAAAAACTGCGAAATGAATAAACCAAACGCAGATTTGGTACATTACACTTATGGAATATGGTGGTGGGAAAGAATCTGTTGTAACTATTGAACTGAAAGAACCACCCATCGGTAGGGCGGAGCAATTCCCTTTTCTCTTATCAGTCACTATTGTTACAGTGACGAGAGGCCCATCCTCTACCCACATTCCATTTCCATCAAACACGTTAAACAGATTTTAAGGTGAAATAGAGGTGACCACATCTGCTATCAGTCCTAAACATTGACCTTTTTGAATAGCGAAGAATAATAAAGAAAGAGATTTCAGCACAGAAAATAAAATAATAATCAAAAAGACAAAATAAACGAGCTTTGAAAGTAAAAATGGAAGGAAAAATAAAACTTTTTAAGCGGAAAAGAGTTTCGAACAAAATTTCTTAAACGAATTATTTTAGTGTTGTAAGAATAAGAGAAAAATGGGAATCGAAAATATAAACTTCTTAAACGGGAAAACTTCTTAAGCAGGAACTTCTTAAACGGGTTTTACTGTATACCAGACGGCAGTGAAACGACCACAGTGATTCATTTAAAGGGTTAAAAAAATAAATTTAAATTTAAAAGCGTAACATAAAAAGAAATATGCTTTAATCAATTGAGACTAATTCCATGAAAACGTGTCATGTCTGTCACACATCTGAAAATCGCTATGCTTGTTGGCTACCAGTATTTTAGAACGAAAAAATGTGACTTATTTTATTGGGGATATCTCATCAATTGAATGAAGCAAACTTTTAGAAAATAACGGTGGCCAACAAGCATAGCGATTTTCAGCTGTGTGACAGACATGACAAGTTTTCATGGAATTAGCCTTGCTAGTTTAATATTAATTAAATTATGATTATGCATAAAAAATTGATTTAGAAATCCTAAAAGATAGTTTAAATAATGTTTCATTTTTCTTTCCTGTTGCCACATCATAAAAATAAAACAGCTCAAATATTGTATATATTTTTAAAAATTCAGTGGCTTGCACTTTTTAGCTAGAGTAAAAATAGCAGAAAATTCTCAATAATAAAGTTCAGTACCCACAACAAATTAATGTATTATAACAGTACTTTTTTGGTGGAGAAAATTTAATTTTTGGCCTCAAATTAGGAGTGATTTTGAAGATAATATTGAATGTTTATAAAAGAGCTTTTATTGGAAACAGTTTCACTGTTATAGTTATTTATAAAAAAGTAGAGATGCAACAATTATTCGGCCTTTTCGGCCTGTATGCTGAATATTCGGCTTCGGTTGAATATTAAGTCCATTATTCGGCCTTGGCCGAATAATACTGAAACTTTTTTTTAATATTTACACAGTAAAATTTTGTAATTTGACAATTTATATTCATCATGTACAATGAAAATTTTATTTGAAATTAACAAACACTTTTATTGTTCTCTAACTTTTATATCCTGAATTGGTTTTATTTACTCATTTTTATATAAGAGTGTAATTCAGGAATCATGTTAAAACTTTTATGCTGTATACTATAAGTACTGAAAGTATCTGTAATAAACTAACATAATCTGTTAAATGTAAAATTAATCTATTCATAATTTTCCAAATTGAGCCATACAAGCAAATTCAATTTTTTTAATCTGTCGGCACATGTGCCTACATGTTATGTTTGGCTTCACAACATATTTGGGATCAATTTTATCACAGTGCATGTGCTGACAGCTTAAGCATAGTTGGGAAGTTTAATATTTATCCCTTGTTACATAAAAAAATATTTCTTTCAATATTTTTAATTAGACCTATAAAGAATAAATACATACGATATATTAGATATTATATATGTAATGAATGTATAATATAAATATTCAATATAGTACCTAAGATACTGCATAGTCAATATAAGCAAAAAAAAAAAAAAAATGTTAATTGTGAGCTTTATAAAGTCTACAGTGATTTATTTCCACCATTTTAGAGAGCATTCCTTTCTATCGGTGATTTTTCTTAAGGTATTAAGATTTCTTATTTTTTATTTTCTTTCATCTGAAAGTTGAATTTTATGTTTTCTAGTACTTTTAAAATTTTGTCATTATTTTAAAATATAATAACATATATAATATCTACTAAAATTTAACTAGACAGTACCTGAGGAGGAAATTTTGCTAGGTTTTTTTTTTGGGGGGGGGGGGGGAGAATTATATTATTGAGGCAATTTTTAGACCGAACATAGTCGAATATTTTTTCAGAATAAAATAATGCTTTATAAATTTAATAATATAAATAATTTTTTAAGAAGAAATAATACATTTTAATTGTGAAATATACAAGAATTGTGCATATAATGCATACTATATTTTGTTTTTAGGAAAAATGAGTTCATTATTCGGTGGCCGAATAATTTGTATTCGATTATTTGGTCAAACCATTACTCATTGCATCACTATATAAAAATACTATGTATGTAAGAATGATAAATTTAATATTACATTGTTTCCTAATATGGGGCTTGTACAATCCTTGAAACTCCTTAAAAGTACTTAAATTTTTAAAAAGCAATTTTTTGTCCTTAAAAGTACTTATTTTTAATACAAAATTTGGCGAAAAGCCATTTATTTTACTGTGGTATTATATCTTAATCAAAGTTGAAACTCTTCTGTGTTTCTTTGAATTTCTGATTCAAAAAAGATAATCTAAATCCACCCCCCCCCCCCTTGCCTTACCTTCTTCCAAAAATCACTTTCCTCTTTTTGCCCCTTCCTCCTACAGTACCATAGTTAAGCATCTCTAAAAGTCTTTAATTTTTTTTATAATAATTTTTTTCTGCTCTATGTTATACTTTATAGCAACAATAAATAACCAATCATAAATTTCTTTAACAATCTATTCCACATTCATTTCATTAAAAATTAATCTTAATTCCGCCCCCCTTTCAAAATTTACCTCTGACCTTTTGCCCCCCCCCCCCCAAGTACCAAAGTTTAAAAACTTTAATTTTTTTAAAATCTTTTTCTGCTCTATTTGACACTTTATTGTAACAATAAATAATTGATCATAAAAGTCTCTCCTCCCCCCTCCTAACTGGCATTGGTGTTTACCCTATGCCCCTCCCTCTTACAAAGTACATAAAATTTAAAGTGTTTAATACTCCTTAGTTTATTACTATTTTTTATTTGTAAATCCTTACTATGGTAAATAAATGGTAAGTCATCTAATGAATATCTTCTTTATTGTCACTGATAATTTCTTGATATCTCAATAACCGAAGTTACATCAAAGTTGATCTTGAAAACATTATGTACAAACGCAGTTTCGATTCTGCTTGGTCTGTTTGCAGGACTACCGTTATACATTTTGATGACGACTCAATGAAGGAGTTGAAACTTGACAATATAGGTTTTTAATATACTTTTAATGTGTTTTTAATAAAGTAACGTCTTTTAAGCAAATAAATATTTCTAATATAATCTCTTTACGTTAAACAGTAATAGTAATAAATTGGATATGAAACTAGACACACGATGTCTATTTCTTTGCTGTACCAAACCAGACTTCACCATTTATAACAAAACAAACTCATATGAGTATGATGACAGAAAGAGTTTTATTGCAAATGTATAGAAGTTATTATTTCTTTACTTTCTCTTTTTATTACCATTCGTGTGTCTGTTAGAGTGATCCTCCATTCCATAAAAGTCTTAAAATACTGACAGAAAGAGTTTTATTGCAAGTGTATAGAAATTTCTTTTCTTTTACTTTTTATTACTATCCGTGTATCAGTTAGAGTGTTCCTCCATTCCATAAAGGTCTTAAAATACTGACCACCACCCCCCAAAAAGCTCTTTTTGTCCCTTTGCCCTTCATCTCACAAAGTTTAAAACTTTAATCCCTGTGGAATATATTTGAGAAAAACGTGCCAAAAATGGAAAGAAAAATTTCTCTGAATGATTTGAATGAAATTTGGGAGGAACTGCAAAATTACAAAAATCCGACAAATGGAACGAAACTGCAGAACTTTTTGCTTTAAAGTATCGCCATCTATTGGGGAAAATGGTAAATTACATATGCATTGGATGAACTGAGTTCGGGCTTCACGGAATTGAAAAACCAATTTTTCACTTGCCCGAACTCAGGTTGGGCATTCGAAAATGGGCGCATTTGCGTTGTCCGAACTGAGTTTGGGTATCACATGCAAGGGATTAAAAGTCATTACCTTTTGAAAAACCTTTTTATGCTCTATCTGTTACTTTATTGTAACAATAAATAATCAATCATATAATTTTATGCTTCTCCCACTGAAATTGACACCCGCCCTTCCCTACCAATCACACAAAAATTAAAGTATTTAAATCTTTTTATTTTTTGTCCTATTTGTTAATCTTTAGTTAGGTAAATAAATAATAGTCATTGAATACACTTACTTCCTCCCTCCCAAAAAACAATCTGCTGTCATCCACTGTCTCCTCACTGCACACCAAGTGTAAAATCTTTGAAAGTCTTTTTTTTTTTTTTTTTTTTTTTTTTTACATTTTCTGCTCTATTTGTTACATTATCGTAACAATAAATAAACAACCATAAAATTTTTCCTCATTTCTGGCAAAAATTGACGTTTCCCCTAGCCCCTCTTCTTTCCAAGTTCACAAAACTTAAAGTTTTTTAAATTCTTTAATTTTATATTTTTGTCATTTAAATAATCAGTCATCTATTAAACTCCCCGCGGCAAAAAGTAAAATTCTGCTTCTAACCATATTGCTGTTATTGTTCATGTAGAAATTAAAATTTTTTCTCTTTTTTTATGTTGTACACCGTTCTATGGCCAATTCCATACAATTATGCCAAAAAAGTAGAATAAAGCTTTTTGTATTGTCAAACTAATTTTTTTTTTCTTTTCCTATTTTTTTTTTTTCATTAGACATATTTTAATGTGCCATATTAACCAGAGTTATTTACGAAATCACAAAAAATAAAAATCATTGCAAATTAAAACTGAAACTGAATAACAAATGCAAAATAGTGAATAGAAACAATGTGGCTTCAACAATTGCAATTACAAGTATTGTGGAAAAACTACTGTTTTATCTTACATAAGAAAGTAATGTACACTATAATAAGAAAATAACAAAACTTTATGTCCTGTTTATCCAGATTTAATAAACAAAAAAGCTTGATTAATTAAAAATATATCTTGAAAAAAGATTGCGATTGACACTAATATTAGCACCATTTTTATTTTTTCTGGAAGTAAATTCATGTTTCCTGAATTAAAAAACTTGAGTTTGGTCATATTAACCAGATTGAAATGCATATGTAATAGGAAAAATATTGAAAAAATAAATATTGAAACAGAAAAAAACAAATGCAAGAAAAATAAACAAACAGTTTGGTTACAGTTTACACTTGCAAATATTGTGCAGGACCTGTAATATGGTGTTTTTTCTTTAGATATGCTAATTTACATCAAAATCAAAAGTAATATAATTTTGTTTAGGAATTAATCAGCTTTAATAGCCAAAAGAGCATGCTTAGAAAAAATTTAGTAAAAAAAAAAAAAAAAAATGCGATTGCCGTTGATTTCAGAGCCATCTTGTATTTTTTTTTCTGTAACTTTAACGGAGACATGAGTGAAATTTTTTGAAAAAATTATTTTTTTTATTGCCTTAAAAAATTCTTTGAACCTTCCTGAATCCATTGGTATGCCAGTTTTTCTTCTGACCATTAGAAATAAATGTAAAAATTCAAGAGAAGGCCAGACTGGGATGCCACACCCACTCATATCAATTTTAATCCAACATTTTATGCTCATTTATTATATTAACTAAATTTAATTCATGTGTTTCGTAAAACTGCGCAAGAACTTCACACAAGTTAGAAGTGTCTAAGTTTTTTACCTCTCCCGAAAAATCGTACTTTTCAGGCAAAAAGACCATTAACTCATAAAGTACTTAAGCTATTTTGATATTATTATTTTTTTTTTTTTTTTGGTAGATTACAAATATAAAATCAAATGTGGCTGACAGTTTTAAAAAAATTAATTAGTTTCAGAAAAGAAAACTGAAAATAGAAAATCTCTGAAAAATTGAAAAAGTAAAAAGTACTCTCAAAGTAAAAAGTTTTAGTCGTAGAATAAAACTGTCCGCCATAAATCGTGAACATAATCCAGTGAATATGGATTCCAAATTTCGTCAAAATCGGATTCGTAGTTTCCGAGGAAATGGGTCTTAAAGCTCGCATATTTCTCATAGGATTGCACAAAGCCATGTCTTCCTTTAAAACAGTGGTTCCCAACCTTCTATTGGCCACGCCCCACCAAAGCATCCGTAAAGTCACTATATCCCCCCCCCATAATCTGTAAATTATGCCTCTCATTTTTTTAAAATGAGCTCTATTCACACGGTGCAAGTGTAATAGAGCCCTAATAAAATCTATTCATTTCATATTTTTTAACTTATCAAAGAGGTGAATCTTCTACCACAAATGTGTTTTTAACGTAATTTTATAAATGCAATGAGATTATACATCTTTGCCTACATGCCAAAACGAGTTTTGGCATGGAGTTGCTGTTGCATTTGGAGTGTTGTACTTTTCCAATTTAACTCAATGTTAAAGAAAAGTGTTATACAGTCTGCATTTTTATCTTCCCAAGTAACTTAAATAAACACTTACATTTAACGTTAAAACTGATAAATTCATACATTTAATAATGCATTCTTGTAACTTATTAAGAGATGGCGGAAAAGCTTTGGACACTGACTTTTCTTTATATGAATAACACAATACACAAGAAGTATTTTAATACATATTCGCATCTTTATCAAATTAAGTAGCCATTATTTCGCATACCACATTCTCTCTGTTTTCCCTTTCCCAATATCGATAATTGTATTAGCGAATAGAAGTAAAAAACTCATTTAATAAATAATAGAAAACGTTACGAAGAATTTTAAAATTCTCCACCAGAAAAATTATAAGAAGTTTTAATGATTTAAAAGATATCAAAATATTTTCAAACATTATTCGCATAATTATTCTGGTGTTAAATCTATTTTAAAATTTCGATACAGAACATTTTAAAAATTCAATAAAAAACTGATTTATTAAATTTTGCTTGTATTCCATTTATTTTTAGCCTACAACACTACTTATCCCAAAAAAGACAAAAGAAATTTATAGTGAATGAGTATGAAAGAAATTTGGAATTGTCCCCCTAGAAGGTCAAATGTCCCCCAGGTGGGGCGTACGCCCCACGTTGGGAACCACTGCTCTAAAAGGAAGTTTTGCTGTTTATCTCTGAAATGATACATGGATTTTGGCGATTGCGGATTTAACAGAGTCTACTGTATATATATATACCGAAGAGCCAAAACATTATGACCATCCCCGATTTTAGACGTTTTGTTAAATATCTAGAAAAATACATGAGGAATAACCTGAAACTTCAGGTGTGTAAACAGTATAGTATAGGTCATATATTTCCGCGAAGATTTTTTCTTGAAACCCCATAGGGGACCGTCAACTAATTGAAAAAGGACGAATATCTTTTGGATAACTCTGTAAAAACTAATGTAGCAAAAGCGTTCAAACTCGAGAATATTAATAAATGTCTTATTGTAATATACTGTGTTCCTTTTTATGAGGATAGCATGTATACTCGTAGAGAAATTAAGGTTTTTATAAAAACAGCCCCAAATTTTGCCAAGTTTTTTGTTTATAATTTGTAGAGCTCTTAATATAAAAAAAGTTCTTGACAGAAAATATGACAAACAACATTATACACAATAATCTGTAATCAGAATTAAAAAATAATAAAAGTTGGATGAAAAATGAGCAGGTTTACTACAAAACGTTTCACTGCGCATGCGCGAATGCAATCAAGATATATGCATAATGTATTAGCTAAGTATATAGAGCAACTTTTGTGAAAGTCTCAAAATCATACCTTGAAAATTCTGAAAATAATCGTCGATAGAATAAGCTCGAAATCCGTTGTTCCCAAAAAGAAGCAAAAAGATAAGCGGTTGTATCAAATATCTGTTGATTAGTGCCAAGATAGCGTGACACATTGGGAACAGCGGATTTAGAGCTTTTCTATCGACGATTATTTTCAGAATTTTCAAGCTATGATTTTGAGACTTTCACAAAAGTTGCTCTATATACTTAGCTAATACATTATGCACATTATAATTTGATTGCATTAGCGCATGCGCAGTGAAACGTTTTGTAGTAAACCTGCTCTTTTTCATATAATTTTTATTATTTTTTAATTCTGATTACAGAGTATTATGTACAATTTTGTTTGTCATATTTTTTGAAAAGAACTTTTTTTTATATTAAGAACTCTGCAAATTATAAACAAAAAACTTTGCGAAATTTGGGGCTTTTTTTATAAAAACTTTAATTTTTCTACGTGTATAGATGCTATCCTCATAAAAATGAACACATTATATTGCAATAAGCCACTTATTAATAATCTCGTGTTTGAACGCTTTTGCTACATTAGTTTTTACAAGGTTATCGAAAACATATTTGTTTTTTTCAATTTGTTGACTGTTCCCTATGGGGTTTCAGGAAAAAATCTTCGCGGAAATATATGGCTTATACTATACTGTTTACACACCTGCAGTTTCAGGTTAATTCCTCATAACAAAACGTCTAAAATCGGGGATGGTCATAATGTTTTGGCTCTTCGGTGTATATATATATATATATATATATGAAACGATAAAAGCTAAGCCCCTTTTTAAAATCCCCTTTTTTGTCCCTTTTTAAAATTTAAATTTAGAAATTAAAATTAAAACTTTTAAAATGCTTTTTTAATTGTGTCTCAGTTGATTGAATGAAATTGCCCCTGTTAAGTCAGTCTTCCCGCATCGCATTTTATAACTTTTAAAGATCGTTTTGGCACATCTCATAAGAGTATTTTTGCTGAATAAGTGCAATTCGTAAGTCTTGCTGCATTCGATCGGCCAAACTCAAACCACAGCCTTTATCCCGGGCAGTCAATCATTCAGCTAACGACCAATTATAGTTTAAAGACGCCTCCTTTGACTTCAACGGCCCCTAGCCGGAATAATGCGAAATACAGCATATTTATACCGATGCACAGGTCCCCGGACAGAGCTTTTGACCATAAAAAGAATGCCCTAACTCCACGACACTCGGCTCTCTAAGTATCGCTTAGCGGTACACATAATTCCCAAGCCCGATGCCCATAAAGTAAATTAGCAGCTCTCAAGCCAAAAGGGGCCTGATTTCTCAAAAGGATGTAACAAAGGAACAATAAATCAGGTCCCCGGAAAAACTGTGTCTTTATTGGAATAACTACTGTCTGAATCTGACTTTGAGTTCCTGGATACCACTCACGGCCTGCGACTACCTAAATATGCCAGAAGTTCCGTGGGTTCGCTCAGAAATCGGCACGCACGCATCCGCGGTTCGCGCCCCGGCCCCCATCGGTCATGACAGAAGATCCATAACTGGAGTAGCGGCGAATTCGTTACATTGAAAAGTCTGCAGGACGGTTTATTTGCGCGGCTCAAATCCCAGAGTTCCAGCTATTAATTCCAGCAAGAACAACAACGAGATGTGTAATGAAGTCCTAAAAAATGACGTATCTACTGTTTATTTAACCAGCAATTAATTCCAACAAAACTCAAGAGGTGTGTAACAAGTGACGAAAGAAATCTCTAAAAAGAACAGTTTACAAATCCTTTTTCTGCCTTCCATGAGTGAAAAAGAAAAGAAAATAAACAAAAAAAAAACAGTCTCTCCCTAGTGATTAATTAAGAAAAAAAAATCTGGTCATTAAAAGGAAAAGACTGGTCAAAAAGAACGGGAAAAACATTCATCTGCCTAGCAATAAGAAAAAATTATCTGTTACTGAAAATCAATTATTTCTCCAACGAACAAGCCTCTGAAACAGTCTTTGCAAGAACGAAAAAGAAAACTCTCTCCTCCCAGCCCAGCCATGGACGTTATCAGCTGAGAAAGTGGGTCACCAGGTCAAAATGAAGAACCGTGTTGAAAACGATTTTTCTACCGGCAGATAACTCACTGATTTGTGTTAAGAAGAAAAAGAGAAAATGATTTCTTTTTTTTATGCAGGGAGTAAATTTAATCCTGGAAATTTTTATGAAGATCGTTTTTTTTTTGTTGTTTTATTTGTGGATATGTAAGGCTGTCCTTGAATAGATTTGTTGAAGGTAAGACCATTTTAATCTATTGTTGAATTAAAACAGAGAAAAAGAATACAGTTTTAAAAGGTAGTTTTTTTAATTGTTTGTCATTTTAATAGCAAAAATTAGAATAAGACAACGTTTATTTTATTTATTTTTGCTATAAGAGAGTAATTTTCTGAAATTTAGACAGTATTTAAATCTTTGGAATTATAAAATATTAGTTCAAAGTTCGTTTTTTTAAAAATCTCAATTTGAAAAAAAAATGATGTATTAAATTTGAATTTTATTTAGATTTAAGCCCATTTTTGTTACAAATATTGTGTTGCAATTTTTTTGAAAATTATTCCATTTTTATTTGTTTTAAATTGTGCCTTATATTTTTGTGTAATCTTGTAATATTTTGTACTTCAACATGAGTGTCACTCCCCCTCCTGAAAAGAATGACTTAGAAAACAACTCAGATAAAGAGAAAGATAGTCAGAAGTCCGAGGTTGCCACACAGACACATAATGTAACAACATTAGGGGAACAGACCCTGTCAGCTCAAGCTGGGTCTGGTCACAACTCAGTAACCGCTAGCCCGAAAATGTCCATAGAACCTGATATTATTGCGTTTTCGCCTTCATCAGGAATGAATTGGTTATCATGGCTCGCCTATTTTGAGAGTGTTTGTATAGACCAGGGAAAAGACGACTTCTGGAAAATCAGGCACATACAGAAATACTTAAAAGACAGTGCACTTACGTTGTACATTAATAATTGTTTAAATGTGCTGCATTGGTCCGAATTTGTCACTTTGTTCAATGAACATTACGAAATTCCCGACACTCTTTCTTTAACTGATTTTTCCCGTATTGGATACAAGATTGGAGAGGACCTGAACGAATACTATCAGAAAAAGACTAAAATAGGGAGAACCTTAGGGTTAGACCAGAAGCTTATCTTGGAAGGATTAACGGAGGGCTTGCCGTTAGAAATGCAAAAGCTAGTTATTGCAAGCAAACCCTCAAATACACATTCATGGCGTGAATTAGTATTCAGAATTTGCAAGCTGCAACTGGACAGAAAAGGAAATGAGAGCAAAGTAGATGCAAGCCCGCAAAACCCCAATCAGTATCGACAATGGCGACCGTTTCGGCCCCCATATGAGACAGGACAGAATTTTAACAGACAGTGGAACTACAGTTCCCTATCAAACACCCAACATTCGACCTTTTGCTTCTAATCAAGCACGAAATCCCCAAAATACAGTTAGACCGACGACAAATGTTCAACAGAGACCGAATGTACATCACCAGACCACTTTGCCACCCTCCCCATGCAAAGTTTGTCTTAATATAGGAATACCAAATGTGTATCATTGGGTGGAATACTGCCCTTTTCGACAACAAGTCTTAGCAGTTCCAAACCCTAGTCCCAATATGAACTTTGCGAACCCCAACCCAGATCAGAGAGCTAATGAGTCATCCGAAAATATATCTAGTAATCAATGACGGTTTCTTATGTCCGGACATATACAAAAAGAAAAAGCTAGCTACAAAAAATCAAATAGAAATTGCCAAAAAATTACTGATGTAAAAAGTGAAGGCTCACTACCTTGTTTGATCGATACAGGGAGTTCTATCAGTGTTATTCCTTATCATTTAGCCCACAAACTTAACCTAAAAATATGTAAAGTTCAGCAGAGTATATCGGTCACACAAACACAAGGTGTTCTAGCTTTGAAAGAAAAATGCCTTGTTAGTTTGAATTTAGGACGTATCTCTAAGAATGTTGAACTTTTTATAATTAATAATCACTTACCTTATGCTTTGATTGGGCTACCCCACTGTAAACTGTTTAAATTGAATATTGACTGTGCTAAAATGCAAATCACGCAAGAGAAAAAAAAAGTACCTCTCATGGACAATATTTCAACAAATTCATCCCATCATACCTTACATTTATGAGAAACATATACTAACCAGCCAGAAATGAAAAATACAGTTAAAAATGCAGAGATATTCGAAGAAAATTTTGAGCCGGAGTTGTTCGAGACCACTGAACATGTGCCAAATGTTCAGACTGTCAAGGAACAATTACCTGCTCTTCTCGCCAAATATGTCTGTATTTTTGCTAAAGATAAATATGATGTAGGCTGTGTAAACATTGAACTCCAGAGAATACAGTTAACATCAGGCCTCCCTGTTTCTTTAAGAGCATATCACACTTCTCCTAAGGAAGAAGAAGAAATTAAAGACCAAATTCAGAATTTATTGCGAGCCGGTATCATTAAAGAAAGTTATTCCCCTTATTCATCACCCGTAACTTTGGTGTATAAACGTGAAGAAGGGAAGAAAACCCGGTTATGTATTGACTTTCGAAAATTGAATGCCATTACAAAAACAGATGCAGAACCCTTACCTAGAATAGACACCCTGTTAGATAAATTGGCACATGCTAAAGTTTTTTCCACTCTTGATTTGGCCAGTGGATATTGGCACATCCATATCCACCCTCGAGATACGGAGAAGCTGGCATTTGCCACTACCTTTGGGTTACATGAGTGGAATCGTTTACCCTTCGGATGGAAAAACGCCCCTGCTTGGTTTAACCGTACCCTCAGAAGAATCCTTAATAAATAGAAAATTGACTTTGCCTGTAATTACTTTGATGATGTTATTGTATTCTCCCAAAATGAAGAAGAACATTTGTGTCATTTAGAGACCTTATTTAATATCTGTGTCCAAGAAAACCTTAAACTGAAATTGTCAAAGTGTAATTTTGTTAAATCCAAAATTAATTTTCTAGGATATGAAGTCTCGAATGGTTGTATCACACCTGACAATCCTAATATAGAGACAATTAAGAAATTAACACCACCTACGAATGTAAAGGAATTACAACGTTTTTTGGGATCTATAAATGTTTATCACAAATTTATTCCAAAATATGCTAACATTCGATACCCTCTCAGCAATTTGTTGAAGAAAAATGTCCCCTATGTATGGGACCAAAATTGTCAAAATTCTTTCGAAAAGTTAAAAAATGCTTTAATTGAAAAACCTATATTAAAGTTGTTTGATCCCAAAACACCTTGTCATTTGTTTGTAGATGCATCAAGTCATGGAGTGGGATGTGTTGTGAAAAAAGTTGATGAAAACGGAACATTACATCCTATAGCATATCACTCTAGAAATCTTCGCGATTATGAAAAAAATTATGCAATTTCTGAATTAGAATGTTTGGCGATTGTGGATGCTTTAGATAAATTTTATCATTATTTACACGGTCAAAAATTTGTCATACATACCGACCATGCGGCACTTACCTGGCTCAAAAGTGTTAAAAATTTAAGAGGACGTCTTTTCCGCTGGTCCCTAAAACTTAGTATGTTTGACTATGAAATTAAATACCAAAAAGGCTCCACTAATGTTAAAGCTGATATGCTATCTAGACAGCCTGTTTCAGAAAATTTACCCCATATTATACATCTCCTTGACTTGAATGAAGTAAGAGACAATCAGAAAAAAGAAAATGTAACAGTTGATGGTAAAAAGTACACTGAGATAAATTATGTTGTTGTAATTAAAAAGAAAAGTTTGTATAAGATTGTGGTCCCCATGTCTTTACGTCTACCCCTGTTAGAAAAAACCCACAGACAATTTGGCCATCCTGGAATTTATAAGATGATAAATTTAATCTCTCCGCAGTATTATTGGCCTAACATTAATCAGGACATTGAAAATTTTGTAAAACACTGTCACACTTGTCAGATAAACAAAAAATGTAGGCAAAAAAGATTTGGCTTATTGCAATTAATGCCCCCAACAGATATACCTTTTGAATGTTTAGCAGTAGACTCTGTTGGCGGATTTAATTATTACAATTCTACAAAAAAATATTTGCATTTAGTCGTTGACCATGCAACTCGCTATGTGTGGGGTTTTCCTTCAAAAAGTGTAACTACTGAAACTTATACAAACATTTTGAAACAATTATTTCAGATACAAGTACCAGATAGATTGTTAACCGACAGAAATGGAGCATTTACAGCTTCCAGGTTTAAAAGATTTCTTCGTACTTACAATGTAAAACACAGATTGACAAGTAGCCATCACCCAGAAACGAATGGGAAAATTGAACGGCTAAATCAGACTATTGTCACTAGATTAAAATGTAAAGTCAATTCCACAACCAAGATAATACCCTGGACTAAGCTTTTAGATGAAGTCTTATATGAATATAATAATACTCCCCATTCTGTAACCCAATTCACCCCTAGTTATTTATTGTTAGGAAAATTACCATATGATCCTCCTTTACCAAATAATAGTTATTATCCCCCTGTGGAGGAAGCTAGAAAATTGGCTAAAGAGAGAGCAATTGCTTACCATAAAAAGAATAAAGTCCGTTATGATGCTCGTTTCCTTCCTGTAAATTTTAAAGTTGGTGACATTGTAATGTATGAATAATTTCATTATCCTAATACCCGTAAACTGACTTCGCCATACTCTGGCCCATACACCATTTTAAAACAACTTTCTGAGGTATCTTTTGAAATTGATAAACCCAGTCCACATTTTAAGAGAAATTCTGAAATTGTCCATTCCTCCAAGTTAAGATACTACCACCCATCTCAAAACCTCAAACTCAACCATGAATAAACCCCATCTATCTCTTTTATCTTTCAATTTTTTATTTTTGCTTTCCTGTCGTCCCCCTTGCTCGTAGCATTTGGACGAGGACCCAGCTGGGTGTGTAACCTAACTCCCCGGCGGCGTAGAATGATGGTGACAGTTTAAAAGTACTGTTAGAATTTTTTTTATAACTATATTATTATGATAATTTTGTGACATATGAAGGGGTCCTCCGCTCCGTGGCCACCCATCTTTAGCCGGACTGTTTTCCCAGATTCTCTTTCCAGGTTCAACGGAGAATCTGGCAAAACTGCTTCGCTTCCCCTCTGTAGGTGAATGTCGATTGCCCACCTTCCTTTTTCGGTCGTGCAAGAGGCACATTTTTTGGGATGATATTCACCTCAGAGTAATAAAACCCATGTCACACTGACCCTGGGCGTGGTAAAAATTATAGCAAGCGTATATCTATAATTTTTTAGCTATAGTTTTCCTTTTTTTTAAGACAACTTAGTTTGTTTTTCATAAAGATAACCCTTGGCTGCATCAAAGAAGTAGTAAAGTACCTACCGAAACAGAAAGGTAGAATAAGAAGGAATGTGTTTGTTGTTATTAGTATTATAGTGTATTTTACTTTTATTTTATCTCAGTGTGAAAATTCAGTATCTTTAGAAATGCAAATTTTCCAAAGTGCATTTTGGTAGACCATATATTTGTGTTGATAATATTAGGGCATATTTTATATTTTTGAACATTTTATATTATTGAATATTTTATACTTTTGAACATTTTGTAGTATTGAATATTTTATATTTTTGAATATTGTGTATTATTGAACATTTTTATATTTTTGAATATTTTGTATTTGTAAATATTTTTTACATTTGAATATGTTATATAGTTTTCAGTAGGTTTATCTTTGAGTATTTTAGTATATGTTATATATTCTGTATATGTTAATGTTGCAATTTTACACCAAAAAAGGATGTTTCTCAATGGACAATACCCAGAGACATTTACAAAAAACATCCAAAAGACTTGCTTTAGAGACAGTTTGGTGTAATTAAAGGTCCCATGTCTCGAGACAGTCCCCTTATTATTTTGCTGCAGCACCATTTAAAGAATTCCAATGTTTTAGTGTAACCAATATTTTTATGTGAACAATATTTTTATGTAACTTGATATGAATGTAAAAATAGGTCCAATTGACTTGAGAGGTGGAGCAAATAAAAATCGGAAAAAAAAACCCTGGGTAAAATTTATGAGATAAGACCCACAGGTCTTGACGCGAGCCCTGTGGCTCTTGTTTTAGGTGGGGGGGGGGGGGATATGGAACGATAAAAGCTAAGACCCTTTTTAAAATCCCCTTTTTTGTCCCTTTTTAAAATTTAAATTTAGAAATTAAAATTAAAACTTTTAAAATGCTTTTGTAATTGTGTCTCAGTTGATTGAATGAAATTGCCCCTGTTAAGTCAGTTTTCCCGCATCGCATTTTATAACTTTTAAAGATCGTTTTGGCACATCTCATAAGAGTATTTTTACTGAATAAGTGCAATTCGTAAGTCTTGCTGCATTCGATCGGCCAAACTCAAACCACAGCCTTTATCCCGGGCAGTCAATCATTCAGCTAACGACCAATTATAGTTTAAAGACGCCTCCTTTGACTTCAACGGCCCCTAGCCGGAATAATGCGAAATACAGCATATTTATACCGATGCACAGGTCCCCGGACAGAGCTTTTGACCATAAAAAGAATGCCCTAACTCCACGACACTCGGCTCTCTAAGTATCGCTTAGCGGTACACATAATTCCCAAGCCCGATGCCCATAAAGTAAATTAGCAGCTCTCAAGCCAAAAGGGGCCTGATTTCTCAAAAGGATGTAACAAAGGAACAATAAATCAGGTCGCCGGAAAAACTGTGTCTTTATTGGAATAACTACTGTCTGAATCTGACTTTGAGTTCCTGGATACCACTATGGGCCTGCGACTACCTAAATATGCCAGAAGTTCTGTGGGTTCGCTCAGAAATCGGCACGCACGCATCCGCGGTTCGCGCCCCGGCCCCCATCGGTCATGACAGAAGATCCATAACTGGAGTAGCGGCGAATTCGTTACATTGAAAAGTCTGCAGGACGGTTTATTTGCGCGGCTCAAATCCCAGAGTTCCAGCTATTAATTCCAGCAAGAACAACAACGAGATGTGTAATGAAGTCCTAAAAAATGACGTATCTACTGTTTATTTAACCAGCAATTAATTCCAACAAAACTCAAGAGGTGTGTAACAAGTGACGAAAGAAATCTCTAAAAAGAACAGTTTACAAATCCTTTTTCTGCCTTCCATGAGTGAAAAAGAAAAGAAAAAAAAACAAAAAAAAACAGTCTCTCCCTAGTGATTAATTAAGAAAAAAAAATCTGGTCATTAAAAGGAAAAGACTGGTCAAAAAGAACGGGAAAAACATTCATCTGCCTAGCAATAAGAAAAAATTATCTGTTACTGAAAATCAATTATTTCTCCAACGAACAAGCCTCTGAAACAGTCTTTGCAAGAAAGAAAAAGAAAACTCTCTCCTCCCAGCCCAGCCATGGACGTTATCAGCTGAGAAAGTGGGTCACCAGGTCAAAATGAAGAACCGTGTTGAAAACGATTTTTCTACCGGCAGATAACTCACTGATTTGTGTTAAGAAGAAAAAGAGAAAATGATTTCTTTTTTTTATGCAGGGAGTAAATTTAATCCTGGAAATTTTTATGAAGATCGTTTTTTTTTGTTGTTTTATTTGTGGATATGTAAGGCTGTCCTTGAATAGATTTGTTGAAGGTAAGACCATTTTAATCTATTGTTGAATTAAAACAGAGAAAAAGAATACAGTTTTAAAAGGTAGTTTTTTTAATTGTTTGTCATTTTAATAGCAAAAATTAGAATAAGACAACGTTTATTTTATTTATTTTTGCTATAAGAGAGTAATTTTCTGAAATTTAGACAGTATTTAAATCTTTGGAATTTTAAAATTTTAGTTCAAAGTTCGTTTTTTTAAAAATCTCAATTTGAAAAAAAAATGATGTATTAAATTTGAATTTTATTTAGATTTAAGCCCATTTTTGTTACAAATATTGTGTTGCAATTTTTTTGAAAATTATTCCATTTTTATTTGTTTTAAATTGTGCCTTATATTTTTGTGTAATCTTGTAATATTTTGTACTTCAACATGAGTGTCACTCCCCCTCCTGAAAAGAATGACTTAGAAAACAACTCAGATAAAGAGAAAGATAGTCAGAAGTCCGAGGTTGCCACACAGACACATAATGTAACAACATTAGGGGAACAGACCCTGTCAGCTCAAGCTGGGTCTGGTCACAACTCAGTAACCGCTAGCCCGAAAATGTCCATAGAACCTGATATTATTGCGTTTTCGCCTTCATCAGGAATGAATTGGTTATCATGGCTCGCCTATTTTGAGAGTGTTTGTATAGACCAGGAAAAAGACGACTTCTGGAAAATCAGGCACATACAGAAATACTTAAAAGACAGTGCACTTACGTTGTACATTAATAATTGTTTAAATGTGCTGCATTGGTCCGAATTTGTCACTTTGTTCAATGAACATTACGAAATTCCCGACACTCTTTCTTTAACTGATTTTTCCCGTATTGGATACAAGATTGGAGAGGACCTGAACGAATACTATCAGAAAAAGACTAAAATAGGGAGAACCTTAGGGTTAGACCAGAAGCTTATCTTGGAAGGATTAACGGAGGGCTTGCCGTTAGAAATGCAAAAGCTAGTTATTGCAAGCAAACCCTCAAATACACATTCATGGCGTGAATTAGTATTCAGAATTTGCAAGCTGCAACTGGACAGAAAAGGAAATGAGAGCAAAGTAGATGCAAGCCCGCAAAACCCCAATCAGTATCGACAATGGCGACCGTTTCGGCCCCCATATGAGACAGGACAGAATTTTAACAGACAGTGGAACTACAGTTCCCTATCAAACACCCAACATTCGACCTTTTGCTTCTAATCAAGCACGAAATCCCCAAAATACAGTTAGACCGACGACAAATGTTCAACAGAGACCGAATGTACATCACCAGACCACTTTGCCACCCTCCCCATGCAAAGTTTGTCTTAATATAGGAATACCAAATGTGTATCATTGGGTGGAATACTGCCCTTTTCGACAACAAGTCTTAGCAGTTCCAAACCCTAGTCCCAATATGAACTTTGCGAACCCCAACCCAGATCAGAGAGCTAATGAGTCATCCGAAAATATATCTAGTAATCAATGACGGTTTCTTATGTCCGGACATATACAAAAAGAAAAAGCTAGCTACAAAAAATCAAATAGAAATTGTCAAAAAATTACTGATGTAAAAAGTGAAGGCTCACTACCTTGTTTGATCGATACAGGGAGTTCTATCAGTGTTATTCCTTATCATTTAGCCCACAAACTTAACCTAAAAATATGTAAAGTTCAGCAGAGTATATCGGTCACACAAACACAAGGTGTTCTAGCTTTGAAAGAAAAATGCCTTGTTAGTTTTAATTTAGGACGTATCTCTAAGAATGTTGAACTTTTTATAATTAATAATCACTTACCTTATGCTTTGATTGGGCTACCCCACTGTAAACTGTTTAAATTGAATATTGACTGTGCTAAAATGCAAATCACGCAAGAGAAAAAGAAAGTACCTCTCATGGACAATATTTCAACAAATTCATCCCATCATACCTTACATTTATGAGAAACATATACTAACCAGCCAGAAATGAAAAATACAGTTAAAAATGCAGAGATATTCGAAGAAAATTTTGAGCCGGAGTTGTTCGAGACCACTGAACATGTGCCAAATGTTCAGACTGTCAAGGAACAATTACCTGCTCTTCTCGCCAAATATGTCTGTATTTTTGCTAAAGATAAATATGATGTAGGCTGTGTAAACATTGAACTCCAGAGAATACAGTTAACATCAGGCATCCCTGTTTCTTTAAGAGCATATCACACTTCCCCTAAGGAAGAAGAAGAAATTAAAGACCAAATTCAGAATTTATTGCGAGCCGGTATCATTAAAGAAAGTTATTCCCCTTATTCATCACCCGTAACTTTGGTGTATAAACGTGAAGAAGGGAAGAAAACCCGGTTATGTATTGACTTTCGAAAATTGAATGCCATTACAAAAACAGATGCAGAACCCTTACCTAGAATAGACACCCTGTTAGATAAATTGGCACATGCTAAAGTTTTTTCCACTCTTGATTTGGCCAGTGGATATTGGCACATCCATATCCACCCTCGAGATACGGAGAAGCTGGCATTTGCCACTACCTTTGGGTTACATGAGTGGAATCGTTTACCCTTCGGATGGGAAAACGCCCCTGCTTGGTTTAACCGTACCCTCAGAAGAATCCTTAATAAATAGAAAATTGACTTTGCCTGTAATTACTTTGATGATGTTATTGTATTCTCCCAAAATGAAGAAGAACATTTGTGTCATTTAGAGACCTTATTTAATATCTGTGTCCAAGAAAACCTTAAACTGAAATTGTCAAAGTGTAATTTTGTTAAATCCAAAATTAATTTTCTAGGATATGAAGTCTCGAATGGTTGTATCACACCTGACAATCCTAATATAGAGACAATTAAGAAATTAACACCACCTACGAATGTAAAGGAATTACAACGTTTTTTGGGATCTATAAATGTTTATCACAAATTTATTCCAAAATATGCTAACATTCGATACCCTCTCAGCAATTTGTTGAAGAAAAATGTCCCGTATGTATGGGACCAAAATTGTCAAAATTCTTTCGAAAAGTTAAAAAATGCTTTAATTGAAAAACCTATATTAAAGTTGTTTGATCCCAAAACACCTTGTCATTTGTTTGTAGATGCATCAAGTCATGGAGTGGGATGTGTTGTGAAAAAAGTTGATGAAAACGGAACATTACATCCTATAGCATATCACTCTAGAAATCTTCGCGATTATGAAAAAAATTATGCAATTTCTGAATTAGAATGTTTGGCGATTGTGAATGCTTTAGATAAATTTTATCATTATTTACACGGTCAAAAATTTGTCATACATACCGACCATGCGGCACTTACCTGGCTCAAAAGTGTTAAAAATTTAAGAGGACGTCTTTTCCGCTGGTCCCTAAAACTTAGTATGTTTGACTATGAAATTAAATACCAAAAAGGCTCCACTAATGTTAAAGCTGATATGCTATCTAGACAGCCTGTTTCAGAAAATTTACCCCATATTATACATCTCCTTGACTTGAATGAAGTAAGAGACAATCAGAAAAAAGAAAATGTAACAGTTGATGGTAAAAAGTACACTGAGATAAATTATGTTGTTGTAATTAAAAAGAAAAGTTTGTATAAGATTGTGGTCCCCATGTCTTTACGTCTACCCCTGTTAGAAAAAACCCACAGACAATTTGGCCATCCTGGAATTTATAAGATGATAAATTTAATCTCTCCGCAGTATTATTGGCCTAACATTAATCAGGACATTGAAAATTTTGTAAAACACTGTCACACTTGTCAGATAAACAAAAAATGTAGGCAAAAAAGATTTGGCTTATTGCAATTAATGCCCCCAACAGATATACCTTTTGAATGTTTAGCAGTAGACTCTGTTGGCGGATTTAATTATTACAATTCTACAAAAAGATATTTGCATTTAGTCGTTGACCATGCAACTCGCTATGTGTGGGGTTTTCCTTCAAAAAGTGTAACTACTGAAACTTATACAAACATTTTGAAACAATTATTTCAGATACAAGTACCAGATAGATTGTTAACCGACAGAAATGGAGCATTTACAGCTTCCAGGTTTAAAAGATTTCTTCGTACTTACAATGTAAAACACAGATTGACAAGTAGCCATCACCCAGAAACGAATGGGAAAATTGAACGGCTAAATCAGACTATTGTCACTAGATTAAAATGTAAAGTCAATTCCACAACCAAGATAATACCCTGGACTAAGCTTTTAGATGAAGTCTTATATGAATATAATAATACTCTCCATTCTGTAACCCAATTCACCCCTAGTTATTTATTGTTAGGAAAATTACCATATGATCCTCCTTTACCAAATAATAGTTATTATCCCCCTGTGGAGGAAGCTAGAAAATTGGCTAAAGAGAGAACAATTGCTTACCATAAAAAGAATAAAGTCCGTTATGATGCTCGTTTCCTTCCTGTAAATTTTAAAGTTGGTGACATTGTAATGTATGAATAATTTCATTATCCTAATACCCGTAAACTGACTTCGCCATACTCTGGCCCATACACCATTTTAAAACAACTTTCTGAGGTATCTTTTGAAATTGATAAACCCAGTCCACATTTTAAGAGAAATTCTGAAATTGTCCATTCCTCCAAGTTAAGATACTACCACCCATCTCAAAACCTCAAACTCAACCATGAATAAACCCCATCTATCTCTTTTATCTTTCATTTTTTTATTTTTGCTTTCCTGTCGTCCCCCTTGCTCGTAGCATTTGGACGAGGACCCAGCTGGGTGTGTAACCTAACTCCGAGGCGGCGTAGAATGATGGTGACAGTTTAAAAGTACTGTTAGAATTTTTTTTATAACTATATTATTATGATAATTTTGTGACATATGAAGGGGTCCTCCGCTCCGTGGCCACCCATCTTTAGCCGGACTGTTTTCCCAGATTCTCTTTCCAGGTTCAATGGAGAATCTGGCAAAACTGCTTCGCTTCCCCTCTGTAGGTGAATGTCGATTGCCCACCTTCCTTTTTCGGTCGTGCAAGAGGCATATTTTTTGGGATGATATTCACCTCAGAGTAATAAAACCCATGTCACACTGACCCTGGGCGTGGTGAAAATTATAGCAAGCGTATATCTATAATTTTTTAGCTATAGTTTTCCTTTTTTTTAAGACAACTTAGTTTGTTTTTCATAAAGATAACCCTTGGCTGCATCAAAGAAGTAGTAAAGTACCTACCGAAACAGAAAGGTAGAATAAGAAGGAATGTGTTTGTTGTTATTAGTATTATAGTGTATTTTACTTTTATTTTATCTCAGTGTGAAAATTCAGTATCTTTAGAAATGCAAATTTTCCAAAGTGCATTTTGGTAGACCATATATTTGTGTTGATAATATTAGGGCATATTTTATATTTTTGAACATTTTATATTATTGAATATTTTATACTTTTGAACATTTTGTAGTATTGAATATTTTATATTTTTGAATATTGTGTATTATTGAACATTTTTATATTTTTGAATATTTTGTATTTGTAAATATTTTTTACATTTGAATATGTTATATAGTTTTCAGTAGGTTTATCTTTGAGTATTTTAGTATATGTTATATATTCTGTATATGTTAATGTTGCAATTTTACACCAAAAAAGGATGTTTCTCAATGGACAATACCCAGAGACATTTACAAAAAACATCCAAAAGACTTGCTTTAGAGACAGTTTGGTGTAATTAAAGGTCCCATGTCTCGAGACAGTCCCGTTATTATTTTGCTGCAGCACCATTTAAAGAATTCCAATGTTTTAGTGTAACCAATATTTTTATGTGAACAATATTTTTATGTAACTTGATATGAATGTAAAAATAGGTCCAATTGACTTGAGAGGTGGGGCAAATAAAAATCGGAAAAAAAAACCCTGGGTAAAATTTATGAGATAAGACCCACAGGTCTTGACGCGAGCCCTGTGGCTCTTGTTTTAGGTGGGGGGGGGGGGGATATGGAACGATAAAAGCTAAGACCCTTTTTAAAATCCCCTTTTTTGTCCCTTTTTAAAATTTAAATTTAGAAATTAAAATTAAAACTTTTAAAATGCTTTTGTAATTGTGTCTCAGTTGATTGAATGAAATTGCCCCTGTTAAGTCAGTTTTCCCGCATCGCATTTTATAACTTTTAAAGATCGTTTTGGCACATCTCATAAGAGTATTTTTGCTGAATAAGTGCAATTCGTAAGTCTTGCTGCATTCGATCGGCCAAACTCAAACCACAGCCTTTATCCCGGGCAGTCAATCATTCAGCTAACGACCAATTATAGTTTAAAGACGCCTCCTTTGACTTCAACGGCCCCTAGCCGGAATAATGCGAAATACAGCATATTTATACCGATGCACAGGTCCCCGGACAGAGCTTTTGACCATAAAAAGAATGCCCTAACTCCACGACACTCGGCTCTCTAAGTATCGCTTAGCGGTACACATAATTCCCAAGCCCGATGCCCATAAAGTAAATTAGCAGCTCTCAAGCCAAAAGGGGCCTGATTTCTCAAAAGGATGTAACAAAGGAACAATAAATCAGGTCGCCGGAAAAACTGTGTCTTTATTGGAATAACTACTGTCTGAATCTGACTTTGAGTTCCTGGATACCACTATGGGTCTGCGACTACCTAAATATACCAGAAGTTCTGTGGGTTCGCTCAGAAATCGGCACGCACGCATCCGCGGTTCGCGCCTCGGCCCCATCGGTCATGACAGAAGATCCATAACTGGAGTAGCGGCGAATTCGTTACATTGAAAAGTCTGCAGGACGGTTTATTTGCGCGGCTCAAATCCCAGAGTTCCAGCTATTAATTCCAGCAAGAACAACAACGAGATGTGTAATGAAGTCCTAAAAAATGACGTATCTACTGTTTATTTAACCAGCAATTAATTCCAACAAAACTCAAGAGGTGTGTAACAAGTGACGAAAGAAATCTCTAAAAAGAACAGTTTACAAATCCTTTTTCTGCCTTCCATGAGTGAAAAAGAAAAGAAAAAAAACAAAAAAAAACAGTCTCTCCCTAGTGATTAATTAAGAAAAAAAAATCTGGTCATTAAAAGGAAAAGACTGGTCAAAAAGAACGGGAAAAATATTCATCTGCCTAGCAATAAGAAAAAATTATCTGTTACTGAAAATCAATTATTTCTCCAACGAACAAGCCTCTGAAACAGTCTTTGCAAGAAAGAAAAAGAAAACTCTCTCCTCCCAGCCCAGCCATGGACGTTATCAGCTGAGAAAGTGGGTCACCAGGTCAAAATGAAGAACCGTGTTGAAAACGATTTTTCTACCGGCAGATAACTCACTGATTTGTGTTAAGAAGAAAAAGAGAAAATGATTTCTTTTTTTTATGCAGGGAGTAAATTTAATCCTGGAAATTTTTATGAAGATCGTTTTTTTTGTTGTTTTATTTGTGGATATGTAAGGCTGTCCTTGAATAGATTTGTTGAAGGTAAGACCATTTTAATCTATTGTTGAATTAAAACAGAGAAAAAGAATACAGTTTTAAAAGGTAGTTTTTTTAATTGTTTGTCATTTTAATAGCAAAAATTAGAATAAGACAACGTTTATTTTATTTATTTTTGCTATAAGAGAGTAATTTTCTGAAATTTAGACAGTATTTAAATCTTTGGAATTTTAAAATTTTAGTTCAAAGTTCGTTTTTTTAAAAATCTCAATTTGAAAAAAAAAATGATGTATTAAATTTGAATTTTATTTAGATTTAAGCCCATTTTTGTTACAAATATTGTGTTGCAATT
The DNA here is from genome assembly GCA_963932465.1 of Maratus speciosus. Lineage (NCBI taxonomy): Eukaryota > Metazoa > Arthropoda > Arachnida > Araneae > Salticidae > Maratus > Maratus speciosus. The sequence goes on along the minus strand of CAWVRF010000067.1, from coordinate 176,940 downwards.
TTTTTGAAAAATATTCCATTTTTATTTGTTTTAAATTGTGCCTTATATTTTTGTGTAATCTTGTAATATTTTGTACTTCAACATGAGTGTCACTCCCCCTCCTGAAAAGAATGACTTAGAAAACAACTCAGATAAAGAGAAAGATAGTCAGAAGTCCGAGGTTGCCACACAGACACATAATGTAACAACATTAGGGGAACAGACCCTGTCAGATCAAGCTGGGTCTGGTCACAACTCAGTAACCGCTAGCCCGAAAATGTCCATAGAACCTGATATTATTGCGTTTTCGCCTTCATCAGGAATGAATTGGTTATCATGGCTCGCCTATTTTGAGAGTGTTTGTATAGACCAGGAAAAAGACGACTTCTGGAAAATCAGGCACATACAGAAATACTTAAAAGACAGTGCACTTACGTTGTACATTAATAATTGTTTAAATGTGCTGCATTGGTCCGAATTTGTCACTTTGTTCAATGAACATTACGAAATTCCCGACACTCTTTCTTTAACTGATTTTTCCCGTATTGGATACAAGATTGGAGAGGACCTGAACGAATACTATCAGAAAAAGACTAAAATAGGGAGAACCTTAGGGTTAGACCAGAAGCTTATCTTGGAAGGATTAACGGAGGGCTTGCCGTTAGAAATGCAAAAGCTAGTTATTGCAAGCAAACCCTCAAATACACATTCATGGCGTGAATTAGTATTCAGAATTTGCAAGCTGCAACTGGACAGAAAAGGAAATGAGAGCAAAGTAGATGCAAGCCCGCAAAACCCCAATCAGTATCGACAATGGCGACCGTTTCGGCCCCCATATGAGACAGGACAGAATTTTAACAGACAGTGGAACTACAGTTCCCTATCAAACACCCAACATTCGACCTTTTGCTTCTAATCAAGCACGAAATCCCCAAAATACAGTTAGACCGACGACAAATGTTCAACAGAGACCGAATGTACATCACCAGACCACTTTGCCACCCTCCCCATGCAAAGTTTGTCTTAATATAGGAATACCAAATGTGTATCATTGGGTGGAATACTGCCCTTTTCGACAACAAGTCTTAGCAGTTCCAAACCCTAGTCCCAATATGAACTTTGCGAACCCCAACCCAGATCAGAGAGCTAATGAGTCATCCGAAAATATATCTAGTAATCAATGACGGTTTCTTATGTCCGGACATATACAAAAAGAAAAAGCTAGCTACAAAAAATCAAATAGAAATTGTCAAAAAATTACTGATGTAAAAAGTGAAGGCTCACTACCTTGTTTGATCGATACAGGGAGTTCTATCAGTGTTATTCCTTATCATTTAGCCCACAAACTTAACCTAAAAATATGTAAAGTTCAGCAGAGTATATCGGTCACACAAACACAAGGTGTTCTAGCTTTGAAAGAAAAATGCCTTGTTAGTTTGAATTTAGGACGTATCTCTAAGAATGTTGAACTTTTTATAATTAATAATCACTTACCTTATGCTTTGATTGGGCTACCCCACTGTAAACTGTTTAAATTGAATATTGACTGTGCTAAAATGCAAATCACGCAAGAGAAAAAGAAAGTACCTCTCATGGACAATATTTCAACAAATTCATCCCATCATACCTTACATTTATGAGAAACATATACTAACCAGCCAGAAATGAAAAATACAGTTAAAAATGCAGAGATATTCGAAGAAAATTTTGAGCCGGAGTTGTTCGAGACCACTGAACATGTGCCAAATGTTCAGACTGTCAAGGAACAATTACCTGCTCTTCTCGCCAAATATGTCTGTATTTTTGCTAAAGATAAATATGATGTAGGCTGTGTAAACATTGAACTCCAGAGAATACAGTTAACATCAGGCCTCCCTGTTTCTTTAAGAGCATATCACACTTCCCCTAAGGAAGAAGAAGAAATTAAAGACCAAATTCAGAATTTATTGCGAGCCGGTATCATTAAAGAAAGTTATTCCCCTTATTCATCACCCGTAACTTTGGTGTATAAACGTGAAGAAGGGAAGAAAACCCGGTTATGTATTGACTTTCGAAAATTGAATGCCATTACAAAAACAGATGCAGAACCCTTACCTAGAATAGACACCCTGTTAGATAAATTGGCACATGCTAAAGTTTTTTCCACTCTTGATTTGGCCAGTGGATATTGGCACATCCATATCCACCCTCGAGATACGGAGAAGCTGGCATTTGCCACTACCTTTGGGTTACATGAGTGGAATCGTTTACCCTTCGGATGGGAAAACGCCCCTGCTTGGTTTAACCGTACCCTCAGAAGAATCCTTAATAAATAGAAAATTGACTTTGCCTGTAATTACTTTGATGATGTTATTGTATTCTCCCAAAATGAAGAAGAACATTTGTGTCATTTAGAGACCTTATTTAATATCTGTGTCCAAGAAAACCTTAAACTGAAATTGTCAAAGTGTAATTTTGTTAAATCCAAAATTAATTTTCTAGGATATGAAGTCTCGAATGGTTGTATCACACCTGACAATCCTAATATAGAGACAATTAAGAAATTAACACCACCTACGAATGTAAAGGAATTACAACGTTTTTTGGGATCTATAAATGTTTATCACAAATTTATTCCAAAATATGCTAACATTCGATACCCTCTCAGCAATTTGTTGAAGAAAAATGTCCCCTATGTATGGGACCAAAATTGTCAAAATTCTTTCGAAAAGTTAAAAAATGCTTTAATTGAAAAACCTATATTAAAGTTGTTTGATCCCAAAACACCTTGTCATTTGTTTGTAGATGCATCAAGTCATGGAGTGGGATGTGTTGTGAAAAAAGTTGATGAAAACGGAACATTACATCCTATAGCATATCACTCTAGAAATCTTCGCGATTATGAAAAAAATTATGCAATTTCTAAATTAGAATGTTTGGCGATTGTGGATGCTTTAGATAAATTTTATCATTATTTACACGGTCAAAAATTTGTCATACATACCGACCATGCGGCACTTACCTGGCTCAAAAGTGTTAAAAATTTAAGAGGACGTCTTTTCCGCTGGTCCCTAAAACTTAGTATGTTTGACTATGAAATTAAATACCAAAAAGGCTCCACTAATGTTAAAGCTGATATGCTATCTAGACAGCCTGTTTCAGAAAATTTACCCCATATTATACATCTCCTTGACTTGAATGAAGTAAGAGACAATCAGAAAAAAGAAAATGTAACAGTTGATGGTAAAAAGTACACTGAGATAAATTATGTTGTTGTAATTAAAAAGAAAAGTTTGTATAAGATTGTGGTCCCCATGTCTTTACGTCTACCCCTGTTAGAAAAAACCCACAGACAATTTGGCCATCCTGGAATTTATAAGATGATAAATTTAATCTCTCCGCAGTATTATTGGCCTAACATTAATCAGGACATTGAAAATTTTGTAAAACACTGTCACACTTGTCAGATAAACAAAAAATGTAGGCAAAAAAGATTTGGCTTATTGCAATTAATGCCCCCAACAGATATACCTTTTGAATGTTTAGCAGTAGACTCTGTTGGCGGATTTAATTATTACAATTCTACAAAAAAATATTTGCATTTAGTCATTGACCATGCAACTCGCTATGTGTGGGGTTTTCCTTCAAAAAGTGTAACTACTGAAACTTATACAAACATTTTGAAACAATTATTTCAGATACAAGTACCAGATAGATTGTTAACCGACAGAAATGGAGCATTTACAGCTTCCAGGTTTAAAAGATTTCTTCGTACTTACAATGTAAAACACAGATTGACAAGTAGCCATCACCCAGAAACGAATGGGAAAATTGAACGGCTAAATCAGACTATTGTCACTAGATTAAAATGTAAAGTCAATTCCACAACCAAGATAATACCCTGGACTAAGCTTTTAGATGAAGTCTTATATGAATATAATAATACTCCCCATTCTGTAACCCAATTCACCCCTAGTTATTTATTGTTAGGAAAATTACCATATGATCCTCCTTTACCAAATAATAGTTATTATCCCCCTGTGGAGGAAGCTAGAAAATTGGCTAAAGAGAGAACAATTGCTTACCATAAAAAGAATAAAGTCCGTTATGATGATCGTTTCCTTCCTGTAAATTTTAAAGTTGGTGACATTGTAATGTATGAATAATTTCATTATCCTAATACCCGTAAACTGACTTCGCCATACTCTGGCCCATACACCATTTTAAAACAACTTTCTGAGGTATCTTTTGAAATTGATAAACCCAGTCCACATTTTAAGAGAAATTCTGAAATTGTCCATTCCTCCAAGTTAAGATACTACCACCCATCTCAAAACCTCAAACTCAACCATGAATAAACCCCATCTATCTCTTTTATCTTTCAATTTTTTATTTTTGCTTTCCTGTCGTCCCCCTTGCTCGTAGCATTTGGACGAGGACCCAGCTGGGTGTGTAACCTAACTCCCCGGCGGCGTAGAATGATGGTGACAGTTTAAAAGTTCTGTTAGAATTTTTTTTATAACTATATTATTATGATAATTTTGTGACATATGAAGGGGTCCTCCGCTCCGTGGCCACCCATCTTTAGCTGTTTTCCCAGATTCTCTTTCCAGGTTCAACGGAGAATCTGGCAAAACTGCTTCGCTTCCCCTCTGTAGGTGAATGTCCATTGCCCACCTTCCTTTTTCGGTCGTGCAAGAGGCACATTTTTTGGGATGATATTCACCTCAGAGTAATAAAACCCATGTCACACTGACCCTGGGCGTGGTGAAAATTATAGCAAGCGTATATCTATAATTTTTTAGCTATAGTTTTCCTTTTTTTTAAGACAACTTAGTTTGTTTTTCATAAAGATAACCCTTGGCTGCATCAAAGAAGTAGTAAAGTACCTACCGAAACAGAAAGGTAGAATAAGAAGGAATGTGTTTGTTGTTATTAGTATTATAGTGTATTTTACTTTTATTTTATCTCAATGTGAAAATTCAGTATCTTTAGAAATGCAAATTTTCCAAAGTGCATTTTGGTAGACCATATATTTGTGTTGATAATATTAGGGCATATTTTATATTTTTGAACATTTTATATTATTGAATATTTTATACTTTTGAACATTTTCTAGTATTGAATATTTTATATTTTTGAATATTGTGTATTATTGAACATTTTTATATTTTTGAATATTTTGTATTTGTAAATATTTTTTACATTTGAATATGTTATATAGTTTTCAGTAGGTTTATCTTTGAGTATTTTAGTATATGTTATATATTCTGTATATGTTAATGTTGCAATTTTACACCAAAAAAGGATGTTTCTCAATGGACAATACCCAGAGACATTTACAAAAAACATCCAAAAGACTTGCTTTAGAGACAGTTTGGTGTAATTAAAGGTCCCATGTCTCGAGACAGTCCCCTTATTATTTTGCTGCAGCACCATTTAAAGAATTCCAATGTTTTAGTGTAACCAATATTTTTATATGAACAATATTTTTATGTAACTTGATATGAATGTAAAAATAGGTCCAATTGACTTGAGAGCTGGAGCAAATAAAAATCGGAAAAAAAAACCCTGGGTAAAATTTATGAGATAAGACCCACAGGTCTTGACGCGAGCCCTGTGGCTCTTGTTTTAGGTGGGGGGGGGGGATATGGAGCGATAAAAGCTAAGACCCTTTTTAAAATCCCCTTTTTTGTCCCTTTTTAAAATTTAAATTTAGAAATTAAAATTAAAACTTTTAAAATGCTTTTGTAATTGTGTCTCAGTTGATTGAATGAAATTGCCCCTGTTAAGTCAGTTTTCCCGCATCGCATTTTATAACTTTTAAAGATCGTTTTGGCACATCTCATAAGAGTATTTTTGCTGAATAAGTGCAATTCGTAAGTCTTGCTGCATTCGATCGGCCAAACTCAAACCACAGCCTTTATCCCGGGCAGTCAATCATTCAGCTAACGACCAATTATAGTTTAAAGACGCCTCCTTTGACTTCAACGGCCCCTAGCCGGAATAATGCGAAATACAGCATATTTATACCGATGCACAGGTCCCCGGACAGAGCTTTTGACCATAAAAAGAATGCCCTAACTCCACGACACTCGGCTCTCTAAGTATCGCTTAGCGGTACACATAATTCCCAAGCCCGATGCCCATAAAGTAAATTATCAGCTCTCAAGCCAAAAGTGGCCTGATTTCTCAAAAGGATGTAACAAAGGAACAATAAATCAGGTCGCCGGAAAAACTGTGTCTTTATTGGAATAACTACTGTCTGAATCTGACTTTGAGTTCCTGGATACCACTATGGGCCTGCGACTACCTAAATATGCCAGAAGGTCTGTGGGTTCGCTCAGAAATCGGCACGCACGCATCCGCGGTTCGCGCCCCGGCCCCCATCGGTCATGACAGAAGATCCATAACTGGAGTAGCGGCGAATTCGTTACATTGAAAAATCTGCAGGACGGTTTATTTGCGCGGCTCAAATCCCAGAGTTCCAGCTATTAATTCCAGCAAGAACAACAACGAGATGTGTAATGAAGTCCTAAAAAATGACGTATCTACTGTTTATTTAACCAGCAATTAATTCCAACAAAACTCAAGAGGTGTGTAACAAGTGACGAAAGAAATCTCTAAAAAGAACAGTTTACAAATCCTTTTTCTGCCTTCCATGAGTGAAAAAGGAAAGAAAATAAACAAAAAAAAAACAGTCTCTCCCTAGTGATTAATTAAGAAAAAAAAATCTGGTCATTAAAAGGAAAAGACTGGTCAAAAAGAACGGGAAAAACATTCATCTGCCTAGCAATAAGAAAAAATTATCTGTTACTGAAAATCAATTATTTCTCCAACGAACAAGCCTCTGAAACAGTCTTTGCAAGAAAGAAAAAGAAAACTCTCTCCTCCCAGCCCAGCCATGGACGTTATCAGCTGAGAAAGTGGGTCACCAGGTCAAAATGAAGAACCGTGTTGAAAACGATTTTTCTACCGGCAGATAACTCACTGATTTGTGTTAAGAAGAAAAAGAGAAAATAATTTCTTTTTTTTATGCAGGGAGTAAATTTAATCCTGGAAATTTTTATGAAGATCGTTTTTTTTTGTTGTTTTATTTGTGGATATGTAAGGCTGTCCTTGAATAGATTTGTTGAAGGTAAGACCATTTTAATCTATTGTTGAATTAAAACAGAGAAAAAGAATACAGTTTTAAAAGGTAGTTTTTTTAATTGTTTGTCATTTTAATAGCAAAAATTAGAATAAGACAACGTTTATTTTATTTATTTTTGCTATAAGAGAGTAATTTTCTGAAATTTAGACAGTATTTAAATCTTTGGAATTTTAAAATTTTAGTTCAAAGTTCGTTTTTTTAAAAATCTCAATTTGAAAAAAAAAATGATGTATTAAATTTGAATTTTATTTAAATTTAAGCCCATTTTTGTTACAAATATTGTGTTGCAATTTTTTTGAAAAATATTCCATTTTTATTTGTTTTAAATTGTGCCTTATATTTTTGTGTAATCTTGTAATATTTTGTACTTCAACATGAGTGTCACTCCCCCTCCTGAAAAGAATGACTTAGAAAACAACTCAGATAAAGAGAAAGATAGTCAGAAGTCCGAGGTTGCCACACAGACACATAATGTAACAACATTATGGGAACAGACCCTGTCAGCTCAAGCTGGGTCTGGTCACAACTCAGTAACCGCTAGCCCGAAAATGTCCATAGAACCTGATATTATTACGTTTTCGCCTTCATCAGGAATGAATTGGTTATCATGGCTCGCCTATTTTGAGAGTGTTTGTATAGACCAGGAAAAAGACGACTTCTGGAAAATCAGGCACATACAGAAATACTTAAAAGACAGTGCACTTACGTTGTACATTAATAATTGTTTAAATGTGCTGCATTGGTCCGAATTTGTCACTTTGTTCAATGAACATTACGAAATTCCCGACACTCTTTCTTTAACTGATTTTTCCCGTATTGGATACAAGATTGGAGAGGACCTGAACGAATACTATCAGAAAAAGACTAAAATAGGGAGAACCTTAGGGTTAGACCAGAAGCTTATCTTGGAAGGATTAACGGAGGGCTTGCCGTTAGAAATGCAAAAGCTAGTTATTGCAAGCAAACCCTCAAATACACATTCATGGCGTGAATTAGTATTCAGAATTTGCAAGCTGCAACTGGACAGAAAAGGAAATGAGAGCAAAGTAGATGCAAGCCCGCAAAACCCCAATCAGTATCGACAATGGCGACCGTTTCGGCCCCCATATGAGACAGGACAGAATTTTAACAGACAGTGGAACTACAGTTCCCTATCAAACACCCAACATTCGACCTTTTGCTTCTAATCAAGCACGAAATCCCCAAAATACAGTTAGACCGACGACAAATCTTCAACAGAGACCGAATGTACATCACCAGACCACTTTGCCACCCTCCCCATGCAAAGTTTGTCTTAATATAGGAATACCAAATGTGTATCATTGGGTGGAATACTGCCCTTTTCGACAACAAGTCTTAGCAGTTCCAAACCCTAGTCCCAATATGAACTTTGCGAACCCCAACCCAGATCAGAGAGCTAATGAGTCATCCGAAAATATATCTAGTAATCAATGACGGTTTCTTATGTCCGGACATATACAAAAAGAAAAAGCTAGCTACAAAAAATCAAATAGAAATTGTCAAAAAATTACTGATGTAAAAAGTGAAGGCTCACTACCTTGTTTGATCGATACAGGGAGTTCTATCAGTGTTATTCCTTATCATTTAGCCCACAAACTTAACCTAAAAATATGTAAAGTTCAGCAGAGTATATCGGTCACACAAACACAAGGTGTTCTAGCTTTGAAAGAAAAATGCCTTGTTAGTTTGAATTTAGGACGTATCTCTAAGAATGTTGAACTTTTTATAATTAATAATCACTTACCTTATGCTTTGATTGGGCTACCCCACTGTAAACTGTTTAAATTGAATATTGACTGTGCTAAAATGCAAATCACGCAAGAGAAAAAGAAAGTACCTCTCATGGACAATATTTCAACAAATTCATCCCATCATACCTTACATTTATGAGAAACATATACTAACCAGCCAGAAATGAAAAATACAGTTAAAAATGCAGAGATATTCGAAGAAAATTTTGAGCCGGAGTTGTTCGAGACCACTGAACATGTGCCAAATGTTCAGACTGTCAAGGAACAATTACCTGCTCTTCTCGCCAAATATGTCTGTATTTTTGCTAAAGATAAATATGATGTAGGCTGTGTAAACATTGAACTCCAGAGAATACAGTTAACATCAGGCCTCCCTGTTTCTTTAAGAGCATATCACACTTCCCCTAAGGAAGAAGAAGAAATTAAAGACCAAATTCAGAATTTATTGCGAGCCGGTATCATTAAAGAAAGTTATTCCCCTTATTCATCACCCGTAACTTTGGTGTATAAACGTGAAGAAGGGAAGAAAACCCGGTTATGTATTGACTTTCGAAAATTGAATGGCATTACAAAAACAGATGCAGAACCCTTACCTAGAATAGACACCCTGTTAGATAAATTGGCACATGCTAAAGTTTTTTCCACTCTTGATTTGGCCAGTGGATATTGGCACATCCATATCCACCCTCGAGATACGGAGAAGCTGGCATTTGCCACTACCTTTGGGTTACATGAGTGGAATCGTTTACCCTTCGGATGGGAAAACGCCCCTGCTTGGTTTAACCGTACCCCCAGAAGAATCCTTAATAAATAGAAAATTGACTTTGCCTGTAATTACTTTGATGATGTTATTGTATTCTCCCAAAATGAAGAAGAACATTTGTGTCATTTAGAGACCTTATTTAATATCTGTGTCCAAGAAAACCTTAAACTGAAATTGTCAAAGTGTAATTTTGTTAAATCCAAAATTAATTTTCTAGGATATGAAGTCTCGAATGGTTGTATCACACCTGACAATCCTAATATAGAGACAATTAAGAAATTAACACCACCTACGAATGTAAAGGAATTACAACGTTTTTTGGGATCTATAAATGTTTATCACAAATTTATTCCAAAATATGCTAACATTCGATACCCTCTCAGCAATTTGTTGAAGAAAAATGTCCCCTATGTATGGGACCAAAATTGTCAAAATTCTTTCGAAAAGTTAAAAAATGCTTTAATTGAAAAACCTATATTAAAGTTGTTTGATCCCAAAACACCTTGTCATTTGTTTGTAGATGCATCAAGTCATGGAGTGGGATGTGTTGTGAAAAAAGTTGATGAAAACGGAACATTACATCCTATAGCATATCACTCTAGAAATCTTCGCGATTATGAAAAAAATTATGCAATTTCTGAATTAGAATGTTTGGCGATTGTGGATGCTTTAGATAAATTTTATCATTATTTACACGGTCAAAAATTTGTCATACATACCGACCATGCGGCACTTACCTGGCTCAAAAGTGTTAAAAATTTAAGAGGACGTCTTTTCCGCTGGTCCCTAAAACTTAGTATGTTTGACTATGAAATTAAATACCAAAAAGGCTCCACTAATGTTGAAGCTGATATGCTATCTAGACAGCCTGTTTCAGAAAATTTACCCCATATTATACATCTCCTTGACTTGAATGAAGTAAGAGACAATCAGAAAAAAGAAAATGTAACAGTTGATGGTAAAAAGTACACTGAGATAAATTATGTTGTTGTAATTAAAAAGAAAAGTTTGTATAAGATTGTGGTCCCCATGTCTTTACGTCTACCCCTGTTAGAAAAAACCCACAGACAATTTGGCCATCCTGGAATTTATAAGATGATAAATTTAATCTCTCCGCAGTATTATTGGCCTAACATTAATCAGGACATTGAAAATTTTGTAAAACACTGTCACACTTGTCAGATAAACAAAAAATGTAGGCAAAAAAGATTTGGCTTATTGCAATTAATGCCCCCAACAGATATACCTTTTGAATGTTTAGCAGTAGACTCTGTTGGCGGATTTAATTATTACAATTCTACAAAAAAATATTTGCATTTAGTCGTTGACCATGCAACTCGCTATGTGTGGGGTTTTCCTTCAAAAAGTGTAACTACTGAAACTTATACAAACATTTTGAAACAATTATTTCAGATACAAGTACCAGATAGATTGTTAACCGACAGAAATGGAGCATTTACAGCTTCCAGGTTTAAAAGATTTCTTCGTACTTACAATGTAAAACACAGATTGACAAGTAGCCATCACCCAGAAACGAATGGGAAAATTGAACGGCTAAATCAGACTATTGTCACTAGATTAAAATGTAAAGTCAATTCCACAACCAAGATAATACCCTGGACTAAGCTTTTAGATGAAGTCTTATATGAATATAATAATACTCCCCATTCTGTAACCCAATTCACCCCTAGTTATTTATTGTTAGGAAAATTACCATATGATCCTCCTTTACCAAATAATAGTTATTATCCCCCTGTGGAGGAAGCTAGAAAATTGGCTAAAGAGAGAACAATTGCTTACCATAAAAAGAATAAAGTCCGTTATGATGCTCGTTTCCTTCCTGTAAATTTTAAAGTTGGTGACATTGTAATGTATGAATAATTTCATTATCCTAATACCCGTAAACTGACTTCGCCATACTCTGGCCCATACACCATTTTAAAACAACTTTCTGAGGTATCTTTTGAAATTGATAAACCCAGCCCACATTTTAAGAGAAATTCTGAAATTGTCCATTCCTCCAAGTTAAGATACTACCACCCATCTCAAAACCTCAAACTCAACCATGAATAAACCCCATCTATCTCTTTTATCTTTCAATTTTTTATTTTTGCTTTCCTGTCGTCCCCCTTGCTCGTAGCATTTGGACGAGGACCCAGCTGGGTGTGTAACCTAACTCCCCGGCGGCGTAGAATGATGGTGACAGTTTAAATGTACTGTTAGAATTTTTTTTATAACTATATTATTATGATAATTTTGTGACATATGAAGGGGTCCTCCGCTCCGTGGCCACCCATCTTTAGCCGGACTGTTTTCCCAGATTCTCTTTCCAGGTTCAACGGAGAATCTGGCAAAACTGCTTCGCTTCCCCTCTGTAGGTGAATGTCGATTGCCCACCTTCCTTTTTCGGTCGTGCAAGAGGCACATTTTTTGGGATGATATTCACCTCAGAGTAATAAAACCCATGTCACACTGACACTGGGCGTGGTGAAAATTATAGCAAGCGTATATCTATAATTTTTTAGCTATAGTTTTCCTTTTTTTTAAGACAACTTAGTTTGTTTTTCATAAAGATAACCCTTGGCTGCATCAAAGAAGTAGTAAAGTCCCTACCGAAACAGAAAGGTAGAATAAGAAGGAATGTGTTTGTTGTTATTAGTATTATAGTGTATTTTACTTTTATTTTATCTCAGTGTGAAAATTCAGTATCTTTAGAAATGCAAATTTTCCAAAGTGCATTTTGGTAGACCATATATTTGTGTTGATAATATTAGGGCATATTTTATATTTTTGAACATTTTATATTATTGAATATTTTATACTTTTGAACATTTTGTAGTATTGAATATTTTATATTTTTGAATATTGTGTATTATTGAACATTTTTATATTTTTGAATATTTTGTATTTGTAAATATTTTTTACATTTGAATATGTTATATGGTTTTCAGTAGGATTATCTTTGAGTATTTTAGTATATGTTATATATTCTGTATATGTTAATGTTGCAATTTTACACCAAAAAAGGATGTTTCTCAATGGACAATACCCAGAGACATTTACAAAAAACATCCAAAAGACTTGCTTTAGAGACAGTTTGATGTAATTAAAGGTCCCATGTCTCGAGACAGTCCCCTTATTATTTTGCTGCAGCACCATTTAAAGAATTCCAATGTTTTAGTGTAACCAATATTTTTATGTGAACAATATTTTTATGTAACTTGATATGAATGTAAAAATAGGTCCAATTGACTTGAGAGCTGGAGCAAATAAAAATCGGAAAAAAAAACCCTGGGTAAAATTTATGAGATAAGACCCACAGGTCTTGACGCGAGCCCTGTGGCTCTTGTTTTAGGTGGGGGGGGGGATATGGAACGATAAAAGCTAAGACCCTTTTTAAAATCCCCTTTTTTGTCCCTTTTTAAAATTTAAATTTAGAAATTAAAATTAAAACTTTTAAAATGCTTTTGTAATTGTGTCTCAGTTGATTGAATGAAATTGCCCCTGTTAAGTCAGTTTTCCCGCATCGCATTTTATAACTTTTAAAGATCGTTTTGGCACATCTCATAAGAGTATTTTTGCTGAATAAGTGCAATTCGTAAGTCTTGCTGCATTCGATCGGCCAAACTCAAACCACAGCCTTTATCCCGGGCAGTCAATCATTTAGCTAACGACCAATTATAGTTTAAAGACGCCTCCTTTGACTTCAACGGCCCCTAGCCGGAATAATGCGAAATACAGCATATTTATACCGATACACAGGTCCCCGGACAGAGCTTTTGACCATAAAAAGAATGCCCTAACTCCACGACACTCGGCTCTCTAAGTATCGCTTAGCGGTACACATAATTCCCAAGCCCGATGCCCATAAAGTAAATTAGCAGCTCTCAAGCCAAAAGGGGCCTGATTTCTCAAAAGGATGTAACAAAGGAACAATAAATCAGGTCCCCGGAAAAACTGTGTCTTTATTGGAATAACTACTGTCTGAATCTGACTTTGAGTTCCTGGATACCACTCACGGCCTGCGACTACCTAAATATGCCAGAAGTTCTGTGGGTTCGCTCAGAAATCGGCACGCACGCATCAGCGGTTCACGCCCCGGCCCCCATCGGTCATGACAGAAGATCCATAACTGGAGTAGCGGCGAATTCGTTACATTGAAAAGTCTGCAGGACGGTTTATTTGCGCGGCTCAAATCCCAGAGTTCCAGCTATTAATTCCAGCAAGAACAACAACGAGATGTGTAATGAAGCCCTAAAAAATGACGTATCTACTGTTTATTTAACCAGCAATTAATTCCAACAAAACTCAAGAGGTGTGTAACAAGTGACGAAAGAAATCTCTAAAAAGAACAGTTTACAAATCCTTTTTCTGCCTTCCATGAGTGAAAAAGAAAAGAAAAAAAACAAAAAAAAAACAGTCTCTCCCTAGTGATTAATTAAGAAAAAAAAATCTGGTCATTAAAAGGAAAAGACTGGTAAAAAAGAACGGGAAAAACATTCATCTGCCTAGCAATAAGAAAAAATTATCTGTTACTGAAAATCAATTATTTCTCCAACGAACAAGCCTCTGAAACAGTCTTTGCAAGAAAGAAAAAGAAAACTCTCTCCTCCCAGCCCAGCCATGGACGTTATCAGCTGAGAAAGTGGGTCACCAGGTCAAAATGAAGAACCGTGTTGAAAACGATTTTTCTACCGGCAGATAACTCACTGATTTGTGTTAAGAAGAAAAAGAGAAAATGATTTCTTTTTTTTATGCAGGGAGTAAATTTAATCCTGGAAATTTTTATGAAGATCGTTTTTTTTTGTTGTTTTATTTGTGGATATGTAAGGCTGTCCTTGAATAGATTTGTTGAAGGTAAGACCATTTTAAAATATTGTTGAATTAAAACAGAGAAAAAGAATACAGTTTTAAAAGGTAGTTTTTTTAATTGTTTGTCATTTTAATAGCAAAAATTAGAATAAGACAACGTTTATTTTATTTATTTTTGCTATAAGAGAGTAATTTTCTGAAATTTAGACAGTATTTAAATCTTTGGAATTTTAAAATTTTAGTTCAAAGTTCGTTTTTTTAAAAATCTCAATTTGAAAAAAAAAATGATGTATTAAATTTGAATTTTATTTAGATTTAAGCCCATTTTTGTTACAAATATTGTGTTGCAATTTTTTTGAAAAATATTCCATTTTTATTTGTTTTAAATTGTGCCTTATATTTTTGTGTAATCTTGTAATATTTTGTACTTCAACATGAGTGTCACTCCCCCTCCTGAAAAGAATGACTTAGAAAACAACTCAGATAAAGAGAAAGATAGTCAGAAGTCCGAGGTTGCCACACAGACACATAATGTAACAACATTAGGGGAACAGACCCTGTCAGCTCAAGCTGGGTCTGGTCACAACTCAGTAACCGCTAGCCCGAAAATGTCCATAGAACCTGATATTATTGCGTTTTCGCCTTCATCAGGAATGAATTGGTTATCATGGCTCGCCTATTTTGAGAGTGTTTGTATAGACCAGGAAAAAGACGACTTCTGGAAAATCAGGCACATACAGAAATACTTAAAAGACAGTGCACTTACGTTGTACATTAATAATTGTTTAAATGTGCTGCATTGGTCCGAATTTGTCACTTTGTTCAATGAACATTACGAAATTCCCGACACTCTTTCTTTAACTGATTTTTCCCGTATTGGATACAAGATTGGAGAGGACCTGAACGAATACTATCAGAAAAAGACTAAAATAGGGAGAACCTTAGGGTTAGACCAGAAGCTTATCTTGGAAGGATTAACGGAGGGCTTGCCGTTAGAAATGCAAAAGCTAGTTATTGCAAGCAAACCCTCAAATACACATTCATGGCGTGAATTAGTATTCAGAATTTGCAAGCTGCAACTGGACAGAAAAGGAAATGAGAGCAAAGTAGATGCAAGCCCGCAAAACCCCAATCAGTATCGACAATGGCGACCGTTTCGGCCCCCATATGAGACAGGACAGAATTTTAACAGACAGTGGAACTACAGTTCCCTATCAAACACCCAACATTCGACCTTTTGCTTCTAATCAAGCACGAAATCCCCAAAATACAGTTAGACCGACGACAAATGTTCAACAGAGACCGAATGTACATCACCAGACCACTTTGCCACCCTCCCCATGCAAAGTTTGTCTTAATATAGGAATACCAAATGTGTATCATTGGGTGGAATACTGCCCTTTTCGACAACAAGTCTTAGCAGTTCCAAACCCTAGTCCCAATATGAACTTTGCGAACCCCAACCCAGATCAGAGAGCTAATGAGTCATCCGAAAATATATCTAGTAATCAATGACGGTTTCTTATGTCCGGACATATACAAAAAGAAAAAGCTAGCTACAAAAAATCAAATAGAAATTGTCAAAAAATTACTGATGTAAAAAGTGAAGGCTCACTACCTTGTTTGATCGATACAAGGAGTTCTATCAGTGTTATTCCTTATCATTTAGCCCACAAACTTAACCTAAAAATATGTAAAGTTCAGCAGAGTATATCGGTCACACAAACACAAGGTGTTCTAGCTTTGAAAGAAAAATGCCTTGTTAGTTTGAATTTAGGACGTATCTCTAAGAATGTTGAACTTTTTATAATTAATAATCACTTACCTTATGCTTTGATTGGGCTACCCCACTGTAAACTGTTTAAATTGAATATTGACTGTGCTAAAATGCAAATCACGCAAGAGAAAAAGAAAGTACCTCTCATGGACAATATTTCAACAAATTCATCCCATCATACCTTACATTTATGAGAAACATATACTAACCAGCCAGAAATGAAAAATACAGTTAAAAATGCAGAGATATTCGAAGAAAATTTTGAGCCGGAGTTGTTCGAGACCACTGAACATGTGCCAAATGTTCAGACTGTCAAGGAACAATTACCTGCTCTTCTCGCCAAATATGTCTGTATTTTTGCTAAAGATAAATATGATGTAGGCTGTGTAAACATTGAACTCCAGAGAATACAGTTAATATCAGGCCTCCCTGTTTCTTTAAGAGCATATCACACTTCCCCTAATGAAGAAGAAGAAATTAAAGACCAAATTCAGAATTTATTGCGTGCCGGTATCATTAAAGAAAGTTATTCCCCTTATTCATCACCCGTAACTTTGGTGTATAAACGTGAAGAAGGGAAGAAAACCCGGTTATGTATTGACTTTCGAAAATTGAATGCCATTACAAAAACAGATGCAGAACCCTTACCTAGAATAGACACCCTGTTAGATAAATTGGCACATGCTAAAGTTTTTTCCACTCTTGATTTGGCCAGTGGATATTGGCACATCCATATCCACCCTCGAGATACGGAGAAGCTGGCATTTGCCACTACCTTTGGGTTACATGAGTGGAATCGTTTACCCTTCGGATGGGAAAACGCCCCTGCTTGGTTTAACCGTACCCTCAGAAGAATCCTTAATAAATAGAAAATTGACTTTGCCTGTAATTACTTTGATGATGTTATTGTATTCTCCCAAAATGAAGAAGAACATTTGTGTCATTTAGAGACCTTATTTAATATCTGTGTCCAAGAAAACCTTAAACTGAAATTGTCAAAGTGTAATTTTGTTAAATCCAAAATTAATTTTCTAGGATATGAAGTCTCGAATGGTTGTATCACACCTGACAATCCTAACATAGAGACAATTAAGAAATTAACACCACCTACGAATGTAAAGGAATTACAACGTTTTTTGGGATCTATAAATGTTTATCACAAATTTATTCCAAAATATGCTAACATTCGATACCCTCTCAGCAATTTGTTGAAGAAAAATGTCCCCTATGTATGGGACCAAAATTGTCAAAATTCTTTCGAAAAGTTAAAAAATGCTTTAATTGAAAAACCTATATTAAAGTTGTTTGATCCCAAAACACCTTGTCATTTGTTTGTAGATGCATCAAGTCATGGAGTGGGATGTGTTGTGAAAAAAGTTGATGAAAACGGAACATTACATCCTATAGCATATCACTCTAGAAATCTTCGCGATTATGAAAAAAATTATGCAATTTCTGAATTAGAATGTTTGGCGATTGTGGATGCTTTAGATAAATTTTATCATTATTTACACGGTCAAAAATTTGTCATACATACCGACCATGCGGCACTTACCTGGCTCAAAAGTGTTAAAAATTTAAGAGGACGTCTTTTCCGCTGGTCCCTAAAACTTAGTATGTTTGACTATGAAATTAAATACCAAAAAGGCTCCACTAATGTTGAAGCTGATATGCTATCTAGACAGCCTGTTTCAGAAAATTTACCCCATATTATACATCTCCTTGACTTGAATGAAGTAAGAGACAATCAGAAAAAAGAAAATGTAACAGTTGATGGTAAAAAGTACACTGAGATAAATTATGTTGTTGTAATTAAAAAGAAAAGTTTGTATAAGATTGTGGTCCCCATGTCTTTACGTCTACCCCTGTTAGAAAAAACCCACAGACAATTTGGCCATCCTGGAATTTATAAGATGATAAATTTAATCTCTCCGCAGTATTATTGGCCTAACATTAATCAGGACATTGAAAATTTTGTAAAACACTGTCACACTTGTCAGATAAACAAAAAATGTAGGCAAAAAAGATTTGGCTTATTGCAATTAATGCCCCCAACAGATATACCTTTTGAATGTTTAGCAGTAGACTCTGTTGGCGGATTTAATTATTACAATTCTACAAAAAAATATTTGCATTTAGTCGTTGACCATGCAACTCGCTATGTGTGGGGTTTTCCTTCAAAAAGTGTAACTACTGAAACTTATACAAACATTTTGAAACAATTATTTCAGATACAAGTACCAGATAGATTGTTAACCGACAGAAATGGAGCATTTACAGCTTCCAGGTTTAAAAGATTTCTTCGTACTTACAATGTAAAACACAGATTGACAAGTAGCCATCACCCAGAAACGAATGGGAAAATTGAACGGCTAAATCAGACTATTGTCACTAGATTAAAATGTAAAGTCAATTCCACAACCAAGATAATACCCTGGACTAAGCTTTTAGATGAAGTCTTATATGAATATAATAATACTCCCCATTCTGTAACCCAATTCACCCCTAGTTATTTATTGTTAGGAAAATTATCATATGATCCTCCTTTACCAAATAATAGTTATTATCCCCCTGTGGAGGAAGCTAGAAAATTGGCTAAAGAGAGAACAATTGCTTACCATAAAAAGAATAAAGTCCGTTATGATGCTCGTTTCCTTCCTGTAAATTTTAAAGTTGGTGACATTGTAATGTATGAATAATTTCATTATCCTAATACCCGTAAACTGACTTCGCCATACTCTGGCCCATACACCATTTTAAAACAACTTTCTGAGGTATCTTTTGAAATTGATAAACCCAGCCCACATTTTAAGAGAAATTCTGAAATTGTCCATTCCTCCAAGTTAAGATACTACCACCCATCTCAAAACCTCAAACTCAACCATGAATAAACCCCATCTATCTCTTTTATCTTTCAATTTTTTATTTTTGCTTTCCTGTCGTCCCCCTTGCTCGTAGCATTTGGACGAGGACCCAGCTGGGTGTGTAACCTAACTCCCCGGCGGCGTAGAATGATGGTGACAGTTTAAATGTACTGTTAGAATTTTTTTTATAACTATATTATTATGATAATTTTGTGACATATGAAGGGGTCCTCCGCTCCGTGGCCACCCATCTTTAGCCGGACTGTTTTCCCAGATTCTCTTTCCAGGTTCAACGGAGAATCTGGCAAAACTGCTTCGCTTCCCCTCTGTAGGTGAATGTCGATTGCCCACCTTCCTTTTTCGGTCGTGCAAGAGGCACATTTTTTGGGATGATATTCACCTCAGAGTAATAAAACCCATGTCACACTGACACTGGGCGTGGTGAAAATTATAGCAAGCGTATATCTATAATTTTTTAGCTATAGTTTTCCTTTTTTTTAAGACAACTTAGTTTGTTTTTCATAAAGATAACCCTTGGCTGCATCAAAGAAGTAGTAAAGTCCCTACCGAAACAGAAAGGTAGAATAAGAAGGAATGTGTTTGTTGTTATTAGTATTATAGTGTATTTTACTTTTATTTTATCTCAGTGTGAAAATTCAGTATCTTTAGAAATGCAAATTTTCCAAAGTGCATTTTGGTAGACCATATATTTGTGTTGATAATATTAGGGCATATTTTATATTTTTGAACATTTTATATTATTGAATATTTTATACTTTTGAACATTTTGTAGTATTGAATATTTTATATTTTTGAATATTGTGTATTATTGAACATTTTTATATTTTTGAATATTTTGTATTTGTAAATATTTTTTACATTTGAATATGTTATATAGTTTTCAGTAGGATTATCTTTGAGTATTTTAGTATATGTTATATATTCTGTATATGTTAATGTTGCAATTTTACACCAAAAAAGGATGTTTCTCAATGGACAATACCCAGAGACATTTACAAAAAACATCCAAAAGACTTGCTTTAGAGACAGTTTGATGTAATTAAAGGTCCCATGTCTCGAGACAGTCCCCTTATTATTTTGCTGCAGCACCATTTAAAGAATTCCAATGTTTTAGTGTAACCAATATTTTTATGTGAACAATATTTTTATGTAACTTGATATGAATGTAAAAATAGGTCCAATTGACTTGAGAGCTGGAGCAAATAAAAATCGGAAAAAAAAACCCTGGGTAAAATTTATGAGATAAGACCCACAGGTCTTGACGCGAGCCCTGTGGCTCTTGTTTTAGGTGGGGGGGGGGGATATGGAACGATAAAAGCTAAGACCCTTTTTAAAATCCCCTTTTTTGTCCCTTTTTAAAATTTAAATTTAGAAATTAAAATTAAAACTTTTAAAATGCTTTTGTAATTGTGTCTCAGTTGATTGAATGAAATTGCCCCTGTTAAGTCAGTTTTCCCGCATCGCATTTTATAACTTTTAAAGATCGTTTTGGCACATCTCATAAGAGTATTTTTGCTGAATAAGTGCAATTCGTAAGTCTTGCTGCATTCGATCGGCCAAACTCAAACCACAGCCTTTATCCCGGGCAGTCAATCATTTAGCTAACGACCAATTATAGTTTAAAGACGCCTCCTTTGACTTCAACGGCCCCTAGCCGGAATAATGCGAAATACAGCATATTTATACCGATACACAGGTCCCCGGACAGAGCTTTTGACCATAAAAAGAATGCCCTAACTCCACGACACTCGGCTCTCTAAGTATCGCTTAGCGGTACACATAATTCCCAAGCCCGATGCCCATAAAGTAAATTAGCAGCTCTCAAGCCAAAAGGGGCCTGATTTCTCAAAAGGATGTAACAAAGGAACAATAAATCAGGTCCCCGGAAAAACTGTGTCTTTATTGGAATAACTACTGTCTGAATCTGACTTTGAGTTCCTGGATACCACTCACGGCCTGCGACTACCTAAATATGCCAGAAGTTCTGTGGGTTCGCTCAGAAATCGGCACGCACGCATCAGCGGTTCACGCCCCGGCCCCCATCGGTCATGACAGAAGATCCATAACTGGAGTAGCGGCGAATTCGTTACATTGAAAAGTCTGCAGGACGGTTTATTTGCGCGGCTCAAATCCCAGAGTTCCAGCTATTAATTCCAGCAAGAACAACAACGAGATGTGTAATGAAGCCCTAAAAAATGACGTATCTACTGTTTATTTAACCAGCAATTAATTCCAACAAAACTCAAGAGGTGTGTAACAAGTGACGAAAGAAATCTCTAAAAAGAACAGTTTACAAATCCTTTTTCTGCCTTCCATGAGTGAAAAAGAAAAGAAAAAAAACAAAAAAAAAACAGTCTCTCCCTAGTGATTAATTAAGAAAAAAAAATCTGGTCATTAAAAGGAAAAGACTGGTAAAAAAGAACGGGAAAAACATTCATCTGCCTAGCAATAAGAAAAAATTATCTGTTACTGAAAATCAATTATTTCTCCAACGAACAAGCCTCTGAAACAGTCTTTGCAAGAAAGAAAAAGAAAACTCTCTCCTCCCAGCCCAGCCATGGACGTTATCAGCTGAGAAAGTGGGTCACCAGGTCAAAATGAAGAACCGTGTTGAAAACGATTTTTCTACCGGCAGATAACTCACTGATTTGTGTTAAGAAGAAAAAGAGAAAATGATTTCTTTTTTTTATGCAGGGAGTAAATTTAATCCTGGAAATTTTTATGAAGATCGTTTTTTTTTGTTGTTTTATTTGTGGATATGTAAGGCTGTCCTTGAATAGATTTGTTGAAGGTAAGACCATTTTAAAATATTGTTGAATTAAAACAGAGAAAAAGAATACAGTTTTAAAAGGTAGTTTTTTTAATTGTTTGTCATTTTAATAGCAAAAATTAGAATAAGACAACGTTTATTTTATTTATTTTTGCTATAAGAGAGTAATTTTCTGAAATTTAGACAGTATTTAAATCTTTGGAATTTTAAAATTTTAGTTCAAAGTTCGTTTTTTTAAAAATCTCAATTTGAAAAAAAAAATGATGTATTAAATTTGAATTTTATTTAGATTTAAGCCCATTTTTGTTACAAATATTGTGTTGCAATTTTTTTGAAAAATATTCCATTTTTATTTGTTTTAAATTGTGCCTTATATTTTTGTGTAATCTTGTAATATTTTGTACTTCAACATGAGTGTCACTCCCCCTCCTGAAAAGAATGACTTAGAAAACAACTCAGATAAAGAGAAAGATAGTCAGAAGTCCGAGGTTGCCACACAGACACATAATGTAACAACATTAGGGGAACAGACCCTGTCAGCTCAAGCTGGGTCTGGTCACAACTCAGTAACCGCTAGCCCGAAAATGTCCATAGAACCTGATATTATTGCGTTTTCGCCTTCATCAGGAATGAATTGGTTATCATGGCTCGCCTATTTTGAGAGTGTTTGTATAGACCAGGAAAAAGACGACTTCTGGAAAATCAGGCACATACAGAAATACTTAAAAGACAGTGCACTTACGTTGTACATTAATAATTGTTTAAATGTGCTGCATTGGTCCGAATTTGTCACTTTGTTCAATGAACATTACGAAATTCCCGACACTCTTTCTTTAACTGATTTTTCCCGTATTGGATACAAGATTGGAGAGGACCTGAACGAATACTATCAGAAAAAGACTAAAATAGGGAGAACCTTAGGGTTAGACCAGAAGCTTATCTTGGAAGGATTAACGGAGGGCTTGCCGTTAGAAATGCAAAAGCTAGTTATTGCAAGCAAACCCTCAAATACACATTCATGGCGTGAATTAGTATTCAGAATTTGCAAGCTGCAACTGGACAGAAAAGGAAATGAGAGCAAAGTAGATGCAAGCCCGCAAAACCCCAATCAGTATCGACAATGGCGACCGTTTCGGCCCCCATATGAGACAGGACAGAATTTTAACAGACAGTGGAACTACAGTTCCCTATCAAACACCCAACATTCGAATTTTTGCTTCTAATCAAGCACGAAATCCCCAAAATACAGTTAGACCGACGACAAATGTTCAACAGAGACCGAATGTACATCACCAGACCACTTTGCCACCCTCCCCATGCAAAGTTTGTCTTAATATAGGAATACCAAATGTGTATCATTGGGTGGAATACTGCCCTTTTCGACAACAAGTCTTAGCAGTTCCAAACCCTAGTCCCAATATGAACTTTGCGAACCCCAACCCAGATCAGAGAGCTAATGAGTCATCCGAAAATATATCTAGTAATCAATGACGGTTTCTTATGTCCGGACATATACAAAAAGAAAAAGCTAGCTACAAAAAATCAAATAGAAATTGTCAAAAAATTACTGATGTAAAAAGTGAAGGCTCACTACCTTGTTTGATCGATACAAGGAGTTCTATCAGTGTTATTCCTTATCATTTAGCCCACAAACTTAACCTAAAAATATGTAAAGTTCAGCAGAGTATATCGGTCACACAAACACAAGGTGTTCTAGCTTTGAAAGAAAAATGCCTTGTTAGTTTGAATTTAGGACGTATCTCTAAGAATGTTGAACTTTTTATAATTAATAATCACTTACCTTATGCTTTGATTGGGCTACCCCACTGTAAACTGTTTAAATTGAATATTGACTGTGCTAAAATGCAAATCACGCAAGAGAAAAAGAAAGTACCTCTCATGGACAATATTTCAACAAATTCATCCCATCATACCTTACATTTATGAGAAACATATACTAACCAGCCAGAAATGAAAAATACAGTTAAAAATGCAGAGATATTCGAAGAAAATTTTGAGCCGGAGTTGTTCGAGACCACTGAACATGTGCCAAATGTTCAGACTGTCAAGGAACAATTACCTGCTCTTCTCGCCAAATATGTCTGTATTTTTGCTAAAGATAAATATGATGTAGGCTGTGTAAACATTGAACTCCAGAGAATACAGTTAATATCAGGCCTCCCTGTTTCTTTAAGAGCATATCACACTTCCCCTAATGAAGAAGAAGAAATTAAAGACCAAATTCAGAATTTATTGCGTGCCGGTATCATTAAAGAAAGTTATTCCCCTTATTCATCACCCGTAACTTTGGTGTATAAACGTGAAGAAGGGAAGAAAACCCGGTTATGTATTGACTTTCGAAAATTGAATGCCATTACAAAAACAGATGCAGAACCCTTACCTAGAATAGACACCCTGTTAGATAAATTGGCACATGCTAAAGTTTTTTCCACTCTTGATTTGGCCAGTGGATATTGGCACATCCATATCCACCCTCGAGATACGGAGAAGCTGGCATTTGCCACTACCTTTGGGTTACATGAGTGGAATCGTTTACCCTTCGGATGGGAAAACGCCCCTGCTTGGTTTAACCGTACCCTCAGAAGAATCCTTAATAAATAGAAAATTGACTTTGCCTGTAATTACTTTGATGATGTTATTGTATTCTCCCAAAATGAAGAAGAACATTTGTGTCATTTAGAGACCTTATTTAATATCTGTGTCCAAGAAAACCTTAAACTGAAATTGTCAAAGTGTAATTTTGTTAAATCCAAAATTAATTTTCTAGGATATGAAGTCTCGAATGGTTGTATCACACCTGACAATCCTAACATAGAGACAATTAAGAAATTAACACCACCTACGAATGTAAAGGAATTACAACGTTTTTTGGGATCTATAAATGTTTATCACAAATTTATTCCAAAATATGCTAACATTCGATACCCTCTCAGCAATTTGTTGAAGAAAAATGTCCCCTATGTATGGGACCAAAATTGTCAAAATTCTTTCGAAAAGTTAAAAAATGCTTTAATTGAAAAACCTATATTAAAGTTGTTTGATCCCAAAACACCTTGTCATTTGTTTGTAGATGCATCAAGTCATGGAGTGGGATGTGTTGTGAAAAAAGTTGATGAAAACGGAACATTACATCCTATAGCATATCACTCTAGAAATCTTCGCGATTATGAAAAAAATTATGCAATTTCTGAATTAGAATGTTTGGCGATTGTGGATGCTTTAGATAAATTTTATCATTATTTACACGGTCAAAAATTTGTCATACATACCGACCATGCGGCACTTACCTGGCTCAAAAGTGTTAAAAATTTAAGAGGACGTCTTTTCCGCTGGTCCCTAAAACTTAGTATGTTTGACTATGAAATTAAATACCAAAAAGGCTCCACTAATGTTGAAGCTGATATGCTATCTAGACAGCCTGTTTCAGAAAATTTACCCCATATTATACATCTCCTTGACTTGAATGAAGTAAGAGACAATCAGAAAAAAGAAAATGTAACAGTTGATGGTAAAAAGTACACTGAGATAAATTATGTTGTTGTAATTAAAAAGAAAAGTTTGTATAAGATTGTGGTCCCCATGTCTTTACGTCTACCCCTGTTAGAAAAAACCCACAGACAATTTGGCCATCCTGGAATTTATAAGATGATAAATTTAATCTCTCCGCAGTATTATTGGCCTAACATTAATCAGGACATTGAAAATTTTGTAAAACACTGTCACACTTGTCAGATAAACAAAAAATGTAGGCAAAAAAGATTTGGCTTATTGCAATTAATGCCCCCAACAGATATACCTTTTGAATGTTTAGCAGTAGACTCTGTTGGCGGATTTAATTATTACAATTCTACAAAAAAATATTTGCATTTAGTCGTTGACCATGCAACTCGCTATGTGTGGGGTTTTCCTTCAAAAAGTGTAACTACTGAAACTTATACAAACATTTTGAAACAATTATTTCAGATACAAGTACCAGATAGATTGTTAACCGACAGAAATGGAGCATTTACAGCTTCCAGGTTTAAAAGATTTCTTCGTACTTACAATGTAAAACACAGATTGACAAGTAGCCATCACCCAGAAACGAATGGGAAAATTGAACGGCTAAATCAGACTATTGTCACTAGATTAAAATGTAAAGTCAATTCCACAACCAAGATAATACCCTGGACTAAGCTTTTAGATGAAGTCTTATATGAATATAATAATACTCCCCATTCTGTAACCCAATTCACCCCTAGTTATTTATTGTTAGGAAAATTACCATATGATCCTCCTTTACCAAATAATAGTTATTATCCCCCTGTGGAGGAAGCTAGAAAATTGGCTAAAGAGAGAACAATTGCTTACCATAAAAAGAATAAAGTCCGTTATGATGCTCGTTTCCTTCCTGTAAATTTTAAAGTTGGTGACATTGTAATGTATGAATAATTTCATTATCCTAATACCCGTAAACTGACTTCGCCATACTCTGGCCCATACACCATTTTAAAACAACTTTCTGAGGTATCTTTTGAAATTGATAAACCCAGTCCACATTTTAAGAGAAATTCTGAAATTGTCCATTCCTCCAAGTTAAGATACTACCACCCATCTCAAAACCTCAAACTCAACCATGAATAAACCCCATCTATCTCTTTTATCTTTCAATTTTTTATTTTTGCTTTCCTGTCGTCCCCCTTGCTCGTAGCATTTGGACGAGGACCCAGCTGGGTGTGTAACCTAACTCCCCGGCGGCGTAGAATGATGGTGACAGTTTAAAAGTACTGTTAGAATTTTTTTTATAACTATATTATTATGATAATTTTGTGACATATGAAGGGGTCCTCCGCTCCGTGGCCACCCATCTTTAGCCGGACTGTTTTCCCAGATTCTCTTTCCAGGTTCAACGGAGAATCTGGCAAAACTGCTTCGCTTCCCCTCTGTAGGTGAATGTCGATTGCCCACCTTCCTTTTTCGGTCGTGCAAGAGGCACATTTTTTGGGATGATATTCACCTCAGAGTATTAAAATCCATGTCACACTTACCCTGGGCATGGTGAAAATTATAGCAAACGCATATTTATAATTTTTTAGCTATAGTTTTCCTTTTTTTTAAGACAACTTAGTTTGTTTTTCATAAAGATAACCCTTGGCTGCATCAAAGAAATAGTAAAGTCCCTACCGAAACAGAAAGGTAGAATAAGAAGGAATGTGTTTGTTGTTATTAGTATTATAGTGTATTTTACTTTTATTTTATCTCAGTGTGAAAATTCAGTATCTTTAGAAATGCAAATTTTCCAAAGTGCATTTTGGTAGACCATATATTTGTGTTGATAATATTAGGGCATATTTTATATTTTTGAACATTTTATATTATTGAATATTTTATACTTTTGAACATTTTGTAGTATTGAATATTTTATATTTTTGAATATTGTGTATTATTGAACATTTTTATATTTTTGAATATTTTGTATTTGTAAATATTTTTTACATTTGAATATGTTATATAGTTTTCAGTAGGTTTATCTTTGAGTATTTTAGTATATGTTATATATTCTGTATATGTTAATGTTGCAATTTTACACCAAAAAAGGATGTTTCTCAATGGACAATACCCAGAGACATTTACAAAAAACATCCAAAAGACTTGCTTTAGAGACAGTTTGGTGTAATTAAAGGTCCCATGTCTCGAGACAGTCCCCTTATTATTTTGCTGCAGCACCATTTAAAGAATTCCAATGTTTTAGTGTAACCAATATTTTTATGTGAACAATATTTTTATGTAACTTGATATGAATGTAAAAATAGGTCCAATTGACTTGAGAGCTGGAGCAAATAAAAATCGGAAAAAAAAACCCTGGGTAAAATTTATGAGATAAGACCCACAGGTCTTGACGCGAGCCCTGTGGCTCTTGTTTTAGGTGGGGGGGGGGGGGGGGATATGGAACGATAAAAGCTAAGACCCTTTTTAAAATCCCCTTTTTTGTCCCTTTTTAAAATTTAAATTTAGAAATTAAAATTAAAACTTTTAAAATGCTTTTGTAATTGTGTCTCAGTTGATTGAATGAAATTGCCCCTGTTAAGTCAGTTTTCCCGCATCGCATTTTATAACTTTTAAAGATCGTTTTGGCACATCTCATAAGAGTATTTTTGCTGAATAAGTGCAATTCGTAAGTCTTGCTGCATTCGATCGGCCAAACTCAAACCACAGCCTTTATCCCGGGCAGTCAATCATTCAGCTAACGACCAATTATAGTTTAAAGACGCCTCCTTTGACTTCAACGGCCCCTAGCCGGAATAATGCGAAATACAGCATATTTATACCGATGCACAGGTCCCCGGACAGAGCTTTTGACCATAAAAAGAATGCCCTAACTCCACGACACTCGGCTCTCTAAGTATCGCTTAGCGGTACACATAATTCCCAAGCCCGATGCCCATAAAGTAAATTAGCAGCTCTCAAGCCAAAAGGGGCATGATTTCTCAAAAGGATGTAACAAAGGAACAATAAATCAGGTCCCCGGAAAAACTGTGTCTTTATTGGAATAACTACTGTCTGAATCTGACTTTGAGTTCCTGGATACCACTCACGGCCTGCGACTACCTAAATATGCCAGAAGTTCCGTGGGTTCGCTCAGAAATCGGCACGCACTCATCCGCGGTTCGCGCCCCGGCCCCCATCGGTCATGACAGAAGATCCATAGCTGGAGTAGCGGCGAATTCGTTACATATATATATACACCGAAGAGCAATTTATCTTACATCCAGCTATATATATATATATATATAGCTGGATGTAAGATAAATTGCAAAATGTTATTCCCAGTGTCATCATTCTCATAGAATTTACTTCATTTTAAATGTGTAACTCTTATTTAAAATACATATATACATTTAAATTATGTGCATTTAACTCATTCTTATTAAAATACAGAAAAAAATAATACTATAAAAGAAAAAAAATATTTTATCAAAATATAATAAAAGCTATTAGCAGCAAGAAAAGAATGTTGTTGGCAAGATTGGCACCCAGCTAACATAAAAGTTCCCAAAAAATTATTATAATATTATCATATGTCTTTGTTATTATGCCATATGACTGCAGTGTCATATTCATCAAATGACTTAGTGATACATTTACGTCAATTGGCCATTCGTCCTTGGGGTTCGCTTTAAGACGAAAGTACCAAAGATATTTATACTACATTTCTTGAGGTAAGAAGTGTTGTTGGTTTTTACAGTATGCGGATAATTTTACACATATCTTAATTTACCTTGTAAATTTACATGGCCAAATATGCCTGAAACATATCAATATCCAGTATATCTTTGTAGTGCACACTCTGGTACTGGATGTTGGCAATTATTAATTTTTACATATTATTAAAATTACTGTGTAAACATTTCTCAGATATGTCTGTTCCAAATCATATATTAACGTTTACAAAATTTTTAAAATATGGAAAGTTTCAATTCTTAACTTTTATATTCACAGAAATAAAAATATATGTAAATAAATGAGCAGTATGCATTAAGGGAGGGTTGTTTGATTTAAATCAACTTGATTTAAATCAAATGATTATTTAAAAAATCGTTAATTTAAATCATTTTTTTAACATTGATATTTACAGGCTAAATAAGAATCAAGGTCATCATTTATGTTATAAGAAAAATCATCACTCATGTCAGATTGAAAATTACCTTTTAATAATGTTAAATAAAACTTATATAAATTCAAAATACTATTATCTTATGAAAGTAAATGCAGCTGTATTAACACATTGAGTGCCACATGTGCTGCATACAAAAGCTGCGGTCATACTGAAGCTGAAAAATTTACATTGTTTTAAGTAATTTTGGCTAAGATGTGTTATTATCCCACCCTCCGCGATGTTGAGTATTTGGCGATTTTTATCGCTCTGGCAACTCCGGCGTTTGGCGTCTAGTAACTTATTATGGCAACCCCCTTTTTTACGACGCGAGAGCGTGCTTTTTCTTTTCACTGCCGGGTGTCGTTGTTGACGGTTGCTTGACTCTTGTACCAGATACACTTTGATATCGTGTTCTATGGCTGTCTTTTTATTTTTATGTTAAATTTATTGGATGTATTTCATTGACTGTAGTTTCTGTAGTCCGTTTAAACGCTCTTGCTGAAGTAATTAAGAAATATGAGGAAATTTTGACATGAAAGGGAGGTTTGTTTATAGCGTGTCAATGCGTATTAAGCCTATTTTGGAAAATGACGGCGGTGTTATATTTTGTGCTGTAGGTTTCAAGAAAGCAGATGTCTGTTAAGGTATGTTGATAATTTTATGTATATTTTGTTGCTTTAAGAGTTTTTTACATTTTGAGATTGCTACAAGACGAGAACTGCTGAATTTTGAGAATGCTATATCGCGAGAAATGCTGAATTCGGCGATGTTTTTTTCCGTTAAATGTGCGCGAAGCGCTCATACAAGGATTACTGATTGCCAGTTTAGCGAATTTTGTTTATTATTTACATTTTATTTTCGTTGAGCCAAACATGCGTAGAAACGGGTGCTTGGCGACATTTACTACTTGCCGGAAAATGGGTTTTCTCGCCAAAAAAATCCAAGATGGCGGAGGGTGGGATAATAACACATCTGTTCCGTAATTTTTAAGAAAGTAAAATCCTGTAATAAATAAAAGGTAAATAAATTTTAAATAAATTTTCAGTAATTACTTAAAACAGTATATATATATTTAGTTTTATATCCTATTTTAGACCGTCAGTCATCGGTGAATGATGTGTTCTAAACGGAAAGTTCCGTGTCGGTCACCGGTGACTGACGTGGCGCTTAACGTGTTAAAAATATTATCTATCCATAGTGCCTTTCAAAAAAATATTCATAAATGCTCTCTCATTTTTAAATTGTTTTCTCTCTTAAATGATCACTTCATTTTTCCAAGTTAGATGCTTAAGCTATAGTTAAATCTATTTAATTTAAAAGCATAACACTATAGTATTTTCAGAGGTTGGTTACTTCATCTGAAGCTGATTACACACAATTCCAAATTTGTTTCATGTTTAGTTGCTTAGACCTGCAAATGACTGTATCCTATATGTTGGTGATTGATATATTGATGAAATAATATAATCAATAATTGGACTAATTATAACATAATAAATATTTCGACTGCCTGTCTAATATAGAATTCCAGCTTCATCTTTCTTCCATAATTGAAAATACGTTAATAGCTGTGACTAATTCCTTTTTCCTTTCTTTTTCTAGAATATCATTGCTTACTGTAATTGAAAATACAGTAATCCCTTAAAATTCGCGAAATAAAAAATGTAGAACATTTCAATATTCACGAATACTTAACTTGATTATTCGCGAACTTACCTTGGTTATTTATAAAGAATATTTTTTTAAAAAGTAAACTCTTCTTCATTTTACCAATTCAATAAACAATTTGACAAGCTGTATTGTACTGTATAGCCTGATTTCCATGAACTTCAACCCTTGTATTGAGAGAAAATATAGAACAGTCATTCCGAGAAACTCAAAATATGATTTTATACTGAAAATTAAAAAAAAATCTTAATTTGCTTAAATTCAAATTTTTTATTGCGACTTAAAAATTATCTTAAAAAATTGTATGAGAAATTCTAAAACTTGTTGAGAAAACAATACAGTAGAAGATCTTTATAGCGCAATTCTCCATATAACGCACAACTTCTCAGATGTAAACAATGATTTTTGCAGTTAAAAAGCACCTGCACTTTCACATTGTAAAATATTGCTACTCTCTAGATGACTCAATTTGATACATTAGTTCAACTTTATCTTCTAATTTAAGACCTTTTTACTGAAAAAAATGCTATTATTACAATAATGGTTGTGTCAGTTATATTTGGATCATGTTTATAAAGTAAATTTAACAATGTCTGACCTATATTATGCAAAAATTTAAATTTGGATAACTCTTGGTAACAAGGAATGCAGTATAAATATATTCTAATGTATTTTGATATGTTTCAGATATATTTGGCCATGTTTACAATGTAACTTTAATGATTGATCCATATAATGCAAAATTCTACATAACGCACAACCTTGTGTTTTTAGGTTTTTGTTATAAAGATCTTCTACTGTAGAATCGATCCTTAACACTTGAGGGGCCTCAAATTTAAAAGAGAAATCGAGACTGTAACTCTTCTTTATATGGAAATTCATAAACATAAGATAGGGTCAGGTGGGAGAAAGTAATCAAGCTTTTTTTAGAGAAGGCCTTAAAATCAAACTATAAAATTTATTTTAATGAAACTTTTGATGCATTTTATATACATTGGATTCATATAGATTAAATATGAACCATAACCATTCAGTTTTGTTCGATTGTTTTCTCACAGTGATACATTTAAAGGAGCATGTTTTGATACACCCACTTTGCCCCACCATGGGCTAAAGTGGGGGTAGTTCAAAAATTAGTGTATGTTTAAATAAAAATATGTAAATATTGTTTTTGAAATAAGAATGTACTGAAATAAATGTATCTTAATTATATTTAAATGTACAAATGCGTAAAAAATATTTTTTGCATGTTACTTATTTAAAGAAATATTGTTCACGGCTAAAATAGGTTCACTTTGTATGAGACATATATTGCTAAACTCTACATAATCTTCATCATCAATAACAGGAAAAGTGTAATAGTCCCCCAACGATGACTTAATCAAATACTTTATGTGATAGAACTCATTAATTTCTATCACTTGGCCACTGAATTTAGCTGGTTGACTTTTTCTTTCTACCCATGAATCTTACTTTATTTTTTTAAAGTCTACTTTTATATTATCTGTTTCATTTCTTTTACTTTTCATAATTACTCAGCATTTTGATATTCTGCCTTTCCTTTTCTTCAGCTTTTTTTCTCTTGTGGTCAGTTTCCTCTGATATTTTTACATTTGTTATTATTACTTATAACATTGTTTATTTCTACCATTCTTCTCTTTCTAAACAACATTTAGAAAATGAAATTTGAAAATAATCTGTTTTTCAGTGTTAAAATTACAACCTAGGGTTATAAATAACTAAGTAAATTATATTTTTAGTTATTTTATTACAAAATATAAAGCATTAGGCATTTACAAGAGTTAATTACAGAGATAAAAAATGTCCCTATCATAGAACACTTCGCTAAGTCTAACCATACCCCCAAATTACCCCACCACCGAAAACAACTCATAATAAATAGAATTATAAAATTTATTCTTTCATATCTATGTAGATTTGTTCCTTTACAAGTTTGAACTAAAATTAATAGTTTTTGCCAGTTAATAATCATTTTAGAAGCAAGTTCCTCAGCAGCTTAAACTGATATTACCATATGCAATGAGCATAAACAAGATAATTTGAAAACATTAAACTTATTACCAGTTTCTAAAACTAAAATAAAAATATTTGCCATAATCTTAATATATGTTTCTAAAAAAGAATTAACTAAATATCTTAATTTAGAAAGAAAAAATTGGTGTTTTTCAATATACCTCCACTTTACCCCATAGGCCCACTTTTCCCCACCTGACCCTATGTTCTTCCAAACAACCGTGTATCAATAAATTTTTTCAGTCATCACCTAGCAACTAAACTTTGTACAATATAATTATAATTATTCTAATTTATTTACAGCATGTACTTTTTCATGCTTAACAAGTATATTTTTACTTTTCAGTTACTTTTTTAACATTAAAACAAAATCTTAAAACCTACCCCTTTTTATGCACGGGAAGATAATCTCAACATTCTTGACTGTTTCCGTGAACCTAATGCTTGCGAATGTTAAGGGATGTAATGTATAATGTATTAGAATGTATGTGTATAATGTATAAATGTGTAATCTATTAATGTATAAGAAACATTATTGTACCTTATTCATGGGTCAGTCCAGGCTGTATATATCCTGTTTTGGGGAAGTTTTTTTTATTAAAAAATCTAATCATACTTTTGTGAATTTGAATTTATCATTGTATATTGGTTCTTGTGTATGATTTTAACAAGATCGTTTATTTATTTTTTTAAAAGAAGGTATGTAATCGGTACTTTGATGGCTTGAGCTGTTTTGGGGCAGATTAAATTTTATTTTAGTGAAAGTTTAAGTTTGGCGACAGAAAAGTTTAGAAAAAGGTATATTTTAAAAACAAAGAATTTTGTGAAGAGCCCTGTTTTAAGATGAAAATTTATGTGAAGGGTCCTTTCTTAATATTTAAAAAATTGTGAAAGGTCCTTTAAAGATCCCGATTTTTTCCTAAACAGATCTCTCTTATTTCTAAGCTAAGCAGTCATTCCTACTTTTAAGTAAGCATGACTGATTGCTGAAATTGTCAACGGCTGAGGGCTGGATAACATTGACAATTGATAGTTTTGGGCTTCCAGTTATATGATTATTTTTCATCTCGTAACTGGTTTGTCAATCAAATATAGTATAGTGTGAATCACAAGTTGTCAAGTCACAAACAATAATGCCATTTACTAATACAAGGTACAGTTACAGAGAGCTTTTGCATTTGTTGATACATAAGAAAAATGGCTGGCAGAAAGAAAGATCCAATGTGGCTTTATTTTACAGAAAAAATAAATACTATTTATGAAAAAGGTGTAATAGTAATATGCAAATAGTGTAGTGATGAAATGATGAGGATTGTGACAAGAATATTAAAACACAAAGAAAATTGTAGCCTACAGCATAAAGATAACATTAATGAATCTGAAACAGTTGGAATACACATACATTTAGTGTTCTTTGTTGCATTTATTGTCTGTTTAGATATTATGTATATTATTGGAGCAATACATTAATGAAAAATTAATAACTTTGAATTAACTAGAAATTTATACACAGAACATGCATAGATATATGTATAACAATTTAAATTTAATAATAGAATAATAAAATTTTAAGTTTGAAACAATTTTTCATTTTTATTTGAAATATCTCGAATTCTTATGTAGGAAATGCAATGAAATTAATAGAAATGTGTAAATTTATACAGAAAAAAATAAATAAATACATGCACGTACGTAAATAAGTGCCCAAATAATATAAATAAAAAAATCTGATTTAAATTTAAAAAATTCGATTTTTTTATTTAAAAAAAATCGTGATTTTTATCAACCCTGTACTATCCCTAAAATTATTTCTTGGTAAAAATAATTGTCAAGATTGTAATTTTATCAGTAGTTTTGATATTCAAAAATTTTTTGTGGATAATAATATCAGTGTTGTGGTTTGAGAAATTTCAAGCACTTCTCTAAGAATTTATCTTTCGTGATGCAGAATTGTTTTCTTCTCCTCTGAATGAATTTATTTCTTTTCTAATGACCGTCAGATGGGGCTATACATCTTATTACTCATTTCTTATTTCTAAAATATTTTTATAAACTAAATAGCTTTTTTTTTCATTAAAAAGCTCTAAATAATTTACTTATAGTTAAAATAATGATTCAAACTTTGTCTTCTAAAGGTAGTATTAATTCTGCACTATAGAATAATCCAGGTACTTGTTCACTGCATAATTAATTCACTGTTCACACCCTTCATTTGTGTAAGCTATTGACAATTGCACATTTAACTAAGATGCAATAAACCATTCATGTCAATTAAATGGATTTTTGACTACTGCAATTTCCGAAAAGTGTCCTTCACTTTAATTACAGAATACTGTAATTACATAATTTATTATAACATATTATTTTAAATTTGGGGTATTAAAAAATCTTTTTAACAGTAGCCTACAGTACCTTGGTCAAGATTGGTCTTGTTTATAGATCGTAGTTATAAAGATATTCTACTGTATAACAATCATCGTAATAAACTGTCGGTAGAGCTTAGATTTATCAGCTGAGCAAATTAATCAGTATTTACAAATATTTTGATTTTATATTTTAAATATGTACAGTCTTGAGGGGAAAAAAAGTGACCATACCTGTAGACCGGGTGGCAGCAACACAGAGAATCGTCTTATCGAGTTCACAGCTGAAATTCTAGAATTCGTTAAAACTCGATTCGTATGTTAAAAAAATTGGGTTGCCAAGTCATATCTTGGTGGAAAACACCTGAAAACCTGGTTTTAGCAGTTGACTCATAGGTTTGCAATTGTGTTTTCCGGCTCCCAGGCCTCCATGTTTTCATACATTTGGGCGCAGGAAAATACAATGGTTCTTTGCAGAGTGGTTTAATAGTACTTTCTGGTAGTTCTTATGCATTCTACTAGATGGAATAGAAGAGATTCCATTTATCTTTCTAGAGCTTATCATAAATTAATTCTGTGGAGTTACCAAAAAATCAAATAATTAATATATACTTATTAAATAATACTGCTATTTAAATTTAAGCAGACAGGGATTATATTGCACATGATGTTTAGAAATAGTCTATTTGAATAGTCATTTGGTCAATTACATATTTTTGAAAGAGGGAAATGGGTAACTTGGGGATGGTGGGCTGGAAGTTTGTTTAAACTAAATACTTGATTTTTTTTATGGGATGGCAGTAACAGATATCTAATACTCATGCAAAAAAATGGATAAAATATGAATATAAATTTGTGGACATAACAAGATTTTGCAAAATTTGTTTCGGCCATGTATGTAATTTTTTTTAATTAACCCTTTCGGCCCTGATTTTTTTTTTCAATTTGGAGTAAAAATCTCGTTTACGCTAATAAAATTAAAAGTAACTAACCAAATCACAGAAGTTAGGTTTTACTGAAATTTAACGAATATATTAGTTTCTGAAACCTAACGAATGTAGTTATTTCGCATTCTTTTCATATGACAATAGTCGAAGGAAGAATTTTTGAAGACGTTTGCAAAATGTCGTATTACAGCAGGATTTAACAGACATAAAAACTCACTAGTATTTTTTATTGTTTATCACAAATTATTCATTCAGAAAAGTCGTCCCTAATTTAAGTTCCCCTTTCGACTCTGACATTTTTCTTAAAGTCCAAAAAAGTTAAAACTTTTGACATTGTTATTTGTATTAATTTACTATTTCAAAGCTAGATGGCGTGACTTCCGAAAGGGTTAATCAAATCCTGCAAGTTTGGGGATAAATGCTGGAATGTAGAATCCTATTCCAGAGAGTTTCATCGATGGTAGCCTCCCGTCCAAGAAATTGCAGCCATTTTTCAAAAATGAACCAAGGGAGAGAAGCAATGTAAACACTATAAAATTAAGACAGTTGAAATCACATAATATTATAAAAATTACAAAAAAAAATTATTGATATAAATTATTTCGCCGATGCTTTGCCTGTTTTCTATATATTAATACTTATGGTTCATTTAAGCACGTTAAACCAAATGCAAGGTTAAAGACAGTTTTCTATTTTACTCTCTCTTTCCTGAACAGTTCTACTCCATATAAATGTTTTTAGGGAAACTCTCTTAGAAGGAAATGAATTTAAAGCCCTGTAAATAATGGATTTGTTTAGCGTTTAAGAACATGTAAGTGTATTGTGTATACTACTTGGTAAAATCAACTACAATTTTGAGAATAACCGTGTGTTTAGCCCTGTGCGGTCGTATTATGTTTATCCATGGGTGTTATGCTGGTCGGTATAATTTTCATTGAACAAAAAGTAATATAGTATTGTTCTTTGCTGTGGTGACTGAGAACAGACATACGGCCGCAAGTGGTTAATACCTGCGTATTATTTAAACTTTCCCCCAAAATTCTTGAGTGTTAAACCGATGATTAAATTTAAATGTTTCAACTTTACTTCACTATCTTTCATTATTTTTACTTAAAAGCCAGCACTTGAATACAGAATATGTCATTGGTTTTCTCCAATTTTAAATCCAAAGCACATTTTGAAGCATATCTCCAAGAATAGCCACAATTGCTCAATAAGTTCGGTCAACGGAAATTATTTTTGCCATTTTGAATTTATTTTAATCGAATGAGTTGTTTTCAATTTTATGTTTATTATTTTAATGGTTATTATGTAAATGTAAGAAAGCGGCCAGCATTGAAAAGAATGTACGACTTCTGACGGGCATGCGGAATGCCGCGCTTCGCCGAATTGTACAACGGAGAGTGGAGTCTTCTCAGATTCACTCTCAAGTAACAGAATTTTTTTGTGAAATACAGTAGACTTCCTCAAATCCGCACAGCCTGGGAGCAGAAATTGTGCGGATTTTAGAATTTTGCGGATTTCTGGTCATTGATTTGTTTACATTTTTGAAACATTAATTTGATTGGTAGTTAACCCCTTGGGGACGAGCGACACGTATACGTGCCGCATGAAGCGCTCAGAATCCTTGTTTCTCCTCACCAGTAAAATTTTACTGTAAAATTTGCCTTCTTTAATCAGCGCATTTTCTCGATTCAAGACGACACAAATTTCTATTTTTAAAAAATTCGTAAAAGGCTGCCGTCCCGAAGGGATTAAGCAAGGGAAATTATAATGAATGCTTACAATAGAGTGAAACATTAAAATAAGTAAAATATTAAAATAATTTATTAGTCTAAAAGTAAGTAATTATTAAAATAATTATGTAAAATAAAAATTTAGAAAAATATTAAAGTATTACGAATGAAATCGATTCAATTCGATTCCAAAAGTCCTATGCTGCCATCTACTGGTGGCAAGGAGAACAGTGTTAATGCCATTATCAGTATATATAGCTTATTGCGTTCACTGTAACTTTTTTCATTCTTATTTAGAGTCTTGAATGCTTTTCTTATACTGTTTTGTATGTTTAGAAATAAATTTGTCTATAATTTAAAAAAAGAATTCCGCGAACAATAATTTTAAAATAGCGTTTCTCTTCGTGGATTTTTCCATTTCGAACACTGGAATTTTTGATATAGGTATGCTAATTTATATCAAAATCAAAAGTAATGTAAATTTATTTAGTAATAAATCATCTGTAATATAGCCAAAAGAGAATGATTAACAAAAAATTTTGTAAAGAAAACATTGCTGTAGTCGCTGATTTCGGCGCCATCTTGAATTTTGTTCCTGCAACTTAATTGTAAATTTCATTGTTTACATGTGAAAAATACGCGGATTTTAGGCGTTCGCGGATTTTAGAGTCGCGGATTTAAGGGAGTCTACTGTATCTCTAAAATATTTCCATAAATATAATTTAAGTTGTAACTACGATTTAAAATATTTTGGCTTATGAAAGATACCTCTGATGTTCTTTTGCTACTTCTAACCATTCATGTTCTTAACGATTAATGTCTCAATAAATAGTTTCTACAAATATTTCTTATTTTCATTTTGTGACCTGTTTAAATTATTGAATTCTTTGTAAATTTATAATTAGTATATATTTAAATCTGCAGATAAAATTATTTTTTTTAATTATTTTTTTTCAGCATTTTATTTTTAAAGGTGGAGAACTGACATACTTGTTTTAAAACTATTTAAAGCATTTTCTTATAGAATTCTTGTAAAGTGTCTTTTTATCCAGGAATTTTCCTTCTGTGTTCTATGAAAATAAATATTTTTCCTAAAGAAAATGTCAGCTCCCCAGATCCACTCCGAAGCAACAGAAAAAACTTTTTTTTGTGAAATATGTTCCAAAGGATTTTCACAAACTGGTCATCTAAAAGTACACTTACGTATCCATACAAAGGAAAAAACTTTTGTTTGCTATATATGCTCCAAAAAATTTTCAAAGAGTGGTGATCTAAAAGTACATTTGAACATCCATACTAATGAAAAACTTTTTGTTTGTGAAATATGTTCCAAAGGATTTTCAGTAAGTGACACTCTGAAAAGACACTTGCTCACCCATACAAATGAAAAATTGTTCGTTTGTGAAATATGTTCTAAAAGATTTTCACGAAGAGGTCATCTGAAAATACACTTACGTACCCATACAAAGGAGAAACCTTTTGTTTGGGAAATAAGTTTTAAAGGATTTTCAGAACATGGTCATCTAAAAGTACACTTACGTACCCATACAAAGGAAAAACCTTTCGTTTGTGAAATATGTTCCAAAGAATTTTCAGAAAGTGGCTCTCTTAAAGTACACACACGTATCCATACAAAGGAAAAACCTTTTGTGTGTGAGATTTGTTTCAAACGATTTTCACAAAGTGGTGGTTTGACAGCACATCTGCGCACCCATACAAAAGAAAAACCTTTTGTTTGTGAAATTTGTTTCAAAGGATTTTCAGTTAGTTGCAGTCTAAAAATACATTTGCGCTCCCACACAAAGGAAAAATCTTCTGTTTGTGAAATATGCTCTAAAGGATTTTCACAGAGAGGCCATCTAAAAGTACACTTACGTACCCACACAAAGGAAAAACCGTTCATTTGTGAAATATGTTCCAAAAGATTTTCATTAAGTGGTAGTCTGAAAATACACTTGTGTACCCATATAAAGGAAAAACCTTTTATTTGTGATATATGTTCTAAAGAATTTTCGGTTAATAGCAATCTAAAAAACCACTTGCGCACCCATACAAAGGAAAAACCTTTTGTTTGTGAAATATGTTCCAAAAAATTTTCACATAGTAATAGCCTGAGAGTACACATGCGTATTCATACAAAGGAAAAACCTTTTGTTTGCGAAATATGTTCCAAAGGATTTTCAGAAAGTAGTCATTTAAAAGTACACTTGCGCACCCATACAAAGGAAAAACCTTATGTTTGTGAAATATGTTCCAAAGGATTTTCAGAAAGTAGTCATTTAAAAGTACACTTGCGCACCCATACAAAGGAAAAACCTTTTGTTTGCGAAATATGTTCTAAAGGATTTTCAGAAAGTAGTCATTTAAAAGTACACTTGCGCACCCATACAAAGGAAAAACCTTATGTTTGTGAAATATGTTCCAAAGGATTTTCACGAAGTGGCAATCTGAAAATTCACTTGCACACCCATACAAAGGAAAAACCTTTTGTTTGTGAAACATGTTTTAAAGAATTTTCAGTTAGTGGCAGTCTAAAAATACATTTGCGCAACCATACAAAGGAAAAACCTTTTGTTTGTGAAGTATGTTCCAAAGGATTTTCAGTAAGTGGTAATCTGAAAAAACACATGTGGACCCATAGCAATGAAAAAACCTTTGTTTGTGAAATATATTCAAAGCGTTTTTTGTGTGAAAGAATTTAAAAAGGCAAGAGGAAAATCTGTTTGTGAAATATAATCCAAGTGTTTTCACAAAATGGTCATCTAAAAAACATTTTTATCTGCAAAAAACCCTTTCTGCTTGCGAAATCGGCAATTTAATGAAACATTTTGGTACATATACAAATGGAAAAAATCTCTTTGTGATCTATATGCTGTAATCAATTATCCCAAAATGGCTATCTAAAAACATATTTGCATGTTCTCGCAAATAAAAAATATTTGTTTGTGAATTGTATTCTAGAGGATTTTCTTAAATATATCCATGTTCTCACAAATGCAAAGTCGATCCTTTAAGAAGTATGTTCTGGAGCAGGGGTTCTCAACCTTTTTGACTCGTGTACCCCTTTTGAGATTGGATTTCTATGACTAAGCTCCTTTATCTGCCCATACCCTATGTTACAAAGTAATGGCTTTTAGATGCATTGCTTCGACGTACAAAAAGGGGCAATGGATTGTTATCTAAAAAATTGTGTATTATCCCTAGAATAAAATTTTATTTTGAAACACTTCTTTTAGTGTTGAATTTATTTTCAATAACTGTCAGTACAGATGATTTTATCAAAAGTTTCCAAACTTAAAAATTCAACAAAAGTCAAAAAATCATATTATTTGGTTTGCATAAATTACATTTTTTGCCTGAATCATATATGTTTAATGTAACATGTGTAATTGAATTGTTTAGACCAGCGGATCCCAGCCTGGGGGTAAGCGGGTACGTAGCAGGCCTGCTAGGGGTACGTGAAAATAATACCTGTAATGGCAGAAACCAGAAAAATGTTTAATAAAGTCAAAAATTTTTTTAGAAATTAATATGTAATTTGCGTCGATTTATTAAATGGTTGTGATAAGAATATTACTAATGAATAAAAGCATGTTTTCGTTATTTAACTGTGTGTAAATGAGTGGAGTGGTTATAAGAAATGTGGATACTCCAAAATAAAAACCTATGAAAGGGGTACATAAAAGAAAAAACGTTGGGAAGCGCTGGTTTAGACGAATATCCGAATTCCAGTCCAATTGCTTATTACTTGCAGGCGAATGCCTTATTTCACAAAAGTTTAATTTAAAAACAACCTTCTGCACTTTATTTTGGTGTCTGTGTAAGTCAAAATCCGTGCATCATGGGCATATCATTGAGAAAAACAGCAAGCTAACTTTGCTTTCTCACACAAGATTTTTAAATCATCTGTCTGACAAATGATATCAAACATTTGATGGACATTCGTTCTTAAATATGATCTTCAACTTACTGTGAAATATCGAATCAGTGAGGACCTTGTGTTTTACTGAGTTTTAAATGTGTGGTTTTCTTTTAATGCTGAACACATCCAATACACAAAGGCCCCACCAGTGGCTGAGAGGTTCTGCTCTCGAAGCTGGTAGACGGAAGGTGCTGGGTTCGAACCCAATTGCGCCCGTCGGCCTAATCGTTCGGAGTTTTCATGGATTTCTTCGAGCCATGGATTTCCATGCGTAAATACGGGTTAGGTTCCCTTAGAAAGACCCCACGAAGGGCACTCCCCCCTCCAGCCTATATCCATGAGTAGATAATCGGCCGTCAAAAACCAACCAACCAACAAGTACACAAAGTTGCCTAAAGCCTTATGTTGCGCTGTTAAAAAATATTATTTAAACCAGTCTAATATTGCTTAAACGGGATAAACAACAATAAAAAGAATGACTGTGAAAAATGCCAGCTCGCACACACTGAAATTTGCGAAAATGGGAAGATAAGGGTAGTAGTGCCTGTGCCTCACGCTCCTCACATTGCTGTTGTCCGCTTAAGCTGGTTTTGAAAGAAATTTCTTCTATCACACGTGCGATCCTCAAAAGATGAAGGGCTGTTTTTTATTGACATTTATATTATTAGGGTAATGCTTTGTCATGTATTTATTTAAAAGAGATGTGGGATCGTATTTAAACACCTCCTACAATTTCACGAAAATATTACAAATATTTCATTTAATTTCTTAATTCATTTCTTAGTTTTTCTTTGAGAGTTCATGTGCGCCAATCGAGGAGATGCCACTGCTCTGCACGCAGTATTATCCCTGATACGTTAATACTCTGCTTATACATAACCATCTTGTTTCACTATGCTGGAGGAGGAGCTTATGATGATTTGAAACTTCACACATAAGTTTAAAAACTTAATTTCGCTTTTAACAGATCAGTATTTTATATAGTTTATTGACTAATGACCCTTTCAACATTTTCATAAATTGAGAAGACATTTTCTCAAGGATTGCAGTAGTAAAAAAAGAGTGCCATAGATTCTGCTACAGTACTTTGCGTAATGTTTAATTTTTGCAATGGCTTAAGCATTGTGACCCGTCATTGCTTTTGCATAATCACTGTATATATGTGCATAGTAGTTTTTGAGGACATCCCGTTTGATGATAAGTATTCAACCGAAATATTTCCTCCCGTAATGTGTTAGTTTGAAGGAGTTTTAAAACAACTTTTCCCCATAGCTTTGTCAGTAGGGGAGACCGGGGCTAGTAGGTGCAGTTTTTAGTTATTGATTTTTATTAATTTCTTGTTTAAATTTTTTATGAAACTTTAACTGTACTTTTAAAGAACAGGGATTGGGCTATAATGACCCGGACGCGAAATTCTAAAATGGAGGGCCAAAATCACAGTCAGGTGAAATACAGCCACCCCATTGGTTGTGTGGTCGCGTGGTTTTAAGAGAGATAAGGGTGAGGATCACCAACTTGTTTCTCCATTTCAATTTTGAAAGGAGTGAGGGAAAAAGTAATTTTGAAGCGATTGTTACCTTATTGACATTTATGCATTAGTTACCTTATTATTTTGTTCGCTTTTATATATAATAAACAATCTAAATTAACTCAATTAAGATATTTTGATAACATTTTATACAACGAGAATGAATAGTTTGGATTACAAGTTGTAACAATTTTTAAATGATATGACATGACAAATATTCTTTAATAAAAATTTAGTTTTCATTGAAAAATACTTGTAATATCATTTAAAAATTGTCTATAAATTCCGTATGGTAAAACTCTCCATAAATTTTCTCCTCTACCCCGCCCTCCCCCCCCACCCACAATTTAAATCCATAAAATCACAAAAAAATAATATTATTCTAGAAAAAGTCAACAACTATAAAAAAAAGAGATCTTTTTCTAGACTCGTAAAAACTAAATCGTAAACTTTAAATTAACAAAATTATATAATAAAAATTACACAAATAATTTAAAACATACAGAATTTAATGTTTTAGCATTAAATGAAAAAAAAAAAACTTAATAAATCCAAAAAAAATTTTTAAGTCGCTCCAGGTTCTCTGCCCATAAAATAAAAATGAAAGTAAAAAAGTTTTTCTGTTTTTAACCCTTTATGACCGACGGTACATTAAAGTGCCATTAAAATAACTTGTTATAAAACTAACTTAATATATCGATAATTATACTGTTTAGAATGATTTATAGATATTTTACTTTATCTTGTTCCAAAAAACATTATTGGTTGCACAAAAGAAAATTAAAAAAAAAAAAAAAAGATTATTTTGCCTTTGCATATTTTTCAGCTTTCTTGACGTTGACAGATTGTAGGGGGGGGGGGGGAGGCGAAAGTTTCTGTTCGGAAATATTTCTATTGTAAGAAATTATATTTGTATATTTTGTAATTCTACAAAATACTAAAAAACAAGATTTTAAATAAAAGATTTGAGGAGAGTTACAAATATTGCACAAAATCCCTATAAATTCAATGTAATTAATTTTGGCAAAATCCTTCTAAAATTTATTAAATAATTGTGCAAATCTTCTAATGTAGTTTCAAAAATTCACAAAATATGCTTTA
The DNA here is from genome assembly GCA_963932465.1 of Maratus speciosus. NCBI lineage: Eukaryota > Metazoa > Arthropoda > Arachnida > Araneae > Salticidae > Maratus > Maratus speciosus. The sequence continues at coordinate 132,094 of CAWVRF010000067.1, read as the reverse complement.
GAAGATGAAATTTTCATAAATTCATAATTTGGGCCATAAAAGGTAAACATTCTTTTATAGACATTCAATTTTTATCTTAAAAATCAAGCCTAGTTTCATGACTACTATTGAAGTCCGCTACAATGTGTTAATTTGGCGTGACCCCGATTATGGAAATTTCCTTCGTTTAATTTACGATTAGAAAAGCATGAACTCTTGCATTTATTTTTAAAGTTACAATTTTCTCTGTTTTTTTTTAATATATTCAAAAGGATAAAGGAAGCATAGTTTAAACAACCTTTCAAGATTTCTAAATTGTTTTTTGAAACATAAAATCTTTAATTAATGATAAAAGTGCATTTAAAAATAAATATTACATTCTTTATATTTTATTTTTTACATTTTAATATTTAAAATATTTCATTGTTGCAGTTTCACAGCTAATTGGCATATTTTAGCATGCATGATTTGGCACATAATTAATTCCATTCTTCTTGTAACTCTTATACAATTATAATCATAAACAATATTTAGCAATTTGTCACTTGGACACTCCTTAGGGAAACATACTAATTTATAATTAAATTATCAAAATATTAAAATGTTATATTGTCATCGAAAACCTGTTTATTCTTAATAATTAAAATCGGTTTAAAAACTGACATTTTTTTAAATTATTTTTCATCAGGCCAAATTTTTTGAAAGTTTTTAGTATTCTAAGTTAATTATTAAATTTTTCTATAGAAAAGTGCGAATATTTGTTTTATTTTGGATTTTAAAAGTAACATAAGGAAAAAAAAACTGCAAGTTTCATTTTTAATTTTCATTAACCCCTTGAGGGGCATCGGTATATATTATATACCACCTACGAATAATGAAGTTTTACACCAGAAAATTTTTATTAAATTTTACTTTTCTAACTTTGGTGGAAAAGAGCCGTAAAATTGCTTTTACTTATTTTGAAATAGAATTTTTCAAAGATTCCGGTGGGGATTCAGCATTTCACAAACGTAATTGCTTGCCCCTCAAGGGGTTAACTAAAAAAGTACTTGCCATATTATTTAAAATTTTTTACAGCTTAAAATCGAAATCTTTCATTCACATTTTATAAAAAGTCATCAAAATATCTTGAGTTAATTTCGATGGCTTATTTTAAATGAAACAGAAAAAATTCGCTTCAATACATGATTTTTTTCTCGGAAAAGGGAGTATTTGACGTTTCCCCTAGCCCTAGAGATTGCTCTCTGAAAAGGACGCGACTCAATGACCAATGAGGTGCTCGGATTTCACCTGACTGTGATTTTGGCCCTCCATTTTAGAATTTCGCGACCCGGACTTTTGAGTTTGTAGCTTTTGTAGTTTATGTTTTGCGGAAGCCTAAAATAAAAGGAAAATTGTGCGCCAACCTACCCCGTCACGGGGCAAGTTGCCTATACCTATGGAGTAAGTTGGCACACGCTTTATAAAAATTTAAATGAAACTCAAATAAGACACGCAGTTAAGAGAAATCAATTTCATTATTACCAGTAAGTTTAAACAAAGGCGTTATCGTCGTAAAATGTAAATTCTAAATTATGCAGACATAAAAATAATGAATAAAACATTAAGTAACTTCTATCCTACTCGATATCATCATCAGAGTGACAGTTGTCACAAATAAAAACCTGAGTATCTCCGTTTGGGCAAGCCTCGTGTGTCCAAAATCTTGCATTGCAACCACTTTTCTCGGTGTTTGCTGTTTTTCAAGCTACCAGCACATATCAGACACCAAGCCAAATTGCCCTGTGTTCGCCAAATAGCCCCATAATAAATTTCTTCACAAAAGGACACGTAACCATCTAAGCATAAATAATCCAAGTAAATCACATATGGGGTAGGTACAGTTAATCATACACTAATAAAAATTGCACAAGTTAAATCAAAGTTATTAAGTATTAGAAATTAGAAAAAGAATGAAGCAACAAAAAATTACTTATGAGTGCAAAAAACAGAAAAATCGTAATAAATGTCCACTGCACGTAGGTAACGCCGCAAAACTACAGTGAGGATTGTAAAAAGCAAAAAGAAAGGTACTCTGTGACTGGTTGTGCAATCTATCCACAAACAGGCGATTTATGAGGACTGTGCCTACTTACCCCTGTAGCCAACTAGCCCCGGTCTCCCCTATGTGTAATGGAGAAATATTAATAAACCTTCTGATACTATGACGTCAGTAGATTCATCCATTTGTAGTGTGAATTTAGTAAATCTAAAGTGGTCAATTGTTTCTTTTACATCAACAATCATGTTGGTGATTTGTCGAACAAAGGTTTTATTTGACAAAAGATTATTTGTAACGAAATTACCAATATTTTCATCAAGCAAATGCTTAGCAATATCGATTATACAAGGTTTTTCGAAAGTCTCTGCAATTGTGTTATTTTCACGAACTCAAGCTATTGGATAAGGTATCAGATAAAGAAGTTTCTGGGATTTTTCTATTGTTTGTTTTAACAAGTGATGTCATAAATTTCTTTGAAGAATATATTTCGTTGTACTTCGTATTGCAAACACCCAGTGGTTTATCTTTAAAAATCAACATGATGATGGCATAGTGAAATGAAAGTGCATGAAGCATGATGTTACACGGGACAACAGTGGTTTTGTCCTAAAAGTAAAATTAGTTGATTCTAGATCAGTTTTTGGCGCTGATTCCGAATATGCTTTCTGTTTATCTCTAGGTAGTCCAGGTTTTGAGAAATTTGCATATTTAAATTTATGCAAATTTAAGCTTTTTTGTGCTATTTTATGCAAATTTTAGATACAATATATGTCACATCTAATTACGTTTTCTAGATAAGGACTACCTGACTATTTGCTTCAGATAAATGTCACGATTTGCATATTCTTAACATTTATTTATCAGTTATTAAGCCTAATTTGCATATTTTTCAATGGTGTAATGTTTACATCACTATCAACTTTAAAATAGTTGCCACAGAATTGACGTAAGGTTTTTCTAGACTAGATTTTTATGCTGATTTCAAATCTGGAGTCTTTTTTCTTATGTCATGTCTAGTTTTTGAGTAAGGTGAATTTCTACTTTTGCACGGCATTAACACATGTTTGATATAAGATGCTTTTTAGGGGTGTGTAGTTCATTGACAAGAAGGTGAACAGGGTCAGATTCATATCAGAGACATAAACAAAAATTTATATAATCGAAAAAAAAAGTAGTAGAATCTATCCTAACTAGCTGAAGTTTATCATACAAAGTATCATAAAAAGCTTATTTCTGGCTTTTTTGACCAAAAACTAAAATTTCACTGTTTTCGAAAGCTAGGCGTGATAGAAGAAAACAGATACAAGATTTGAAATCAGGTCAAAAAACTGGTTTAGAAACATATTAGCGTACTCGTGCGGCAGAAATATTTGAACGTCAAGAAACATTATTAGAAAAACATGAAAAATATGCAAATTAGGTACAATATTTCACAGTCACATGTCAGTATAATATCAGAAACAACGTTTTTGTGAAGTAAATTAGGTAGTAATCATAACATAAAACTAAAAACCCTGTCTGATATTGCTTTATGCCTTAAATTTGGAAATAATTGTATAAAATTTACTAAATTTGCATAAATTGAAATATACAAATATATCTCAAACTTGACGTGCTCGGGTAAATCTAAAACTAGATTCGGAATCAGCACAAAAAACCGCATAAAAAACAACTAATTTCTGTTTTAGGACAGAGCAAAAGTTCAAATTTGTTGACCAGTGTTATTGGCTAACAATGATTTTCAAATCACACTGAGAGGAGTTGCAAAATTTAAATTAGCAATTTTTTATTCAGAATGCAATTTTTTTCTATCTTACATTAAATCAACATTTTATTTCTTCATTTACTGCAATTTCTGAATCAAAAACATAAAAATAAAACAATTGTACCAATTAATGTTTGGACCGAAAGATTTTTAATGAAAATAAAAATAATTTTATTAGAAGAGGTCGGTAAATTAAATCTAGTTTACAATTTAAAGGTATTTTTCTAAGAATAAATCCACCAGCACTTTCGATATAAATTCCTGCTTGAAATGTGTCAATCCAATTCAAATTTACTTTTTTTCAAAAATGCTACAGCGTATCTCAGAAGTGCACACACAGCCCTTGGGGCTCCCTGAAGCTTAGGTTGGGAACCTCTGTTTTAGAAAAATGTTTGTAACAGTCTCTTGTAAAGATATTTTGCGTCTCATGTAAAAGAAAAGCCTTATATATTTTGATTATGCTCTGAGCATTTTCCCCAAAATTATATTTTAACACTTTCACTTGAGCATTGCTTGAAAAAAATCGTATGCCTTATAAGTTGTAATTTTGAAGACTTTTATATAAATTGCCTATTTTAATCTAAAATTTTATTTATTAAAATGCTCCAAATAATTTTTATTTCAATTCTTTTACGAATTTTTACAGTTAAACGTTTTTCGGAACTAACTCCCTTGTATGAAGCAAATGAGATCCATGTGGCTCATTTAAAAATTCCAGTGGATGAATTATACACGTAATTCATACAGCGGTTAATGTGTTAAAATTTGTGCTAATTTGTTAAAATGTGTGTAAAATAAAAAATTAGTTTTATTTTATATAAAGGATTGTGTCATGGATTGTGACGAATGTATGTAAGAACTTTGTCTTGAATATAGTATAAAAAGCTTTTCTGCCCATGATACAAAAGATTACTCATTTCACACAGGATTTTTCGTAAAGGTGTATTTTTCTTAGCACCCATACAGAAAAAAACGTCCATTTGCCAAATTTGGTAATTGTAGTATACTATGAAATAGAGCAAATAAAAAGAGTTTTCACTTTTAAGTGTAAAAAATTCAATATTAGGTATTTTTAAAAATTAAATTACGAACAATGATTTAATTAAAAAGAAATGTGATCAACACTGATAGCAGCTCCATCTTGATTCTTCTTAGAAATAAATGTATACTTCCTCCACCTTCATGAGAAAGCTTGTGTTTAGTCAGCCAGAATTACATATTAAAATGTGTACAGAATGATATGAAAATACAAACAACTAGTTTTTCAACAAAATGAGATAACAAACCCAACACAAGTAAAAAAAAATTATTCCTTTACAGTTATAATTGTGAACATCGAGCAGAAATTACATTACGCAAAGATTTTGCTCTAGATAAGCTAATTTATATCTGAAACGTAAGTATGGAAAACTTAATTTATAATTAGCCAGCTGTTCTTGCAGAAAATGCATCAATTATATAAGAAAAAATTATTTTAAAAAACTGCGATGCTGTCGATGTGAGTGCCATTTTGAATTTTCATCCTACAACTTAGTAGACCAGTTAGGCGGCAGCACAGAGGATCACCTCTACGAATTTACAGCTGAAATTCAAGAGTTACTTGAAACTTAATTTGCATATTAAAACGCAGTTGGTCTGCCAAGTCAAATCTTGTTGGAAAACACCTGAAAACTCTATTTTATCGGTTGACTCTTAGATTTACCATTTAGTTTTCTTGCACCCAAAGGTGGAAAACATGGAGGACTAGAAGCAGTTAAACTCAATGGTAAATCCACGAATCAACCGCTGAAATCAAGTTTTGAGGTATTTTACACAAAGATATGACTTGGCAGACCGATTGTGTTTTAATGTGCGAATCGAGCTTTAAGTAGTTCCAGAATTTCAGCCGTGAACTCGATGAGGTGATTGTGTGTGCTGCCTGTCTTTAACGGAAAGTAACCGACACTGTTTACATCTGCAACAAACCACGGGTTTTAGGGGGTCGTGGGTTTGAGGAATCTACTCGAATTTTAAACCTACAATATCATTAGTTTTGTACTTGCATAAACATTAAAGAAATCGAATTTTTATGATTCTTGTTGATATTTGTTATCTTGTAAGTAATGAAAGCAGTGATGCAAAAAAATTTTAACTTGGATAATTTAAACTAAATTAAAAGTTAAAACTTTTTTTATTCAAAGTATTATCATATTCCAAACTGTTAAAAATAAATATATTAAAGTGGCCTTTTTTTATCTTTAAGATATTTTAGTCATTTTATTAAGTTTTTTTTGTATTATTTCCATTCTATGGTATTTTTTTTTTTATGTAAATTAACAGATGCTATAAGTTAGGAATTGGCTGCAGCAATACATGTAAGGAGTTAAGAACAGTTTTATTATAGGATAATACTAAATGTATAACTTCAATTAAATTTTAAAAGTGAGTCTTCCTTTAAAAGTGATTTTATTGTATATTATTTTATTAACTATTTGGAAATGGTTGTTGTTTTCGGTCGAGGATGGGGCCAAATAATGCTCGCATTTTATTATTTTTAACGAAATTCAACGATGTTCTTTACTTTTAGAAGAGTTTTTATTTGAATAGGTACTCGAAAGGCATAAAATCATTAAAAATTGAAAAAGTTACAAAATGGTTAGGCGCAAATTATCAGATATGAAAAAATCCAAAGCCAAAGAGCGACGCCGAAATGAAAATCGTCTTGAAAAGCAAAAATCGAGGTCTTTAACTCATTAGGTAGCCCATGAAAATCGATTACAAAATAAAAGACGAACGCGAAAGAGGAAACAATCTAATGTTTAATCGATTGATATTAAAAGGCCATGTCTCGAGAGGCTCCAATCCACTAGCCACGGCGTTTTACATTTGGTCGATTCTAACCGGGAAAAATTGAGCTTAACGTAGGTAATTTGTCGCAATCTGTGGATGATTCGGTGGAACTTCTTTCGATTTGTAAACTGTTTTTCTTCTCAAAACGGGACATTTATCGGTGAAGGTTTTGGTCGTCTGAAGTTTTGATCTTTTCGATCTGTTGTTGAAGAGGATGCGACGGAATTTGGTGGACGAAATTTAGATTTTTCGGTTAAATTTTGTTACGAAGGTGATTTGTCGCGATCTGTGGATGATTCGGTGGAACTGCTTTCGATTTTTAACCGCTTATCTTTCTTGGCTTCACTTGTCGAAATGCCCCAAAATTAAAACTAAGTAAATATTAAGTCAAAAAAAATTCCAAATGGTCGTTGCAATTTATTAAATTACATTTTTTTAAAATTTTTATATTTTCAGTTAACAAATTGATTTAAAATATCAAAAGCCATTCACATGCACTCTTAACCAGTGGTGTAGTCGTAAAAAAAAACAGAAGTATACGTTCTAAGCAGAGGGTATACGCTCAAGGTAAAGGGTATACCCTAGTATCTATATACTATAGCTTTCTTGAGAAACAGAGCGTATACGGTGTTCCTTTAAAAAAATCCAGAGGGTATACGGCGTATACCCCCGTATACCCTCCACTATATCCCTGCTCTTAACTTATGCAGGCAAGAGATGCATCTACAGTGTTTGTAAAGCATTTTTATTTTCTTCTATCTTTACAAGAAGAAAGTATTGGATTCGTGAAAATTTTCGATTTCCGGTTTTTGGCGAATTTATACGTCGTAGAAGTCAGAGATTCCAAAAAACATGTTTTCACAAAACGTGAGTCTGTGACTCTGTCTCTATATGACGTAAATTTTGTGGGCGCTGAATGTTTTCGTGACGCGTGTTAAGGCTTTCTCCCTTTTCTAGGGGGCGTTGATTTACCTTAAAATTGGTCTAAAAAAATCGATTTAAAAAAAATACTAAATGTAAGCCTGTTTAATTGTGAATATTTTGACACCTCATTTTTAACCATACGGCAATTAAATCGCTATATATTGTACATTTGTTAATACACCCAGAGCAATGACGCACATAAATGAAAACTTTAAATGGCTTTTTCTCCATGTTCAAATTTGCTTCACCTTCATGTTTTAAAATTGCTAAGGCTATTTTTTTGTATTTGAGATAGATATTTAAACTCTTTTGTACATGTTCTTTATTACATATGTGATAAATATCAGCGCATAGAATCAGCCTGCAGTTTTTTTTTGGTTATTTTTTTAAATAAAAGTATATGAAAATGTGTCAATCCCGTTCGTTCACCGGGAAAAGAAAAGTAAAATTATAGCTACATCATCACCCTTGCAGTGAAATATTCCAAAGCTTTATGCATAGCGTGAACAACCTTTCAACTTTCGGTAACTCATTTCTAGTTATTTGCTTTCTTAAACCACGTGGTTGCGTTTCGAATAATCAGACTCATTTAATTAAAATTCCACATAATGTTGTTTGAAAATTCTTTTTGCAATCTACTTATGGATGTACGAAAGAACTTAATCTCGGTGAATTTATTTTGTGAGTATAAGAATGAAATACTTTTACGGTGTAAAAATCAAATAAGATAGATTCGTGATTTCTTAAGAAATTTTTCGCTCGCATTACATGCAATAGTGTGTGATTATGTGTGTGTGGAAAACGAGGGGGGATTTGTGGATGTTTGTAAAGAATACTTAAGGCATTCGTGAAGATTGTATTGTATTCTTACCGTAAGGAGAATATAATTTTTACGTTTAAGACAGGATTCCATTATAAACAGGTTTTGTTTCAGTAGGGTATACTATATTTTTATGTCCCGCTTTTTAGGACATGGCATCTGACAACACTAGTTGGGACTAATTGTATTGATTTTTGCTCTGAGTAAACTTTTAGCTTTTACACTGGGACGATGCCAAGCAAAGATAAAGCTGCCATCTAGCCCTTGCTGGACCGGGATCTGAAAAGTTTGCTTCTGAGAGCTGCGCGTCGGTTGGACGTTAAAACAAAACCAAAAAAATGTTGAGAATATATTATTATTTAATACTAAATCATTTTCATCATAGTAAAATATTTAATACTTCATTTTCCTTCAAATCATGTCCTTAAAAATGTGTTTTATATTCTCCTTCTTATTCACCAATAGCTAATTCGTAAACTGTTAATATTAGAGGTATAGTTCCAATTTCAAAAATGTCTCAAAGATCCTTCTTCATCTTAACCTCTTCAGACCCGAGGTACACAAATGTGCACCTCTATTCTCTTCCTCATATAAACTGAACTGTTTGATTTTGTTACATTTTGACTTTACTTTTAAGTAACTGAATGTTTTTGTCTTTGGGACAAATCCAATCAATGGCAGCATTGAAGCTTATTTCCTCATATAGAATGTTATTTTTATCTGAGTTTGCAAAATGCCTTCCAGACAGTGTGTCCAATAAAGTAGAAAAATTTTCACAATTATTTAACTTAAGCGCTTTACAGTAAAAAAATTTGAGGATTTGGAGATCATTCACTTGCTTAAAGTCCTTAAATTTTTTATTGCGTGAATTTAGGCTGTTGGTCATTAAATTGATATTTTAAGAAGGCTAGTCATTTTAGACCCCTGGTTGTGAACCTAAATGACCGATCCGCTAAAGTACCCATATTAGAAAAAAAGGATTCTTCTGTCATCTAGGGTATCTTTTTTGTACATTTTAGGTGAGAATGTAACTTAATTACTTTAAATGATAAAATCAGAAGGTTAATAATAACTAATAATATTTATTAACATCTTGGAAAATACGCGCAAACGACATTCACGGAAAGGCAAGCCACAATAACACCCGTGGACTGTTGCCAAATTACAAAGAGAAAAGTTCTTGTGATGATATCAGTTCAGTTCAGATTCAGACAAAAACGGCTATTGCATGTTGCCACATCACCCCCTTCCCAGTGACGAAGTGGCATCAAGATAACGGGGGTTGAATTTAACTCGGCGACCAGATTTGGTAACATATGGCTGTTGACTGGTAGATGGGTCAGAAGACAGCGGTTCGCTGGTTGTCAGGGCAGAAGGAGACTGTGGTAGGTCAGGCATTGCTGAAGGGAAAAACACAGTCTGTTCTGGAGGCACAGCATCAGGAACTACATTGATAAATGCTGGCTTCAACCGATCAACGTTCACAGTTGAGGTTTTGTTGTGTAGCTGGATGGTGAAGGTTTTATCACTGCGGGATAATACCCGAAATGGTCCAGTGTAAAATGGTTGAAGACTTCTACGAGTAGCATCCTGTCGTAAAAAGACATGACTACACGAAGAAAGTGCATTATGCACAAAAATGGAACGACCAGTGCGCAGGGATTGTGGATATGTGGTCTTTCAAGCGACCAACAAATGTAGCTGGATCTATATAGTCCTTAGATGCAGAAAAAAATTCACCAGGTAAGCGAAGAGTTTCACCATAGACGAGTTCAGCAACACTAGCTTGCAGGTCTTCTTTGATGGATGAGCGGAGACCCAGGAGAATAGTGGGTAGTATCTCAACCCAGCGTTCTGTGGCATAGCAGCGAATGGCAGCCTTAAGACTTCTGTGAAATCGTTCAACAAGTCCATTCGATGCTGGATGGTATGGAGTCGTGTATATATGGTGGGTGCCAATGATTTTAGACAAACTTTCAAACAGCTGAGATTCAAATTGTCGTCCACGGTCTGTGGTGATCCGGAGAGGTACACCAAACCTGCAAATCCACTCAGAATAGAATTTGAAGGCAATAGTGTCAGCAGTTATGTCCTCTATTGGAAAGGCCTCTGGCCAACGTGTGAATCTGTCCATTAGTGTTAGGAGATACTGGCAGCCTTTCGATTGAGGGAGAGGACCCACTAAATCTAAATGGACATGCTCAAAGCGAGAACTTGGAGTGGCGAACTGACCTGGGCGACTGAATGTGTGCTTATGGACCTTGCTGCGCTGACACGGAATGCAGGAACGAGTCCACTTGGTAATGTCAGTTTGCATAGACGGTCAACAGAAACGTTGTTTTATCAGCTGCACTGTTGACTTGACACCAGGATGGGAGAGTCCATGAAGACTGTCAAAGATCTGGCGACGCATCACTAGGGGTACAAAAGGTCTGATTTTGTCAGTCGAGACATCACAATAAAGTTCAGACGAGGAACCACTTTCTACTGGAAACTTTTTAAGAACTAGATTGGATGCAGTAGGGTTTTGCAGTAGCTCACACAGTTCACTGTCACTCAGTTGTGCTTCAGCCATTGTTTGTAGACCGTGATCCAGGGATATTGCATTTATGCGGGAGAGTGCATCAGCAACACTGTTATCTTGCCCGCTGACTGTTGAATATCCGTCGGAAACTGAGCTATGAAATCAAGATGCCTAAGTTGTCGAGGAGTACACTTATCAGGTTTCTGTGCAAACGCAAAACACAGAGGTTTGTGGTCAGTGTATATAGTAAATGATCTAGCTTCAACCATGTATCTGAAGTACTTAATTGCCTCGTAAATAGCTAACAGCTCTCTATCATAAGCCGAATAGCTTTGCTGTGCAGAAGAAAGTTTTTTTGAAAAGAATGCAAGTGGCTGAAGACATTGTTCCGTTTTTTGGTGTAATGCTGCACCAATAGCTGTATCGGTGGCATCTGCATGCAACACTAATGTAGCAGTTGGATCAGGATGACATAGCATTGTGGCCCGAGAAAGTTTTTCTTTACAAGCTTCAAAAGCTTTTGTCGTAGCATCAGTCCAAGAAATTTCTCGTTTGTCATTCTTTTGATAATTTTGCAGCAAGTGATTTAGTGGCATTTGAATGGAAGCCATCTCAGGAAGAAAACGTCTGTAAAAATTTAAGGCACCTAAGAATCTGCGGAGTTCTTTCACTACTTTTGGTTGGGGAAAGTCTATAATTGCCTTAACTTTATCTGGAAGAGGTTTACAACCATGCTCAGAGACAAGGTGTCCAAGGAACTGGATTTCATCCTGGAAAAACTCACATTTAGATGGATCGATAGTCAAATTATATTTGTCAAGACGACTTAACACTTGCTGAAGGTGTGCTTCATGCTCAGCTGGAGATTTACTGGCAATCAAAATGTCATCCAGGTATGGAAAACAGAAATCAAGATCACAGAGAACTTCATGAATGTGCCTCTGAAATGTTTGGGCAGCATTCGACATCCCAAATGGCATAAAAACAAATTCGAATAAACCAAATGGGGTAGTAATGGCTGTTTTGGGAATATCAGTAGGATTTACAGGGATATGATGAAAAGCCCGCACAATATCTACTTTTGAGAAAATTTTAGCTCCATGCAAATTATGAGTAAAATCTTGAATGTGGGGTATAGGATATTTATCAGGACGTGTTATCTTATTAAGTGCTCTGTAATCCCCGGTGGGATGCCAGTCACCTGAACTCTTACGAACAAGGTGCAAAGGAGATGCCCAATTAGATTTAGATGGCCGACAGATACCCTGTTCTAACATAAATTGGAACTCCCGTTTAGCTGCAGCAAGTTGTGCAGGGTGAAGTCTTCGCGGTTTGCTAAAAACAGGTGGGCCAGAAGTTTCAACGAAATGGTAAGTATTATGAGGAATTTTGCTGTTAAAAGGGCGGGGACGTGTAAGGTTAGGAAATTGGTTTAGAATTTTATGAACGGTTGAATCCTTACAGATACTTTTGACAGATGAAAATATACCCTTTATAAATTGGCCTTTGCTAGTTAATTTCGTTAGTGGATCGATAAGACAGTGGTTTTTAAGATCAATTAATAAACCGAAATGAGCTAAAAAATCTGATCCAATAATAGGACGCTTAACATCTGCCAACGTAAATTCCCACTTGAAGCTACGTCTAAGGTTTAGCTCAACTTCAACAAGTTTTTGCCCATAAGTGGATATCTTAGTATTGTTGGCAGCAAAAAGACAAAAAGTTGATGGGTTTGATTTGGTGGTGTTGCGAATTACAGAGACATCTGCACCTGAATCAATTAAATAATTTGTCTTAATGGCTGGATCATAAATACATAAGCGACTATTGTGTGGAGGTTGTGTGCAATCACATGCCGCTACTGTGATGCACTCGTGTCGTTTCCCGTTTGGGAAAATGAACATGGCTTTGTACATTTTCTAGCTTGAGGGCCAAAACGTGTATGATAGTAACAAATATCGGCATTATGTCTCCGGCCGTTTGAGAAACTGCGGTTTCTATAAAAATTGCCTCCTCTGCTACGATGTGGAGAACGAGAGCGATTCTCGGACAAAGATACTGTTAATGCTTCAACCTTTTTTGACAATTCAGAAACCTGAAGACGTAGAATTTTTATCTCGTTGAACTCTGACATTGCAGCTATTACATGATCATTGTGGGGGGTGCTGATTTCGGACACTTTATCTGCCAGGACGGCAAGTTTGTTCAATTCATCACCCCCTACTGCTAAAACCGCTTGAATATTACTTGGCAGGCGTTGTAGCCAAAGAGTTCTTAGAAAATCGTCTGTAACTTGGCCGGAGGCAAGGTCCTTCATCTTTCTGAGCAACACACTTGGTTTCTGGTCCCCAAGTGTGATCTCTTGCAGGAGCGCCTTCGTTTTTTGGGCAGTAGAGTTTTCAAAAATTGTTAGTAACTTGTCTTTTAGCGTAGTAAAAGAGTTTACCTCGGGCGGTGTGAATATAAGATCACTAACAACGGACAGGATATCAGTATCTAAAATGTTGATTAGATAATTATATTTAGTTTTTTCATCAACGATTTTATTAAGTGTGAATGCCGAATCAAGTTGCGCGAAAAATAGTTTGATATTGTGCTTAGAAAACGTTGGCATTTTTGCCTGCACGGCAAGAACTAATAATAGTTCTTGATCGACAGACATATCTTTATTTCACTTTTGAAGGCCAACAAAATAAGGAAATAAAAATTACTAGGTGTGATAAGAATGATTAAAATTAATATACATTTATATTACACAATAAAGTTGTTCCGATTACGATACGATTTACAACACGAGAAGGGAAAAAAATAAATATTTACATATCAAGGTGCAAGTACAAAACAAAAAAATAAAAATGATCTAACAGATATTAGGTTACAATTAATTTCTTAGTAGAAGTAATACTTGCGATTGACACAAAACGGGGAACAGCCATTACCAGAAGAAAAAAATTATATATATAAAAAAAACTGTAACCATACCTGGAGACAGCGTATTTATTTACAAGGTTAGCGTTTTATAATTAAGCAAATACGAGGCATAATGACATGTTGCGAACTTATCATCGAATTGGAGATCTTGAAAGCACGTTTCTTGAGGTTAGGCCTAAGTAGCCATGAGGCTGATCGATCACGCTGTTTTTTTTAATTTTTCGATGAAACGCGTTCAGAGTCCGTGGTCACCACTGTACATTTTAGGTGAGAATGTAACTTAATTACTTTAAATGATAAAATCAGAAGGTTAATAATAACTAATAATATTTATTAACATCTTGGAAAATACGCGCAAACGACATTCACGGAAAGGCAAGCCACAATAACACCCGTGGACTGTTGCCAAATTACAAAGAGAAAAGTTCTTGTGATGATATCAGTTCAGTTCAGATTCAGCCAAAAACGGCTATTGCATGTTGCCACATTTTTGTTTCTGCAAAAGCAATGAATGTGCATTTGTAGTGTTATTTTATCTTCAGGTCTGAAGAGGATAAGAAAATCGATTTATGCCAAAATAGTTACTTTTTAAATAGTTGCGATTTTAAAATTTTATACGATGTCTCGGTCCTATAAATTTTGTTGAAAATGTTTGTCTCTGCTCTTACAAATACATTAATAAAATTTAATTAATCTATAATCAAAACTTACCAAATTATGATTATTAGAATCTGATGAAATTTTGGCGTTTTCTGTCGCTGCAGCAGAGGAAATGTGTTTTCAGTGCCATAAAACGCTGAAAATTCATGAAATTAAAAGTATCGTAACTAGGTAATTTTATGTCTTGTAAAAACTGGATTTTTATTATGTAAACATATTTCAATGGTGTAGATTCGAACGTAAAATAATGGCGATACATACACGGAAAAAACTGTTTGGTTGTGATAGCCAAATTTATTTGATTACACCGTCTGGTTAATTCCAGTAGTTGTCTGGACTAATATTTTTTTTGTGTCAAGTACAACTGTTAGTTTGATTGATCCAAATAATTTAGTTAGTTTATTTAGTTGAATGTGCTAAATGCTTTCCTAACCGCGCAATTGCTGCACTAAGACGATCAGAGCAAGATAGATGCAAGAATTATTAGAGATTATTATATTTTCAACTAACCCGTTAATTCTCCGTCAACCTGAACCGCGAGTTAAGTGCTTAACTCTCGGTTACACTTGAAATACAATTCATCGTTGCCGAAATGCGAGAATAAATCGAAACTAAAGTTACGTTACCCTAGAGGTCTGCACGGGCCGAAATTTCCATGCCTGGGCCCGGCCCGACTCATAGAAATAAAAATTCTGCCCTGTCCGGCCCGATACAAAAATTAAAAGATGGGCCCGGCACGGTAAAAAGCTTAAAAGTTCGGCTCGGCCCGTACAAAAAAATATTAGTCCGGCCCGGTAAAAAGGTTAAAATTTCGGCCCGAGCCCGGCCCGGAAATAGTTAAAATCTCGGCCCGAGCCCGGCCCGGAAATAGTTAAAATCTCGGCCCAAGCCCGGCCCGGAAATAGTTAAAATCTCGGCCCGAGCCCAGCTCGAGTGAATTTCTACAAAACATTGATTTTTACGTCGATTTGGTTAAAAATTTGTCTCGTACGAGGAGTTAGTTCTGACCAAAAATATTTATCTTAACTTTTTTTATTCATGTTTATAATCTTCATCTATGTAGAAATTCCGCAGTCTGCGATGTTTATTTTTTCAATGAATCTCTATTCCTTGTATGTAAATACTTCAGTTATCATTAATATTGTTAATCGATACTCCATGTATTGAAATGTTAAAAATCTGAAAAATGCTATACAGTAAAATCTTCTAAGACGGAATTACGTAGAAAAGAAAGAAAATGCGTCATAGACAAGTTCCCTTCTTAGCAAGTTCTAAATGTATTATATATTATTTTCTTACGTATATTAATTTTGAATGTATCAACACGTTTTTCAGTTTAAAACAGGGTTCCGTCATAGGCAGGTTCTTTTTCACACGTTTTACTATATTTTAATTTAGCAATCTTTTAATAAGCGTAGAAATCTACTATTCTTTAAAAAGAATAAATTTTAAGAAGACTAGGAATCAATCCAGTACCGGCTCTGCACAGAAAAAACAAGTTAGGCCCGACCCGAAAATAGCGGAGGCCATGCCCGGCCCGAGTGCCGTGAATGAAAATTGACCTGTACTCAGCCGCCCAGAGGTTATTCGACCACGCATGCGTATTCATTCCTCTCGCGAACGCACGCAACGAAGAGGAAGACGAACCTTCTCCCTTCCCTCTGCCTCTGATCGGTTTTAAAACATGGCGCGTGTGGATAACGTAACTGAAGAATAAGGTATGTTATTTGTTCTCTTTTATCCATTATCTATTATTTTTTCTGTTTGTATTTTGTGTTTGTGCAAGTCATTGAAATCATTATTAACATTGAATGTTTTATTTATATAGACCACTGTCTGTTTGATATTTCAATAGCTAGATATTTGTTTTGAATCTATGTAGTATTAACATGTCAATAGAATAATAAAAATAATGCGCGAACTTAATGTTGACTCTAAATTCTGTTAAAATCCAAAGATGTTATTTAATTAACTTGCTCAATTTCATTTTAAACGATTTCTTGTAATTTCTCTTTTTTTTCCCACTATATTATGTCCAACGCATACAGATGTTCTGTATGTGTTGCATTTCTGGAAGAAACGTGATTTTTATTATTTATAACATCTAAAAATTTCTCCGATTTCTTAGATGAGCAATGTCATATTTAAATTACAAGTGTTTCAGAATATTTTCCCCTCATAGGACATGTAATGTAACATATACCAAATTTGGCATCAAAACTGTATGTTCTTTACATCAGTATTATGATAAAATTGCCCTCAGATTCAAAAATATTTCAGGAAAATTTCAGACTCATGAGTATTTTGGAGTTTCATTTGCAAATTTTAAAGATGATGACTTTATTTGTTCAACTTATTAGCAATCCTCTATCTTAATCTGTTATCATTTAAAAAATATAGGTATTAGGGTAGATGTGCCAGTAATAGAAACCCTTAAGAAATTTCTTTTAAAATTATTTTTTTATTAATAATAATTATTATATTCCAGTTTTTTTTCAGTATTGTATTAACCTATCAAGAATATTTAACCATTCTTACAGTTTCATTTCTTAATATGAATTTAATTTTTCCTAATATGAAATTTAATTTTAAATAACAGAAATATATCAAAAGCCCAATTATGAGCATCCTCTGGCTCATTAATGGACACCCTCTGTTCCAGTAATGGACACCCCATAAAAAGCAATAAACATTATTGTTTTTATGACTATTTAGAACCAGAATTTAATGAAACAAAATAGTTATTTTCAAATAAATTTAACAATCAGGATACCAGTAATTAATAAAATATTTGTGTTAATCATTTACTGTTTCCATTGTTTACTGTTATTGTAATTATCAGAAGATAAATATTTTAATTATTTTAGATGGATAGTTTAAAATACTAAATATCAGCATACTAAATTCAATTACAGCTATCAAATTATTGAAACAGTGGGGGATTTAAAAGCGAATAAAAAAAAAAAAAACTTTTGTAATATTAGTGTTTAGTTTTGTCTTACTATTTTTAACATTCGATCTTCCAGGGATTACTTGATATATCATTTATCATAATTAATATTACAAATATGAAAGAAATGATGTTGTGAGTTGAAAATTTTAAATACTAAACAAAATAATTTCAAAATAAAATTATAGAACTGATGTTTGAGGCCACTGATCTGTAGATTTACTAGTTTCATGAATATTACTTATAGCTTTCATGAATATTACATTTTTTTCAGAAGTGAATAAGGAAACATTTAAGACAGAAAATAGATTTTTAATAGCTTCTGTAACTTAATTGTTTTTACTTAAACGGAGAGGGATTAAGCCCTATGAGCCCCTTCTTTAACTGTGCTCTTAAACAATATTTTCTGCTTCCTAGCTGGTTTGATTGACAGATTATAAAATATGCTAGGTACATATACATAATTGAAATTTTATTAATCACATAAAATAACTTAGGTACTTTTCGATTAGCCGGACGCCAGTGTTATATATACATATATAAAAACATAAATATATGTATATATATATACTTGCATATGTAAACATATATTGCGTATGTACACACACATACATATATGCATATACATATGTATGCGTATGTACACACACATACATATATGCATATACATATGTAATGTACACATCTGCATGTCTATATAAGACTGGCGCCCAGCTAACCGAAAAATACCATAACTTAAAAGCAGCTTATAAAAGTTTTGGTGTTATTTCACTTTGATAAGTATAATTTAAAAATTAAATTTGATTATTTAGGTTTGCAGTTAAGTCAAAATATTTTATGCACTATAAACAATACTGAAATTGCATTTTTAGCTAAAATCTTAAAAATAAATGAAGTTTTGTAAATGGCCGTCAGTATATAAAATTATAAGTTTTCTATTGCTACTCAAACAAAAACATTCAAATTTTACAAGAAAATAAATAATATATATTAATTAATTAAACGAAGCCAGCTCTTAGCCTCCTCATTAAGATTTTCACAGAAAAACAGCAAAACTTTGAATCATTATTTCTGCTTCCTGATTGGTTTGATTAAGAGTGTCAACAATAACCTAGTTTTATAAAACATGCAAAGGGGAATTATAAAAAAAGTAATTAAAGCTAAATATTTATTAGTTATTTTTTTATGAACCAAAAACATCAAGGGGTGTTCATTACTGGCACATCTACCCTATATTTTTTTTATAATTTTTCTATTTTGTTTTGTAAATGTTTTGTTTGACAATGTTACTTGCAAATTTGCATTATTATCTTATTTTGGAAGTAAAGGGGAAATAAAGAGGAAGTAAATTAATAAAAAATAAATTTATATTGTATTCCGAATACTTGATAGGGGACCAATGTGCCCCAGTGGGTGGACTAGTGTACCCCCTTTCTTGGGCACACTGGTCTACTTATGAACGTTTACAAATAACTTTTTTTTTTCTTTTTTAATGTATTTTAAACACTAGCCTGAAAAAATTAGAGGCATGTAAAAATGTTTAAGGAATGTTAAAGAATATTTTCAAATGGATTGTACTTTCCGTTAAAGAGAAAAAAAATTAAACTGTAAAAGTGGTCTACTGTACCTCAGTCTCCCCTATGCTTTATCAATGAATATTATATTCTATTCCTATGTTACATCATATTAATTGTATAGTTATATGCATATAAACAGTCGGTGGGAAAAATGGACGACTCTGACTCTTTCGCTCAAAAATGGGCTTGACTCCGACTCTGCAGCCCTGTGTATAAATACTTCTTTTAATATAATGAAGGCGGGGGAAAAAGGGTATGTTGGTAGGTCACTCTTAATATTTTTGGCATCATTGTTGGTGCAGTGAATATGACCTGGCCAGGTTATACATAAGTATTGGAATTTGTGTTAGAAATAGCCCATGTAATTCTTTTGGAAGCTATTATTCACAAGATTTTGATTAGATTCTCATTCATGGCAGCATATGTGTTAATTTCTCATATGCATAGAATTTATCGTTTATTTAGAGAGACAAAAGAATTTGGCTACAATTGCAAGAAAGTTAACCTTAAAACTTCACCATTTGCCCCGAGATAAGTCAGGGGTAAAAGCACCGTTTCCCTATACCTGTCGCCGGTGAAGTGGTTAATTAAACTATTGAAGTCTATGAACAATAATTCCAGGAAGTGTGTATTGTTTCAGTTGTGTATGCATTATTAAACTTAACTATTTTTTAAATATTACTTGATGTGTATAAATATAAATTTTATAAATCATATACATGATTGCACAAAAGTTTTCAAGTATACTTTCGTTCATTAACGCAAATTGTTGATTGGAAATTTTAAACTTTGTTATGCGTTTAACTGAACTAACTTTTAATATACTATGTATAATGCATTTAAAACCATACATAAGGTATCAGGATTCGGGAAAAAATATTCTGATATTTTTTCAATTACTGATGGTGATATCAGAAATTAAATTTTGAAATGTTTTATGCATTTTCCAAATCATAAAATGTAGATATATTTCATCTATAAACTGTAAAGTTTTGTTACTGTATTCTGATTGTGTTGAAAATGGAAAGTATTTCAGAATTTGTTAGACGCAGGATTTTTTGTTCTTGTTTTTATTAAACAGGCATTTATGGAGGAGTTCCTTCTATTAAATCAAATTTTGTGAGGTGCCCTAAATTTTGTCTGGATAATCTCCTGATATATTTTTAACGTAATACATATTACTACTATTCTGAATTATTAATAACCAAATCTAGGAAATTTATCTTTTATGCATTCCCGAAAACAGACCAAGTTATGAAAAATAATAATTAAAATTTATAGATAGTATCAGGGGTCGATCCAGACAAAATTTGGGGCCTATTTAGGGCCCTTTCACAAAAATCTATTTAATAAAATAGGCTCCTTCACAAAAATAAATTTAATAAAATGGGCCCCTTCACAAAAATAAATTTAATAAAATGGGCCCCTTCACAAAAATAAATTTAATAAAATGGGTCCCTTCACAAAAATGAACTTAATAAAACAGGCTCCTTCATAAAATTCCTTTTAATAAAATAGGCCCCCTACGTAACATTCTTTGTTATAAAAACTGTTTTAAAATGTGTAATTTGTAAATAAAACCAGGTCACAAAAAACAAACTTTAGCAAGGGGATTTAAAGAATTTTTTGTTCATAAATTCTTGTTTCGAATTTAAGTAACTGGATTTCAACTTTCTTTACAAAATGTTATTTTTCACAAAAATATAATACAATTCACAAAATTAACTTCTACTTTTCACAAAATGGGCCCCAAGAATAAAAACCTGCATCGACACCTGATTATAAAATACAAATAAGTGTACCATTACCGCTTATAGGTGTGTCTGTATACAACATGGTATAATACATTAAAAAGTCCTTCAAAACCAAAATTGTTTCAACTGAACTAGAAGACGCATAGAGATACGACAACAATTTTAATTGTCCACTGACGATTGCCGAGATAGTTCGATTGAATATGTTTTTGTTTTAAAGGATTTTTTAATACATTTTAAATGTTTATATTATGTTGTGCGCACATATAAACAGTACTGGTAAATTTATTTGTACTTTTTCTATAAATTTTAATTACTAAATAAATGAATTTAACACTAGTTTTAATTTTAGCATTTAAAAATTTTATTTAAAAATATAATTGTAACATGAATTATGCGATTGTACTCTAAATTTTAATATACCTTATTTCATGCCAATAAAGATTTTTATTGTATAGCTAAATTTCCTGGTCTAACAAAGCGCTGTTTATTGTACTCATGTAGAGATCTTGTCTCCAGGAAGAATAGATGCTGAGTGCTACCATGACAGCATATTGGTCGTAAAAATTCAGGAGCCATTCTTCCAATGATACCACTTATTAGGAGACAATGGTTATTGATGTCAAAGTTACCTACTGACACCATTAACACAGCCAAATTCAGCAGAAGAAATTAGGTAAGTGCATCTTCTTTCTGCTAAAGAAAACAAAATTGTTTTTTGAAAGATGGTCTATTTGATAAGTTATCGTTGGATTTAAATGTCAGGGTTATTATCTATTTTCCCGTTGACCACTTTATATAAAAAATAACCGTTACTAAAAATACATAAAATGTGATATGACATTCGTTACATATTCATGATTTTCAGTCAATAATATATTTATAATATAACATGATATAACATTTACATTTTACAACAATGATAAACAGCTGCTAATAACCATAAACTTGCAATCAACTTGTATACCAGACTTAGGGCTCGGGCTCATTTAATCTGAAATTGACAATTTTATTTATTCTCTTGTGCTTTTGCTATTTCTGTTATGCTATTTCAAAAAAAAATTTGTGGTATTTGCACATTTATGCCTGACTTTGACAGTGAGCTGTTGATATGGCGCCATCAGGGTACTTTTCAGTTGGAATGTTTATTGTTATTTTTGTAGAGATCCGACAGGAAATGAACATTCTCTTTTGTTTTTAATCAACCAGTATTAGCTTAAGGTTTGCAAATTTTTAATCTTCTATTGTGTGTGTGTCATAATCACTCTTTATATGAAAATAATACTAGTGATTTTATAAAATTTTCATCCTGAATTCTGACTTTCACATTCATAAGTCACTTTCATTTGTAAGTAAACATAATTAGCATGTATTGTTATTGTGATGGAAAACAATCAAGCAGTGTTTCCTCTTTTCTTATAAAAGTGCCAGATATTTCAAATAACGGTGTTAAATTTTTAATTTAAGCTAATTTTCAATGACACAAGAATTACAAAAGATTGTTTTGAGGAAGGAATGGATTATAATTTAAGATGTATGCCTTTTATAGGAAATAGAAAAACATTGTTTTATTCTATGTCATATAAAAAATAATTTCTGCAAATGTCATTCATTTTTTCATAAAATGCACTTCATTAATGTATCCATAAAATTTGCTTGTCGGGGAGAAAAATATGAGAATCTTTTTAAGCAAGTATATTTTTATTAAACTTCTCTTTTGATAAGACTGGATGTAAATTTCATAACATTAAGTATGAGCTGGGGATTAACAGTTACTTCCATGTAAGAAGTTTTTAAAAAGAGATATACAGTGTGGAACCATTTATCCGGAAACCAGTTAACCGGAAAACCAGTTATCCGGAATGATATTTCTGATAAACTGATTTTAGAATCTTTGCAGAAAAAGGTGTCATACACTGCCAGTTTGACATAGGCTTTGCTTGAAACAATTGTATAATTTGATGACAACATCTAGTATTTGAAATGAAAACATATTTAGTTGTATTTTAGATGTTTTAATTTTTATGCAGAGGAAACAGGAGAATTTTTGTTCCTAAGGGATTCCCATAAATTTCCTTCTTTTAAACTCTGGTTAACTTTTGATCTTTCTTGCATTGATTTTTAATCCAAGTAATCTAATAATTTAAAATCAGAAATAATATCACAACAACACATATTCCACAAACCTTATCAAATGGATGCTGCTTTAATGCACAACCAGTTAACCGGAAAAACCAGTTATCCGGAATACATCTGACCCCAAGCATTCCGGATAAATGGTTCTGTACTGTATTACATTTAGAATAACTTTTAAATATTGTGCTTTTTTTTACTGTATACGTTCCAGCGTTCGAAATCCTTGGTGGTCCGCTGGTCCCAGACCACTAAAAATTCAATCTGACCACTAATTTAAAAAATCGTGGCAAACATCAATGTGATATATATATATTCCTTTTTTTTAACAATTCCGCGGAAATCGCCGATCGATTAAAAGAAAAACAAGAAAAGTTGATACCCGCAAAAAGGCGGAAAAGTGGCATCCCTGCACATATTTGCAAAGAAAAATTAAAAATTCCTTAATTATTAAAAAGAGATACACACTCAATTATAATAAATTCCATCTGAGTATATATGCATCAAGTAATCTAATATGAGATACCTACAGCATGAAATTTTGATGGATTATCTCCAGTTTAGTAAATAAATCATAACTTTCAACATTCAGTAACACCCTTGTATTAGCACATGCATAAAAATGATACTTTTGAATATTTCTACTAAAGGGATCATTTATAAAATGGTGTTAAAAGTTTGCCTAAAACTATTTCCAAAACAGCACAGTTACATAAAGATAATTAATTGTAAGCAATACTTCAAAATTGAATGTATAACACACTTCTATGAAAAGACAAAGATATACTTAATTCTTTTTGGCTGATAAATGAGAATGCATAATTTTGGTACTTTTCGGTTAGCCGGTCGCCAGTGTTATATATACATACATATATGCAAATATACATATATATACACATGTTGTATATATACACATATATATATGTAATTATATATGTATATATACATTAGGGTGGAACTGAAAAACGAAGTTTCGAATTTTATATTCTAATAGTGATTATTTTTTTCCTTTTTAACTCCATAAAAAGAAAATTTTTTTCTTTTAATTTTAAAATGATATGTTCCGGTTCCTCAAAGCGCCTGATTTTCCCTAAAAAACGAAAAAAAGCCAATAATTGCATGAAAAGTTTTTTAAGCTTATTGTTAAATTTATATTATGCAAAATTAAATGAATTAAGTGTTAATGTCCTATAATAAAGAGAATAATTTAGTTTGAGTGCCTTAGAATTGTTAGCCCCACTTTATTTGACTTTTGTAGAAGCCAGCGTCGTGGGCGTCGGCTTTCATTGTCTCTGATTTATTTGGCTGCGACACATAACAAGTTAGTCCGATTTAACGTGTGTTAACAGTTTCTTTAATTATTTTTCAATAAACATCCGGTGTCAAAAGTGACAAAGCCTGTTAACGTACCTAAATCTAGATAATTGTTGAGGTGTCCTGTATTTCGTGAACCAAAACAATTAACATTAGACTGTCATCTTTGACGAACATATGAAGATGTTATGAGACATTATTTTTGGGTTCAATTTAACTTAAAATCTGACAGCTGGAATCTGGTACATACTATTTCTAAAATATCTAAATCTGTTGATGATACAATTAAAAGTGTATTGCTGAGACCTTCAATTCCAACAGTTTCTGATACACAAATCATAAAAAATGATTAGAGACTAGCGCGAGAAATGTCAAAATTTGAAGAAAAATATTAAGATTAGAAAGAATAATCCCACATCTAATATAAAATTGCAAAACGTTAGGTAATCCTGCAAAAAACATTTCTTTGTGTAAAAGTACTAAATATTATCGTGTATCAGAACAAGAACGTCACTTTCTCAAAGACCAAAGAGAGATGGGGTGATGGCAATAGGATCAATAGATATAAAAACTACAAAAAATTTGTAGCAAGACTGGAAAAGGAAATATCAAGAAAAATGTTATTTTAAAACAAAAAATAAATGATGTTTTGATTGAATGATCGTCAAGTGTAAAAAATAGTTCGGAAAGAAATAGTTCAATCGGTTGTTTTTCTAAACCTGAATTTGATAATCAACAAGGTGAAAGAACCGGAGTATTAGACAGAACTGGAAATATTGCAAATGGCACCTTAGAAGATATGGGTATTTCTGATGATAATAAACTGCAAATATTATTGCAAATGGCACCTTAGAAGATATGGGTATTTCTGATGATAATAAAGAAAAGGTAACTGAAAGAAGGACTTGAAGACGACAAAGAGAAAAAAAAAGGAAGAATTTGAAAGAACAGAAAGACGAAATAAGTTAATTTTAGAGTTTAGTATTTTGATGGCAGAAAGGATTGTGATAACTATGCAACTATGATAACTGAAGCAGGGGAAAAAAAGTATAACTAAGAATGATTAAAGACGAACACCTGGTCTTAGTTCAAAAACCAGGATAAAAATATATTGGTCATATTTCATTGACATCTTTTTGTTATATTAATATAGCCACTGCAATTTTGGTGTATTTTCAAAATAATAATACAGACATTTCAAGTTTGAAAGTTATTGGGTGAAACAGAAACGCCTTTAATGCAGGATGCAAATCTGGAGTTGTTAAAACATCGGAAGCAATATACTTAGCAATATAATACCCTAAAAACTTTATAATGGATAATTTGATTATTACATGCAAATGAACTTTTTTCTTAGATACTTATTTCAACATATTGCTGGAAAAACTACGGGTACAAAAGGATTTTCAGGACCAGAAGGAAAGCGACTTGAGAAAATGCGAACATATTGAAATTATAGACTATAAAAACATTCATCCTATCTTGACGAACTTAAAAAAAGTACAAACAGGGGTTACACCTGAATTTTAGATTTTCCTTGTCATACTCAAACAGTGGAAACGTGTGTCAAAATTGTCCCGCGAGCTTCGTCAACCGTCTTTAAATATTAAGCAAAAGATGGCTTAATCTTGGGAAAGTTGAATTCTCACATGTAATCACAAAGTTTGCCTAAAAAGACAGAGGGTGAATATCCAATTGAATTAATCCATAACAAAGATAGGTAAGGAGGGTGGAAGTCGATATTTAACCACCTCCTCGTGGTGACTTCAGGATAGTATTTGCTAAATAAAAGTAGATATGAGCTAACAGCTAGGTTGTTTACTTTAAGTTACTTTATACTGAAATTTCAAAACTTTGACCTCCTTGAGGAACCGGAAAACAACGTAATTTAAAAAAACCTTTTCAGACAAAAGTTTAGACATCCAAAAAGGTAAAAAGTTTTCACTATTACACATTAAAACAAAAAAGTTTTTTTTTTACCCTATACTTAAGTTCCACCCTAATATGCATATATATGTACATATGACACTGGCGCCCGGCTAATAGAAAAGTACCATAATTTATTTTTCGTGCTCGGATAAAAATGAAAACAATTGGCTTTGAATGAAATAAAAAAAATAAGCAGAAACGGTTGCAAAAGAGAAATTTATTTAATATTACATTATTATTTAACACTCACAAAAAATTTTCATAAATTACTGATATGAATAATTTACTTTTCGATGGCTGTTACAATTGAATATACCTTTTACAATCCCTAACTTACATTTATTGGCAACAGTGAAAGGATGTGAGTTAAACGTTACGACCAAAATAAAATCAACATAAACATTTTGCAAAGACGGGCACGATTGGACGAGGGAAACAACTCCCGCATACGTCACGCCCCGACAACGTCTCAGACAGATTGTTTTTAGAAGAGGAAACACTGAATTATTAAAATTCAAATCATCATCTTTTAAATCTGCAAAACAAACGTACAACTTTTTCAAGTTCTGCCCATGATTCCGTATTGCTTGAAATAGCCCGGAACCGATCCATGTTTCTCCCAGATCCAATACCTCTAACTGACTCAGAAAAGAACTATCACCTTCAAATACAGAATCATCGACATTTGTGTTTGATGAACGCAGTTGCTTCAAGTGAGGCATCCTTGAGAATGGAAGCTTATTAAAACCTCCAAGGCAAGACCAGGAGAGATCCAAAACTTCAATTTTAGAAGTTCCGCCAAATTCTTCTTTTGGAATACAGTTAGTAAATACTGAACAATCAAATATCAAAATCTTCACGTCCTGTAAAAAGTGAATACACAAATCTAAAACTGAAGGAAGATTCTCTGATAATAGAGCATTCCCTAAAATTAACATTTCGAGACGAGGACACCTTTCTTGCAGCCCAAGAGAAAGTTCTTTAAAATTCAATCCTTCAGTCGAAGCATCACGATGCCTGAAACGTAATCTTATGCGAGTGACACAAGGTGGTAGCATTTTGAGGAAACATCGGGTTACATTATTATGGGATTCCTGACAGCTGTGAAAAACCACGTTCACCTTTTTCCACAGAGCCGGGCTCCTTGTCAGCACATTCCACGTTCTGCACACTCTGTAATAATAAAAAAGAAACTATAAACATGAATATGCCTATTTGTACCTATACTTTATACTGTAATTTGAGATGTTAGATTGCATTGCACTATCTTGAAAACAAGAGAAATAAATGATATTTACAATCTGCAGAAGATGTTCACACATTTTTGTAATGATCTTAAATCAAGAAATATATAAACAAGTATAAGAATTTCGTTTTATAATATGTTCAATCTCTTTTGCTGAACTATCCTATTATATCTTGATTTCCAAGATAACAGCTTTCTTAAAATATCAGGGTTGTTTTAGTTCCATTTCTCGACCACAATCTTCCAGATTCCATCCAATGTTTTGGGATGGTTTTGGGGATTTATAAGTATAAAGAGTTGTTTTAAAAGTCGAAATACACAGCACTCCGTACGTAACATGTCAGGAAACTTGGGCGGGATACATTTAATTAGAGTAACTCCAATTCTCGTTTCATGTGTCATTTCTTACTAAAATAAAGCAGAAGATTTAGCGGTATAGCGCATAACCTTATCCTGATGGAATTTAACACAACGAAGATAGATTGGGTAAAGTGATAGAACGTCTTCTTTGAAAACAGATATTAAAAAACATTTCTGATAGTAACCAAAGTTAATTTTAATATCCGTCTGAAATCCATTTTCTTATTTTTAGAACACTGACAAGTACACCGGAAACATTTAAAAGTTAAATTCAACAAATTGAATGCACCGCGAAGTGGGAAGTGTAGGGCCAAGTCTCTGAATACATCGGACAACTGCTGCAACTTTGAGCTTACTATTCTTTTCAGTCAAATACAAACTTAGGTATTTCCTCCCTTTTTTAGAATTCCGTACTTAAAAGGTAAAAACCATTATAAGATCACTTCTGTGTCTGTCTGTCCGTCTGTCACAGCCACTTTACTCGTAAACTATGGAACGTGGAAATTTAGCAGGAAATTTATAGCGATGCCCTAGGTCACATACTTTTTATGAAAAGCGTATTTTTCCGTTGCACACAAATTTCGATTTGCGGGAATTTAGAAAAGGTGTTGAGGAGCGCTGTAGGTATCTATCGCAGTACAAGTATAAAAGCATTATTGATAATTATTTTCAAAAAAAAATTGTCAATAATTTGCCGAGATATTAACCCTTAAGGACACGGACGGTTTGGACATACATAATGACAGGGGCGCCGCGCCGTACTCTATGTACCATCGGAAAGCGTATGTAACAACTTTAATGATATATTTGTGTAATGGAATGCCCAATAGTAGTATACAAGCAACAAATGTTAAACTGCTAAAAACAAACTAATTTAATTAATATTAATCACATAATTACTATGGGATTCGCGACTAGTTTGCATAGAGGGTCTCTTTCAGTACGCCACCCGTGTCTTTAAAGGTTAATTAAAAACCTGTCTGGAAAAACGCGGCATAGAGCAAGGCGGCGTTGCGACTTTGCGACCTCTTTCGAAGTGCACTGAGCACAATGCCAAGTTTAAACTTTGAACAAGGGTTTTGTTTTAGCTACACTGTCAAAAAATATTACTACGCTGAATTTAGTTTTATGAAATGCTAAACGAAATTTAAATGTGTACTACTTTTATTGTCCCGAATTAAGTTAATCATAAACAGATTACCATAAGATTAAAAAAAAGAGTTATACACAATAACAATATTTGATATTATTTAGGCTTCATATCTCTTTGAACTTTTACGGTATATCCATTTATACTTTTCTAGTATATACAGCTATACCCAACCCTACGTTGTAAAGTTTTTTACAAAGTCTTATTCTTTTAGCAGCAATTTTTTTAATAGTAGTTTCTAATTAATATATTTATTGTACGGAACCCTCTGAACTTGAGTTATACTCGCACTTGACCGTTTATTTTATTGATTATGTCACTTATTTTACCTGGCACTTCTTTTAAAAGTTGAATAATTGTTTTGAACAGAGTTTTGTATTTCACTTTGTAAAGTGCACAAACACCTTCAAGCCTTTGTTTATTTTACAGCAACATCTTAAAGGAAAGATTTTCAGTGGTGCAGACGATAATCAAACCCTGTTCCGATTGATGCCATGTAGGGTTTTTTTTTTTTTTTCATTTAAATTTAGATTATTGAGAAAGTCAGAATCATTAGAAAAATATGCGATCATCCGCTCTATATATTATTTCCATTAAGATTCTGATACTGAATATTTAAAAGTTATATTTTACAAATCTATATACTAGAAGGGATTAAGAGAACGGAGCAATTTTTACTTTCTTCTATCTTTACAAGAAGAAAGTATTGGATTCGTGAAAATTTTCGACTTTCGGTTTTCGACGGATTTACACGTTTTAGGGGTCAGAGAACCCGAAAAACATGTTTTTACAAAATGTCTGTCTGTGAGTCTGTCCGTCTTTCTGTCTGTACGTGACACAAATTTTGTGGGCGCTCTATCTCAAGAACTAATGCACGGAATTTAATGAAAATTTATATTCAGTTAGTCCCTGATATAAATTGGTGCTGATTAGTTTTTCGTGTAAATCGCTCAACAGGTGGCGCTGCTATGCAGCCTTTTTCACGATTTCCGCAATAGTTCAATCTCCAGAACTAATGCACGGATTTTCATTATACTTCAGATTCCGTGAGCCCTTGACATGAATGGAAGTTTTGTACATTTTGGTGTAAATCGCTCAACAGGTGGCGCTGCTATACTGCATTTTTTACAATTTCCGCAATAGCTCTATCTCAACAACTAATGCTTGGATTTTCAACAAACTTCAGATTCAAGTATACTTTGATATGAATTAGTGCTATTTGTGTTTTGGTGCAAATCGCTCAACAGGTGGCACTGCTATGCTGCACTTTTCAAAATTAGCTGTATCTCAAGAACTAATGCAACAATTTTCACCAAACTTCAGAATCAGTTAATCCTTGATATTAATTGACATTTTGGTGTAAATCGCTCAACAGGTGGCGCTGTTATACAGCATTTTTCACGATTTCTGCAATAGCTCTATCTCAAGAACTAATGGACACATTTTCATCAAACTTCAGATTCAGTTACTCTTTGATATGAAATGATGCTGACTACGTGTTGGTGAATATCGCCCAATAGGTGGCGTTACTGTGCTGCATTTTGCACTATTTCCTCAATAGCTCTATCTCAAGAACTAATGCACGAATTTTCATCAAACTTCAGATTCAAGTACACCTTGATAAATGTTGATGCTGATTTTGTGGTTGTGTAAATCGCTCAGCAGGTGGAGCTGTTAGGCTGCATTTGTCATGATTTTCGCAATAGCTCTATCTCAAGAACTAATGCACGGATTTTCCTCAAACTTCATATTTAATTAGACATTGACATAAGTTGATGATAATTAGGTTCTGGAGTAAATCACCCAATAGGTGGCGCTGCTATGCTGCATTTTAATGGGTTTACACGATTTCAGGGACAGTAATATCTCAAGAACTAATACACGGAATTTGATCTTTTTAGAATCCTCATGATGAGTATAGATGCACTGTGATAATGAATTTTGAAGTATTGGGAAGTATGAGATAGAAGAAAGTTTTGCGATGGCCACAACATACTAGTTTATAAAAGTAGCGAATTCATAGGTAGGAAGAATTTTTTATGGAACTTTAATTACCTTGGCAACGTGACCTGCTTAAGAAAGGGTTGTTATGGTCTGAAAATTATTGCAAACACAATCCTTCTGTTTGAAAATTCAGAAATATTTTTGTTGTGTGGGAAAATATCAATTTTTGTAACTCTGCAAGCCTCAGGATAAGAGCATGCAAACCACTTTTTGACTTTATAAAAAAATGTTTTATTGAAAAGTAGAGAATTAAATAACTAGACACATGTAACAATTGAAAATTTTTAAACTTTTAAGTTTTCCAGTATTATACATTTATGCATGAAATTTTCAGGTATCCAAGTAACTAATTATGTTGTTATTTATCAGGTATTCAAATATAAAAAAAATGATTAGTAGATTTTTTATATAAATGTGGCAGTCCTTTAACTATAATTAAAGAGTAACTTAAGGCAACCCTTTTGTGTAACTTATAGCTACACATTTCTCATAAGTTTTAAAATTATTTCGAAAAAATTTTCACGGATGTTTCAATTATAGAAGAATTTCGAGGACATTGCTTGAGATCAGAATAAAAATATTTGAAAATTTTAATCATGCACTGATTATAATGTTTGTGTAAATGTATTTTGATTTGAGAACAGTTTTAAATGAAGTACACGTGAAAATGAATAAGTAACACAATTTTCCAATTACTCAGTAACCATCTTATTATTCTAGTAATTCCAGATTGGCTATAATTTGCAAAAAAAAAAAAAAAAAAAAAATAGTTTTATTAAGGGATTTTCTCATCAAAATAGTTAAAATTTCTCAAAATTTTAAACTTGTGCAATTGTACTGCTATGGATGAAAAGTTAAAATTTTAGTAGTTCAGTCACGAAATGAAAACAATTCTAACAAGTGGGTGAGTGTGATTGAAGACCGCACGAAGGGTACCGTTTAATAACAGTTTACTCTTTAATTAAAAATTTTAATCTTTAATTAATAAATCAAAATCGTTGATTTATAATCCTTAACTCTTTTCAATAAAAGCATAGATGGCTGCACTATTAAATTTAATTTTAAAATTATTAAAATTGGAAGGTTTTTTTATAATCAAATTTAAAATATTCGAGAACTGCTTTTCAGACAATTGCAACAGCATATGTTTATATATCTGAAAATCCCATTTAAGCATGATTTAATTTTAGCTGAAAAAGAGAAACCCTGAAATAACAAAATATGAAATTTCTTTTAATTAAATCCATCGGACAATAAAATGTATCAATTTCAAATTTCCCAATTTCTCAAAGAAAAAAAAAAAAAAAAAAAAAAAAAAAAAAAAAAAAAAAAAAAAAACCCGAAAATTTTGTAATATTCTAATATCAGATAAGGAACTCGATTCCGCGGAAAAAAATTCCATCAACAACTCCGTGGTTTGATCCGAGAACTTTTTTATTAGCAGGTAAATGCTTTAGCATAGAGCCATTTAGACTACATAAAAGAGATTGAAATTAAAGCTCTGTTTTAAAATCTAAATCGCAAAAATGGTCGGACGTCATTAAATTAATTCCGTTAATTATAATAATATCAGACGTTTTCAAAATTTTATGATTTGTCGTGTGATCGGAGGTATTCAGCTATAAGTATGCAAAATTTCAAGTCTCTAACTCACACATTTTCAGAGAACGAAGTTTGTGATGGACAAAGAAACAGACAGATGAGTGAGACGAATAGGGTTTCGTCAGATGAACGAAATCCTAAAAATAACCATTTATTTTTTTTTTCATTTTTACGTGCGTTCGTAATTATATAAATACATAGCACCTATAGTTGTCGTTCAGTCCGTCTGTCCGCATATAACAGAGCAAAAACTACCCAACCGAATGGTCTGAAATTTTAAATATATAATTCTTGGAAAATTTTGTCGAGTCATTTCAAATTTTATGGAAATCAGATGTATAGTTTAATTACAAGGAATGTCAAAAGTTTTCCGTTACATTACGGCCAAT
Organism: Maratus speciosus; assembly: GCA_963932465.1. NCBI lineage: Eukaryota > Metazoa > Arthropoda > Arachnida > Araneae > Salticidae > Maratus > Maratus speciosus. Next base: position 99,213 of record CAWVRF010000067.1, on the reverse strand, counting down.
GGGAAAAAATTATTGCAAGCGCATTTTAATGATGTTACAGCCTTTCGAACAGAATGAAATTTATATGCACTTATGAAGTGCACTAAAATATAGATTCAGTACAATATGTGGTGCAAAAAAATATTTATAAAACTATTTATAGTACGAACGCACCTCATTTGCCACGTTTGACGAGCAATTTCCAACTTATTTTCTTCTAGGGCCTATCTTTAAAAAGAAGGCAAATTATTTTTTATACAATAGTAAACCTTCTAACTGACACAATAAAAACATTTCTAAATTCTTGAATTAGCTCAAATGCAGATGATTACATCGATAAAAACTCTAAAAATTGTTTCTTTAAATGATGAACATAAATGTTTCTTCTGAATTGTTTTTTAGTGTAATTTTTACACTGTTTATTATAACTATTTAATGTTATAATACATAGATTCAGTGTATTTGTAAACAAATCTTTTTTGATTGTCAAAATAGGCTATTTTTTTTACATTATTGCTCATATTTTCAAATTTTATCAAACCTTTTTCACACAGTGCGGGCGAAAGAACCATTTTGATTTTTTATACATTTTTTGGTTAAAGCTACAAAGACTTTCTAAGCTTTAAGATAAATTTTTTAACTCAGTTATCTTATAGTTGGGAAAAACTTTTACATTTGCAATTTTTTGTACTGATTATCATAATTTATTTATTTATTATACACAGAAAAAAAGAAGATATCATTTGGTTTTGATAGATGTTTATGTTAAGAGTTTAGGATTTATAAAACATTAAAATAAAATTAGTACATGAATTTCCCAGTACTTGAAATGAAACATTTTCTTTAGTGAGATAATAAATTATATTTTTACTAGGGGTCTCTGCCCCTTGCAAGCTACGCTCGCCAACCCCCCGTACAGACACCGCAGAATCTAAAAGCACACTAATCTGATCGGTTTTAAAAATATTAGAGAAGATTGAATTATACTGATAAAAGCTCTGCAGATCTCCCTGTAAATAGGTTTCCATTCAATTCCCTTTTACTGCAAAAATTTAAGGTCGGATCAGTTGCTGTTAAGACATCCAATGGTTGTTTTTGTATTTGATTAAAGAGGATCAGTTAAACATTTGAAAATAATCTAAAATAAAATGAATTAAGTGTACAGAGTCTTTGTCTCCCGGTATTTTAAAACAATTTCTATAAAAATAGCCTAAGTCTTGTGACTATCATCAACAGTTCCGGGCAAACCACTTCGCTTTTTATATCCCAGGTGCCATTTTAGTACTTTAATGTTAGCCAGGTACAGGTGATAAGTCGCCAAATATTATTCTATCGTCATCATTTCATCTATATTATAATGGTCCAAGTTATGTAACTGCCAGAAATAAATAAGGTCTGATCCCTTCGCTTTTCATATGAAAGTTTGGCCCAGATATCATATACGGCCCCATATTAGCGCGATTTTTTTCCGACACCAATTTGGGGAAAACATCTACAGCATAAACAACAACATCCAGCTTACCATATCAAGCAAAATAACAATACTTTGACGCCAGTTAAGTACCCGTTGCGTATATGACATTGGCGTCAGAAAAAAATCGCGCCAATATGGGGCCGTATATGACATCTGTGCCGAAAGTTTTCAATTTTGATAAAAAATCAAATTTTTTTTTCGAGTAAAACTACATAAAAGTTGTCATGATCGCAAAGAATTCTTGGTACTGTTACGCTAGCCGGGTGCAAATCTCGCCAATAGCTTTTTTTCAACTCGCCAGTTAGCATTCTTTGTATTTTGCGTGTGGTAAAAGTTGAAATTAAATGTCATGGTTTGTTGAATTATTTAATATTTGGCCAGATGTCGTATGCGCACCGGGTTTGGCGTGATTTTCTTTTACGAAAATTTGGCGAAAACCTCGTCTACGAATATCAGTTACATATGTATTTTTGGTAGTACTTAGTTATCCCGTCGATCAAAAATCTATCACCAAACTATAAGATTAAATGCCAATAATGGTTGATCGTAAATGTCACATTCACTTGAACTTAAGCAAATTACACGTGTTTACGTCATCAAGTGAATTTTATTTCGACGTTTTATTTGTATTTTATTAATGTTATACTATTTTATTTTTTCTTTCGTTATTTAAAATAAAAATTATGTCAATTTGTATAATTTGGCGAGTGGTTTGGCGAATTATATAATTTGGCGAAATTGTCGATGGAATAACTAAGTAGTACCGTATTTTTTAATTATTTTCATTATTTTTAAAAGAAATAACCAAAAATATAATCAACGGTACTTTTCCGCTATACGAACACCATTGTCGCCAAACGACAATGTAAATATGTAACTATATTTGGCACAGATGGCATATTGGCGCGATTTTTTTCTGACGCCAATGTCATATACGCACCGGGTACTTAACTGGCGCCAAATTGTCGTTATTTTGCTTTATATCTTGTATATATGCCAGTATCTTGCCATATGACATCTGTGCCTTTATTTGTTCTTTCGTTACTTAAAATAAAAAATTTGTCAATTTATGTAATTTGGCGAGTGATTTGGTGATTTATATAATTTCGCAAAATTGGTCCACGGGATAACTAAGTAGTACCAAATATATTTATTTACATTTATTTATTTATTACATTTTATTTACATACATTTTGGCATGGTGTCCGTATAACGGAAAAGTATTTAATTAACTATAGAACAAAACTATATAAGTTTAAAAAGAAAATAAAAGTAAATAAACATTTATTATTAAACTAGCAGGCTATGTCCGCTACGCTGGTCTGTTTATCCAAACGAACCTTGAATCAAACAAAATGTATCTATCAATGAATTTGACATTGTGATTTAAGCAATATGGAACATTACCTGGAATGTCCTTTCGCATTACTGAAAACGATATGAATGCCATTGTGCTATTATATTTTCTAATGAGCAGACAAAATTTCAGCTATTAAGGTCCAACTCTTCACTGTAAAAAGAAGGACTAAAAGACGGAGATTCTACTGGCAAACGGAAAATTTTCCGTAAAAATATGCATTTCTGGAATTTATGGGGAGAAAATTTCCGTTAAAATACAAAAATAGTACTGGCGTCTCGATTGGCAGTAAAATCTCCGTCTTTTAGTCCGTTTTTTACAGTGTTTTAGCTGATCAATCGCAGTAAGATTCAGTAAAGAAAGATAGTGCACTTGCAATATAATAAACAACATCTGATAAAATATTTAACTAATAATGCAAAACTAGTTGGATGTGCCAATCCCAAAACTTTCTTCTATCATAAACATATTAATATTTTAAAAAGTAGTTACACATGTTAATACTTCAATATTATTAGTTCAATACTATACCAACTTTGATTTTTATCTTAAATTTTTGCTTCAGACAATTAAACGGACTAAAAACGAGTTAATCTATATGATGATATTTGTTAAAATTAATAGCTTTTCCCTATTCTGTTTTTATCAGTTGTTTGCGAATAGCCGGCTTAGCAGGAAGGGAGTTCCCACCGCTGCACAACATAACTACGAAAAATCAAGAAAAGTATACAAAAATCGCTATCACAGAGCCTCTTTACCGCGCAATATTTCCAAATTCAAGGAGGACCTGTTGGCCATATCCAAAATTATGCACAAAAAATTTGGTTCAATTGTAGCCCCCCCCCCCCCCCTCTTCCGGCAAATTTTTTCAAATTCAGGGAGGACTTGCTTGCCATAGCAAGAAACATACACAAAATATTTGGTTCAATTCTATGCATAAATTCATACACTTATTGATGGTGCAATAATAAAAATGGCGCAGACATCGCAATTATAGCGCCCCCTTCTGGCGGAATTTTTTCAAGTTCAGGGAGGACCTACCGACCATACCCTTACACATACACAAAAGATTTGGTTCAATTTTATGAATAATTTTATGCAGTTTTCGATGGTACAATAATGAAAATGGCAAATTGCTATTACAGCGCCCCCTTCGGCAGAATTCTTTCAAATTCAGGGAGAACTTGATTGCCACAGCCAGAAACATGCACAAAAAATTTGGTTCAATTCTATGCATAACTTCATACACTTTTCGATGGTAGAATAATGAAAATCGTACAGACATCGTAATTATAGCGCCCCCTCCCGGCGGAATTTCTCCAAATTCTAGGAGGACCTTCGTACCATGACCAAAAACAAACACAAAAAATTTGGTTCAGTTCTATGCATAACTTCATACGCTTTTCGATGGTACAATATTCAAAATGGCACAAAAATCGCTATTACAGCGTCCCCTACCGGCGAATATTTTCCAAATTAAGGAAGAACCTGCTTGCCATAGCCAAGAACTTTATAAATTTTTTGGTTCAATTCTATGCATAACTTCATACACTTTTCGATGGTACAATATTCAAAATTGCACAAAAATCGCTGTTACAGTGCCCCCTACCGGCGAATTTTTTCCAAATTCAGGGAGGACCTAGTTGCCATAATCAAAAACTCAAAATAAAAATTTGGTTCAATTGTATGCATAACTTCATACACTTTTGGATGGTACAATATTCAAAATCGCACAAAAATCGTTATTACAGCGCCCCCTACCGGCGAATTTTTCCCAAATTCAGGGAGAACCTGCTTGCCATAACCAAAAACTTAAAATAAAAATTTGGTTTAATTTCATTTATAACTTCATACACTTCTTGATGGTTCAATGGTACACGGCAGGACGGTTCAGCAGACAGACGGACATTTTCTATAAACATGTTTTTTGGGATCTCTGACCCCTAAAACGTGTAAATCCGTGGAAAACCAGAAGTCGAAAAAAATTTCGATTACAATATTTTCTTCTATTGAAGATAGAAGAAAGTAAACAGAAACTGGCAAAATCCATCCAGTAAAACTTTTTTTAAAGGCTGATATTTCATGTTGGGGTCCATTTGATTATAGAACTTTCCCCCATAATTCTATAACTAAGCAACGTAGAATGACATGGAATAAACTAACCCCTCCCCTCCCAAACATTGTCTAATCAACAAAGCAAGTATTATCAATATCCGCCATCTAGAACTTTTTGAAAAATCTAATCTTTCATAATCGTTTTCACATGATTATGGAACTTTCTGTCATTGCTTTATGGCTAAACCACGTATAGCAATATGCAAAATACTAAAACCATATCTGAATAGGCATCTAACTAACAATGGAACTCCTGTCAAAATCTGTTCTGTAGCATTTTTAAAAAATGCTAAACTTTCATAATCGGGTCAAACTGATTATAGACCTTTCCACCACATCTCTATTATTAAGCAATGCAGAACGGTACAGTATATACTATAATCCTGCCTCAAAAATTATCTAGCTAACAGTGTAAGTTCAATCGAAATCCAATCGGCAGAATCTTTTAAAAAAGCTAATATTTCATAATCGGTTTCGTCTGATTATTAACATTAAAACATAATTCTATGTCAAAGCAACGTAGAACGATATGTTATATGCTAATATATTCCCTGAAAAATTATCTATCATTTTAATTCTCATCAAAATCCATTCAGCAGAGCACAAGTTATATGCAGCCGGGACGAATTTCCCATTTGCATTTTACATTCGTATATATAGCAGCTGAAGTAGATAGATAGATAAGAATATTGATACTTAAAATTTATGAAACTGCACGTTATTTCTCGTTCCCTCTGCTGAATAATTTTAAAAACATTTCAATCGGCGAGTATTGAGATGTACGATCATGTCTTACACAACTGTATTTGATTTTGTACAAAACATTCTCGGTAAGATGAGCCAATTTGGTGTGGGTTCCGATCACAGAATTTTAGTCATCTCTTTTTTTAAATTATTTTTTTAAAAATGGTATTTTACTGTCTCAGTGGTAGCTTGAAGGTATATACCAGTTACTTTATTCTGTATTACAATATTGTGTATCACTATATATTGCAGCCTCCATGCTGCAATCTAAAAGTTCAGTACTTTTCCGCATATCATCGTCATTGTCGCCAAGGATAATAGTTGGCACAAAACGAAGAAAAAATAATAATAATAACACTGTTGGCCGAAAGTAATCAATTAAAAAATATAACATTTAAAAATTACAGTTTTTCGACTACTATTTTGTTAAATCAATATAAATATATACTGAAAATAAAAGCATAAATAAATATTATAAAATAATATTTTGTTTTTTCAAAATCGCCATTTAATCTACGCACATGAGATTCTAAGAGTCTCTTAGCACTGCAGCAAACATTTCCACTTTTTAATCAGCGAAAAATGAAGTTATAACTTAATTTTACTTAATAATTAAAAATGCTTTCAATTCAAACTAGTTGGATGTGCCAATCCCAAAACTTTCTTCTATCTTATACATAATATTTCAAAAACTAGTTACACATGTTAATACTTCAATATTTTTCGTTCAATACTATACCAACTTTGATTTTCATCTTAAATTTCTGCTTCAGTCAATTAAACGGACTAAAAACGAGTTAATCAATATCATGATATTTGTTAAAATCAATAGTTTTCCGTTATTCTGTTGTATATCGGCTTTTCGCGAATAGTCGGCTTAACAGGATGGAAAGTTCCCGCCGCTTCATCGAACTATGAAAAATCCAGAAAATTACACAAAAATCGTTATTATATTGCCCCCTTTCGGCGGAATATTTCCAAATTCAGGGAGGACATTCTTGCCATGGCCAAAAGCATACATAAAAAATTTGGTTCAATTCTTTTGGTTCAATTCATAACTTCATACACTTTTTGATCGTACAGTATTCAAAATCGCACAAAAATCGCCATTACAGTGCCCCCTACCGGCGATTTTTTTCCAAATTCTGGGAGGATCTGCTTGCCATAGCCAAAAAATTAATAAAAATTTGGTTCAATTCTACGCATAATTTCATACACTTTTTGATCGTAAAATATTCAAAATCGCACAAAAATCGCTATTACAGCGCCCCATACCGGCAAATTTTTTCCAAATTCTGAGAGGATCTGCTTGCTATAGCCAAAAACTTGAAATAAAAATTTGAATCAATTCTATGTATAACTTCATACTCTTTTCGATGGTAGAATATTCAAAATCGCACAAAAATCGCTATAACAGCACCCACTAACGGCGACTTTTTTCAAAATTCAGGGAGGACCTGCTTGCCATAGCCAAAAACTCAAAATAAAGATTTGGTTTAATTCTATGCATAACTTCATACACTTTTTGATCGTACAATATTCAAAATCGCACAAAAATCGCTATTACAGTGCCCCCTACCGGCGAGTTTTTTCCAAATTCTGGGAGGATCTGCTTGCCATAGCGAAAAAATTAATAAAAATTTGGTTCAATTCTACGCATAACTTCATACACTTTTTGATCGTAAAATATTCAAAATCGCACAAAAATCGCTATTACAGCGCCCCATACCGGCAAATTTTTTCCAAATTCTGAGAGGATCTGCTTGCTATAGCCAAAAACTTCAAATAAAAATTTGGATCAATTCTATGTATAACTTCATACACTTTTCGATGGTAGAATATTCAAAATCGCTATAACAGCGCCCACTAGCGGCAACTTTTTTCAAAATTCAGGGAGGACCTGCTTGCCATAGTTAAAAACTCAAAATAAAGATTTGGTTCAATTCTATGCATAACTTCATACACTTTTTGATCGTACAATATTCAAAATCGCACAAAAATCGCTGTTACAGTGCCCCCTACCGGCGAATTTTTTCCAAATTCTGGGAGGATCTGCTTGCCATAGCCAAAAACTTAATATAAAAACTTGGTTCAATTCTATGCATAACTTCATACACTTTTTTATCGTACAATATTCAAAATCGCTATTACAGCGCCCCCTACCGGCAATTTTTTTCCAAATTCTTTGAGGACCTGCTTGCGATAGCCAAAAACTTAAAATAAAAATTTGGTTCAATTCTATGCATAACTTCATACACTTTTGGATGGTACAATATTCAAAATCGCACAAAAATCGCTATTACAGCGCCCCCTACCGGCAATTTTTTTCCAAATTCTTTGAGGACCTGCTTGCCATAGCCAAAAACTTAAAATAAAAATTTGGTTCAATTCTATGCATAACTTCATACACTTTTGGGTGGTACAATATTCAAAATAGCACAAAAATCGCTATTACAGCGCTCCCTACCGGCGAATTTTTATCCAAATTCTGGGAGGACCTGCTTGCGATAGCCAAAAACTTAAAATAAAAATTTGGTTCAATTCTATGCATAACTTCATACACTTTTGGATGGTACAATATTCAAAATCGCACAAAAATCGCTATTACAGCGCCCTCTACAGGCGAATTTTTTCCAAATTCAGGGAGGATCTGCTTGCCATAACCAAAAACTTAAAATAAAAATTTGGTTCAATTCTATGCATAACTTCATACACTTTTTGATGGTACAATGGCGACAGACAGACGGACACACGAACAGACAGACATTTTCTATAAACATGTTTTTTGGGATCTCTGACCCCTAAAACGCTTAAATCCGTCGAAAACCGGAAGTCGAAAAAAATTTCGATTACAATACTTTCTTCTGTTGAAGATAGAAGAAAGTGAAAATATTAAATAAAACATTTTGTATGGTTACGATTAAATAATAATTAAAGCATATATATATATATATATATATATATATATATATATATTCGCGATCAATAAATAGCAAGCCACAATGTGTGGCACGGTTTGCAATAAAAATTTGGTACTTTTCCACTATAGGCGCATTGGCGTTTTTTTGAACAGCTTGGCGCAATTCGGGCATCAGAAAGTGAGATTTGTTGCCAAACGAAATAAGCAGTTAAGAAAATTAACTTGATGAAATTTCTTGTTTGCTTACATATGTATTTAAAGTAAATGTATATTATTATTGTTTTTTATATACAAATTACTTATGTTACTATATAAAATTAGATAAATAGCATCTTTATGTTTGATAAATTGTATATACATTGAAAAAAATGCTTGTGTATATGAAAAGGAACAGTGAATAGGTTGCCAGAAAATATGTTGCCAAATTTCCTTTTGCGCCAAGGCTGTTTTTTCTATTCCGCCAAGATCCTTATACTCGAAAAGTACCAAAAAATCTTTGCACGTTTAGGACTGAAATAAATGGCGCAATAGCATACATTTTGGTATGGTGTTGGTATAAAGTAAAAGTAGCAAAATGTCTCCAAAAAACTATCTGTTAAATTATGTCAATTCTCTGTAAATTCGGTTATGGATAAGGTCTGCTTTAAAAGCACAGACCTCATTTCCTAAGTTAATTATGCACCAAAGCACGCCCTGTAACAAACGCCAATTGTCTGTAGACCCAATTATGTAATTTATCGGTAACAAACACGTCAATTGTCTGTGGACGCGATTACGTAATTTATCTCCTTAATTAAGAAATACTTTACAAACTACATCAACTTTCCCATTTTTCTGAATTTAAGATCAATGATTACTGTCAGATGTTAATATGTTTATCATTGTCGCGATATTTTAGTTTGACCTACGAAATATCATTATAATAATCAATATTAGCATTATTTATGATATTTTTAACTGCCCTAGGAAATGCGTTTTTTTTTTACCACTAATAATTTTCTAAACACTATTCCCGTGATAAGTTGCTTCAACATTCTCAAGGAAAAGCGGTACTTTTATGTTAGCGGGCTGCATGAGATTAATAACCAAATATTTTCCCCATCGCCATTCGTTTAAAAAATATAAGCCTCTGCCGCGATGCCACGCTTATGCATTTTTGGCTTAAAATTAAATTGTTTGGCAATAAAATGAAATCGTAACTAAGCATACAATATGTAACTCACAACTACCACCATTTTTAAAATTACATCTGATAGTTTTTTTCTGTAAGCCACATGATGGATGAGTTAGATAAAAATAAAAGAAAAAAATAAAAAAACAAAAGTGTCACTAAGATATTATCTTATCAAATTTTCTGATGCATTTTTCTTAACCTGACGCAAGAGATAAATTGCCAAATATAGTTTAAAGCTGCAATCTTCCATATTAAATAAATTTTTAAGCATTACGAACACTGCCTTTCATGTTTAAATTAAATATTTTCGCGTTTTAACATTATACACTCGTCAAAACTGTTTTTCTTTTTATCTTCATATTATCTTTTTTTGCCTTTAAAATAAAATTAGTAACAGTTTTTCCCCCTGAGATGTACTGTCTTTTCAATTCATTTATCAAAGAAATTCATCGCCAATCAAATAATGGTAACTCTTTTGCCCAAACTAACAAAACTTTCCATCATAATTCTATAATTAATCTATATAGAGCGATGTGTTGTAGCTTAAAACCTTCCCTGAAACGAAACCTATCTAACAGTATAAGTTCTGTCAAAATCCATGTAGTAGAACTCAAAATCTAGGCGTTCAGAACGAAATTTCCGTTTGGATTTTATATATATAATAGATAAACAACAATATAGCCGGGTTAGCATGTCAATCAAAATAATGTCATTTTGGCGCCAAATAGATACCCCGGTGCGAATATGAAATATGTGCCTAATATTTTTTTTCATTCGGTTAAAAAAAAAAAAGAAAGAAGTGAAATCCATCAATTTTAAAGGTTTCAGTTTTAAATGAAAGTTTTATATTTTAACTAAAATGAATGAAAGGATTATATTTTAAATAAAATTTTAAAAAAAATGCGACGGGAAAAATGTTTAGCGATGTATCACCTGCATCCCACTAACATAAAAATACTGAGTTCTTGATTTCTCTATTAGAATGATTCGATTTGGTCAAAGAATGTTAAAGCAAATTGAATTATGAATAAAAGTAAGATGATACATTTCTTAGCACACATTTAAGCGAGGCCAAACTGGTCACCAAATTAGTTTAAAATTATAACCTTTTCTAAAGTATGAAAAAAATATCTGTTACGATTAAAATTTGAGTTGCCATCATTAGAGAAAAGTATTTAAAGTTAGAAAAAAAATTACTATCAAAAAGTAAAGTATATTTCAGACGTATAAATATTTAACTGTAGCATAAATTTTTATTATCCTATTTTTTAACTGGTTACATATTATACATTTAGTATTTTTTAAATAATTTTAATTTCATATGTTTAGTCAATAAACAGTTTTGTGATATACATCTACATGACTGATGCAGGAGGCTACACTTACAGTCTAATCTTTCCACAAATTTTCTTAGATTAGTCCCAGAGATGATTATTTTCCAATATTTAAAATTACGATAATTTTGAGATTTTTTTCCAAAAGTGAAATCCGTTATTATAAAATTCAGATTCTATACAAACTTTGCTTTTAAAAACAAATTATTATAGTGCTATAAACATACTAAATAGAAAAGTTAAACATTCCATCAAATAACTTAAATCGCTGTTACATTTATTAACAGTTTGATTCGACAATCATTATATAAAATCATCGACAATCATCAAAGTTTTTTTTTTAATTTCAGGATACCTAAACAAAAACAATTTGCTTCAACTTTATAAACACACATAAAAAAATGATAAGATATTGCTTCATTTAAACGTTATTCAAAACATTTAGTTAATAAAATGGAACAGAAAGAACACATGCCCTTCATTTCAAATACCATGCAACATATACAGTGTTTTGAAGATTTCTTTTCTCCAAAAATGAACTTTAATTGATCACTCATGTCATGAAGCATTAGTATGGATTTATGATAAAATAAGGTAATGAAAAACAAAATTTGTGGACATTTAATGTGGAAGCAAAAAATGGCCACTGCGGGTCATAACTGTTATATAACATTTATTGTATTTTTAAAAAATAAATATCTATAAATGTCTTATTTAATTTCTGTGCACTTGTACATTGGTATCCATTTTGAAATACAGTAGAACCTCGATTGTCCGAAGTCATTGGGACCGACCCTCTTTCGGAAAATCGAAATTTTCGGATAATCGAGAATGCTTCCATTTTAAGATTAAGGAGAAATATATGCGCTATTTCTTATTATGGTAACAAGTGAATTTTGAAATAAAGTACTTTTTACATATTTAACAAGGGTTTGAAACAATGTTTTTTTTTTTTTTTTTTTTTGTCGCAGTTTTGATTCCCTTTGCTTTAAAGCTCTATCACGAAGTTTTTAAATAATTAGTTCAACAGTATCACAGTCTTTGTGCTGCTCTAGCTATTCCAAACCTTTTTCAAAACATTCAAAAGCTTCAGAGTTAAGCTAATTTGTTCGTTTTCTTTGTTTCACTCCGCAGCTTATGGGAGCTCAAGTTAAATTCAAAGGCACTCTAAGAAAGGGAGGATCGAAAATATTTATATGTACTCGTAGTTTGGAAAGGACCGCTTGCACACAAGGAATATGATAAAAAAAAAGCTTTCCAAATGGATTTTGCACACAAGGAATGTGATAGTAAAAAAAAAAAAAGGCTTTAAAAATGGATTTCGGTTAACCGAGAGTTTCGGTTAAAAGAGTTTCGGATGAAAGAGGTTCTACTGTATTTGTTTTAAAAAAAAATACTTTCTGAACAACCATTCTTTTGATAATACTTGAATATGAAGGATATAAATGAATTTTACATACCGTGCGATTTGTCCCAGTTCATTATGGAGCAGAGAACTAAAAATGTTGATCAACATCTCTTCTGGCAAAGAATTAATATTCAAAGCCTCATCATTTGATTCCATAATCTAGAAATAAAATATCATGAGTGAATCATATATAAGATTCTTGCATTCAACATAACTACAAAAAGATGCAAGGTATTAGAAGAGATAAAAATATAGCTGAAATAAACCCAACTAGAACAACAATATTTCTCCATGTATAGTCCGAACATCCTGTGCACCAGTGATTATTTTGTGACCAAAGTGACCAAATATTTATCTATATTGCCCAATATTCCCCAATGTGGATCAATATTGGATCTGTAAGATAGGAATTTCTAAGTTCAAAGCCTTTAACTCTTTCGCGGATGGTGTCTTAAAAAAGGACACTTAATTTTTATTTTACTGGCACCAAGAACATTTAATTAAAATTTTTCTTTTATAATGTACGTGAAAATAAGCAAATTCGTATTTTCTAATAAGTTCGTTTATAAATTCTGGTGTCAGTCCATTATTTCATCAGTTTATAAACAGAATTACTCCATGCCGGTAAGGGTTAAAAAGGGACACTTAATTTTTATTTTACTGGTACCAAGAACATTTAATTAAAATTTTTCTTTTATAACATACTTTAAAATAAGCAAGTTTGTATTTTCTAATAAATTCTGCTGCCAGTCCATTATTTCATCAGTTTAAAAACAGAATTACTTTGTGTCGGAAAGGGTTAAGTTACATTTTATTTTTTCGAAAAGCAAAGGGCACAAAATAATTTTTTTTTTTAATTCTGTAAACCTACGAAAAAACTCATATCAATCAATATCGGTCACTCTCGTCAAACAACAACCACTAAAAGTAACATAACATGCTCTTTTTTTATCCGGTTCAGGATCATGGACATTTCATTTATTTATTTTTTATAAGCAAAACCCGTGAACTTGGATCCATCACATGCATCTGGTTAAATATTGACAAGTCTGTTATCGATTTGTCGTTATGAATTTTATTTTAGTAAACCTAAAGCAATCTGGAATAAGCTAACAATTTTCTTATCCATTTGATTCAGTGTTCGTACGGGTCCTGAAATTTCTAGATCAGGAAATTTATAGATACCAGTATTTTCTTATAGATTATCTCTCCTTAAATAAAGGGAAATTCTGTGCGTTTGAACTAGATTTATTTTTCTATAAAAAAAAATACTGATATTTCACCTGGAAAATAACGAACCCTGTGATTGTTTAAAAATTGATCTCTCTTAAAGGGCTAAATATGCACATTTTTGTTGTCATTCTTGAAGGAAATTAGAAAAATACATTTCTGTTTTTATGATATGTAGCATATTTATATACATACAAATTTATTATATTTCTTATTATTGAAAGCATACATTTTTTTCTCGTATTCTGGTACTTTAATGCTACAGGAAATTTCACATTATCATGGGAGACGGCAATTTCACGAGTGATGCAGCAAAGGCCAACATATATATCTAGTTTGAGATCAAGGGAAATGCAAAAACACCGCCATTTAATTTCTAAACAAATATGAAGCATATTGTTTTGATTTTTTTTCACAGCAGCCAAATGCCTTCTGTCTAAGTCTATACACTGAAATTTATGCATTTGTAAATGTAGTATATTCTGATGTCTGGAATTACATTTTTAAGAGAAGAGATGCATGTCCTACTGGTTAAATAACAAAAATCTTCCAAACCACTTGGACAATTAAAAAAATAATATATGATATTACCTGTTTTCTAAGAAAGTGAATAACATTTTCCATTAACACAGGAAAACTGTCATCCCTCACATAGTCTGGTGTTAAAGTGGGACTATTTTTCTACATTTATTAATATCTTAAATGGAAATGTTTTAATCATTTATGAGTAAAAAAGACCTATGCTCATTTAGGGATAAAATTCACTTATCGGCTCATAGTTACATTGTAGCAATAAATTATTTAGATAGAGTCATGGAAATGGGATTATTGGATATCTTTAAGCTTCTATGATTAGTTCACATGTATGTGACATCATTCTCCAGCTACTGGCTTTTTTTAATTGGTAGATCCACTTGTTTTCTCTTTGTGCTTTTTCGATTAAAAAAGTAGTTCAAAAGATTTTTAACAGTGTGTTATGGCGGAACAAGTGGAGGGGAGGAGCCTATTTTAGATGCTTGATTATTTATTTATAGTTACGAGATAGCAACGAATATGACCTTTTTCTTTTCAATAGAGAGTTTTAAAGATATTAAATTATGCAGGAGTGGTTACAGGGGATGGCAATTTCAAGGGAAGAAGGATAATTTATTTAATGATTATTCATTTATTTTCCCTACAGAGCAACAAATTGTTGATTTGTTTTACATAAAAATTCAAATTAAAAGATTTTAAAATTATTTGGGGGAGGGCAAAGGTTGATAGATAATTTAGATGGTTGGTAATTTTTTGAAATAAACGAATGTCACATTTTTTTTAATAAAGAGTTTTAAAGATTTTAAACTCTGTATGCTGTAAGGTGGAGATAGGGGAATTGATAATTTATTGTCACTAAAGAGCATTAAACAGGGAAGAAGAATTTACGTAACTTACAAATAAAAATTTAAAAAATATTTAAACTTTTTTTGTATGCTGAGTGGGGCAAAGCATAGGTTTTATAGGGAAGGGGGATTTAGAGGATTTTTTATTTATGAAAAACAAATATCACAAATTATGCAAAAAAAAAAAAAAAAAAAAAAAAGTTTTGAAGCTTTGAATTTCGGTTTATTGGATGGGAGCACAGAGAAATGGGAATTTGGGAGTAGGGGATGACATTTATAGGGTTGATTATTTATCGTCACTATAATGCAATAAATAGGACATAAGAGTTTTTTTTAGATAAAAATAAAGATGTAAAAGATACAGTAGACTCGCTCAAATCCGCACAGCTTGGGACCAGAGGTTGTGCAGATTTTAGAATTTTGCGGATTTCTGGTCATTGATTTGTTTACATTTTTTAAACGTTAATTTGATGGGTAGTTAAGCAAGGGAAATTATAATGAATGCTTACAATAAAGTGAAACATAAAAATAAGTAAAATATTAAAATAATTTATTAGTTTAAAAGTAAGTAATTATTAAAATAATTATGTAAAATAAAAATATTACGAATGAAATCGATTCCAAAAGTCCTATGCTGCCATCTAGTGATAGCAAGGAGAACAGTGTTAATGCTATTATCAGTTTTTATAGCTTATTGCGCTCACTGTAACTTTTTTCATTGGTTTTTAGAGTCCTGAATGCTTTTCTTATACTGCTTTGTATGTTTAGAAATAAATTTGTCTATAATTTTTAAAAAAAATTCCACGAACAATAATTTTAAAATAGTGTTCCGGTTCGTGGACTTTTCCATTTCGAACCCTGGAATTTTTGATATAGATATGCTAATTTACATCAAAATCAAAAGTAATGTAAATTTATTTAGTAATAAATCAGCTGTAATAGCCAAAAGAGAATGATTAACAAAAAATTTAGTAAAAAAAAACATTGCGGTAGTCGCCAATTTCGGCTCCATCTTGAATTTTGTTTCTGCAACTTAACTGTAAATTTCATTGTTTACATCTGAAAAATATGCGGATTTTAGGGTCGCAGATTTAAGGGAGTCTACTGTATTAAATTTCTTTGTATATTGGGGGAAGGTAAAAGAGGGCAAAGTGCAAATTTGAGAGATTAGGGATTACTTTAGATGATACTTTTTTTTATTAGTGAGAAACAGCAAAGGAGGGAGAAGCGTTAATGTGAAAGGTTAGGGGGTAATTTAGATGATATTTTATTTATTTTTATTAGTAAGCAATGACTGTTGCACATTGTTTTTTAACCCTCTAAATGGTGTGCCTGTATTTTTTTCTTTCCCCAAAACAAATTAAATCAGCTGTAGACAAAAATATTTTTAAAATTGGGTTTTAAGATATGTTTAAAATAAAGAGAAATGAAGTGTATTTTGAAACAAACAGGGAAATTTACATTTTCAAAAAAAATAAATAAAAAATCGTTAATAAAAAATTCTTCGCTTCGTCACTCCAATATAACATTTTTCATCCCCACTCTCGTTTTTTAGGTTGATTCTATATACGCCCGAAGTGGGGACGAAAAATGTTATATTGGAGTGATGAAGCGAAGAATAGCAACAAGTGTAAAAGAGCACAGGGAGGACATAAAGAGGGGAAGAGTAACAATAGCTTTAGCAAGGCTCAATGCAGAGGAAAAGCTGGAAATCGAATTTGAACATACTAAAAAGTTAGCAAATTATGAAAACTTTAATCATGCCCTAAAGAGAGAGGCTGTGGAGATTGTGAGTGAGAACAATGCGATCAACCGCATGGAACATGTGCTGGTGGAGCAAGGTTGGAGGGAGATGATTGCAAAAGGATACGAATATGGGAAGAAGAGGAAGGGGGATCCAAAGAGTGGCCCAGCGGAAAGAGAGTCCGAATCAGTAAGAAATTGAAAATGGTCCAGGAAGGACTGAAATATATATTTCATATTTTAAGCACCTTTTATGGTATTTGAAACAGAGTTTTAAAGATTTTATTAAATGTAATGAAAGACTGGTGTTTTATGATTATCTTATAGTTTATTTATTGATTCAACTATTGTTTATTTATCATTTAATTATTTTATTATTAATTTGTTTATTTTCTTTTCTAAATGTATATAAATTATTTTGTTGTATAGTTAATAATTAAACTATCATTTATTTATTATTATTTCCTTATTAAAATATCGAAAATGTTTCATTTATCACTTTATTTTAATTTCATATTGAAATAAAAAATAATGTGCTATTATAGCACGCGATATGCAACTGATATTCAAAAACGAGGTTTTCTTTTTGTTAAATTGGTGTAAAATAAAATCACGCCAAACCTATTGTGAATATGACATATGTGCCTGAAAAACCAATGCATAACAATTTTCATCACTTAAATCTGAATAAAAAGTTTCCCATTTTCTAAACTTTTCCAAATTACATGATCCTAAAGAAAGCAACGTTGAGGAGGGTTGAAATCTAAAATTTCATCATCATTAAGGTCAATACAGGCATAAAAGCTGTGTTACTAACAACTGCAATCTCCAAAATAATAATAATAATAATAAAGGTTCTTACTGGTTTAACATTATAGGCCAAATCTGTAAAATGAAAAGAATCGGACATTTTTGGTAATTAGAGAATCACCTAAATTTCTTAAAAAGGTTTAATTTCGATTTAATTAATATTCTTAGTCACATTTAATTACTACATGTTTATGCATTCTATGGAGTGTAAAGTGACGATCTGAATTTTTTACCAGTAATGTCTCGTTTGCTTAAAAATGTATTTTTGCAAATAATTTAAAAGAGTTATTTTGTTTTCGTAGGAATCTCATTTTTAAAAGTTAGGCCTAAATACATCCATAGGCCATCACGATGTTTTATATCTGAATAGTATATAGTATATTAAATATAAAAATATTTACATACATTCTTTCAAAGACATAAATAAGGTCAATCCCGTGTGAAGTTTGAGTTCAAAAGTCCAATTTAAATAGAAAAATTCTAAAACAAACGTACTGCGTAGTATCCAGTTTTGGAAAAAAATGTTCAAGTCCGACGCGATGAATTATGATGATGAACGATAGAAAGAAAATTTCGATTATTTTTGTCAAAAACTCAGTTTTTTGGCACCATAACACAGGAAATGAGCACAGCGTTGACATTAATAATCGAATATTTTCGAAAAGTGATTTGATATCATCGCGTCTATCAGAATTTTAATCGTAAATTGATATTATATGGCTTGTTTCATAAATTCGTGTGTGAATGTTTTATCGCCATTTTCACAAGGTATTTTTACTGTTACAACTCTTTAAAGAGTATTACTGAATCTGATTTGCTTTACTTCTTTTTTAATTCCCAATATGGCAAAGAAATATTTATTATTAGAAGAAAGTTCTGAGTTTTTGTGTAGTAGACTTAGGCCTAAATATCATCATAAGTATAATTTCGTTTGAAGGTAACTTATATAACTTTAGTTTGAAGATAAAGTTATGGTATTTATGTCTATCTATTTAATGTATTTTCTTAATACAATTTGAATATAAGATTTGTCCCTTTTAATGTCATTTTGCAGTAATGTAAATGTTAAAAATGTTAATTCTTTATGCAAAAGAAAATCATTTAAAAAAAAATCTATATAGTATTAGAGAGTATTTTTGCTGATTAAATTACATTTTTTTTATTATCATGTTAATATGTAAATTATTTGCATTCATTGCTCAGTTTCTTTTAATAAAATTTTAATATTTAGGGTAGATGCACCAGTTTTGGCCACATTGGATCAATTTGTCCAATATTTAGCCTGTGAATATAACTATATACTTGCTATATAACTTTGTTACATACATGGCTATGACTACTTTAGTTTAATTTATTTTTTTCTGATCGTTGGGTTTCTTAAAATGGCTGTTTAGTTGACTTGGGTGTTTTTTTAATATTTTTATGATAATGATTAGATTGATGGTAAATTTAATTTAAAGTGTATGGTGGATTGCAGAGTATTTCGGGGTGTACTATATATTTTGAAATATACCTTCATAATTAATCTCTTTTAAGTGTGGACAAAATGTGAGAAGTAAAAGTAAGTGAATTTTTATTTATTTTATTTTGAGTTTTCTGTAACAAATTTGTGTATTTTATAAATACACAAATGTGCAATTATATTGCAATCATAGAAATTTTAATGTATTGAACTAGAACGTTATAACTGGAATTATTGACAAATTTAAAAACAGAGTTATTTGATGAATTTAAATCAAGAGTTATTGAAAAATGTAAGTCCTAAAATATTGGCAAATTTAAAACCTGAGTTATTGACAAATTTGAAATTGAATTTCCTTTACAAATGCTGAAACATTGTTGTGGACACACAAAAAACGATAAAAATATTGAAAATCAAGAAAGAAAAAATTTATTTATACTAGGCAAACTGTTTTTAATCGAAATCCTTTTACGAATTGAAAAATTTGCCTCAGAATAAAATAAAATCAACAGGGTAGAATGATTTTATTAGTAAGTTCATGAAAAATCAACCATTTTTGCATTCAATGTTTATTTTGCAAATGAAATTTTTGTTGTAACTGTCTAATTAATTAATTGTCTGGTGTAACACAACCGATGTGAGTATAGATAATTTTGTTTTTCAGGTAACCATATTTTAGGTTGGTGAGTGTCATAAAATTTGCCAAGTTAGGTGTTTTGCTTGTTCTTGTATTCTGTAGAATTTTTTAAGTGTTATTTACTGTGTTGTTTTTAGAGTTGAGTAAGAGTTACTTTTGTTTAACAGATTGCCTCATCGTTTCACACTAGCACCGGTAACAGGTTTCAGTAACCTGTTATTTTTAGAATGCATAACTAATCACTGTGTATGGTGTCAACAGAAGTTTTAATTAGAAGTAATTTAAACAAAATGTTTGAAATAATTTTGGGACACAAGTATAGATGCTGTTTTCTGTTGAGATGAATTCACAGCATTAAAATCAGCTTGTAGTTAAAAACTTAATTTTTGCAAGACAAAAACTTACCTAGTTATGATACTTTGCATTTCATGCATTTTTAGCATTTTCTGCCACAAAAAACAGGTTTTTCCATTTATAGTGACTGAAACGTTGAAAATTCATGAAATTTTAAGTATCATAACTCAGTAAGTTTTTTCCATAGAAGAATAAATTTTTGCTGTTTTACTTGTTAGTACATGGAGAAATTTTTTTCTAAATGAAACATATAGGACACAGGTATTGTATATAATTTGTAATTTCTTAATTATTTAAAAAATAATTATTTTAATATAAATCAATTTGTATATGATGAAGAACAAATATTTAAAACATATTTGCAATTGGAACTATGCCTCTAAAACTAAATGTTTAGAAATTAACTTTTTGTAAATGATAATAAGAAATAACCTGCATAAAAGTAAACCTCATTTTAAGAACACATGATTTGTGAAAGAGAAAAAATTCATCTTCACTTCATTTCTACCTTGACTTCATTATCAACGCATATTCAAAGCTAATCCCACAAGAATATGAACATATTATTTATAATCTTTTAATCAAATGTAATTCATCCAAACAAATTTCGTACGTACAAGTACGTATTTCAAATTAATTATAATTGTATTAAAATTAGGTGTCTTCACAAATTATACAATGCTATTTTCTTTCTTTTTTTTTTCAATAAATATCACAAGAATAAAAATATTTTCCAGCTGTCACTTTCTAAAAACGCAATAATGGCAAAATAATGATAATAAACACTTTGTCAAAGAGCAAAAATTCTCGCATTAGAATCCCAACCCTCCCCCCACACATGCACACGCACACCACCATCACCACCCAAACACCATAAGTACATACAGTAGACTCCCTTAAATCCGCGACCCTAAAATCCGTGAACGCCTAAAATCCGCGTATTTTTCAGATGTAAACAATGAAATCTACAGCTAAGTTGCGGAAACAAATTCAAGATGGCGCCGAAATCAGCGACTACCGCAATGTTTTTTTTTACTAAATTTTTTGTTAATCATTCTCTTTTGGCTATTACAGCTGATTTATTACTAAATAAATTTACATTACTTTTGATTTTGATATAAATTAGCGTATCTATATAAAAAATTCCAGGGTTCGAAATGGAAAAATCCACGAACCGAAACGCTATTTTAAAATTATTTAAGAAGAATTTTTTTTTTTTTAATTATAGACAAATTTATTTCTAAACATACAGAGCAGTATAAGAAAAGCATGCAAGACTCTAAATAACAATGAAGAGAGTTACAGTGAGCGCAATAAGCTATATATACTGATATTAGCATTGACACTGTTATCCTTGTTATCACTAGATGGCAGCATAGGACTTTTAGAATCGAATTGAATCGATTTCATTCCTAATAATTTAATATTTTTCTAAATTTTTATTTTACATAAATACTTACTTTTAAACTAATAAATTATTTTAATATTTTACTTATTTTAATGTTTCACTTTATTGTAAGCATTCATTATAATTTCCCTTGCTTAACTACCAATGAAATTAATGTTTAAAAATGTAAACAAATCAATGACCAGAAATCCACAAAATTCTAAAATCCGCACAACCTCTGGTCTCAAGCTGTGCGGATTTGAGGGAGTCTACTGTAATAATATCCCACTTAAGTATTCAAATTCGAAGAAACCGCCATCTTTTTTCCCATCTAACTACACTAGCCAAAGGTTGTCTCCCATATGTTATAAAACAGCTTTTTAATCAACAACCAAATCCATAAATCGCTTTAATTCAACCCTTCCAATACAGATGAAATCATTTCAGATTTCACCCCCAAATAATTACTGCTCAATGCATTATTAAAATTATGACCAAAGATGGCTGACATTATCTCCTAGCTTCTTAATAACTTACAAACGCGATCGAGATCTTGTTTATCATGCTATTTTGTTGATCAATAAGATCCTGGCCCAAATAATATGCAAGTATTTATATTACATTGATACCTATTACTGATATAAATTACCAACTTGATGCTATGCATTTAGGGGAGACTGGTAATGAATAGGCCAATTTTTGGTTTGTAATTTTTGTAATTTTTTCTAATAATTTTTTTATGTTCAGAATTGGTTCTTCAGTTACTTTACTTATTTGGTTATATAAAAAAGTCATAAAAGTTGGATTAGAAAATGTCTATAATGAATGATAATAGAAAATAAAAATACAGAAATTTAGCCAATTCATCCCCAGCCACAGGTCTGAATGGGCCACTAAATGAATTCAATGAAAACTTGTGGAATTAATCTTTTATTCCCCAAATATGACAAAATGAATGGTACTTGACATGATAGGATCAAAGCACACTGAAATAGTAAGTAATACACAATGCTTATCAAAATTTATGAACTTCAAAAGTGATATTATTAAATCATATAATTGTAGCAGAAAAATGACAAAATAATGAGATTATAAGAAAGAAAGAACATAAAATATACATAAAAATAATAGATAATACACGTTATGATTTAACGAAATTTATATTTTTCAGAATTAATATTAAACGACATGGTTGTAACTGCCTATTAATTGACTATTTAGTGTAAATTTCTGGTATTATTTATTCTACCCATCAGATTCAGAATATAAACAATTATTCTAGTTTTATATCATATGGAAAAATACTGGTAGGTGTGGTCAACAACTGAACAGTTCACCTTAATCATTTATACAATTTAACTTATGTTTCTAATAAATAACTGATATTTCTTAGGGTGAAAATGTGCAAATTATTTTTTAGACATCACTATAAACCTATTCTAACTAGACAGTAATTTAATCTAAATCCATTACAGCCAGTTATGTTTCATATTAAAGAGAAAATCAGAAAAAAAAAAAAAAAAAACATGTTTTCATGATCAGGACAAAAGTGGCCCATTCATGACCGTGATATAGTGGCCCATTCAGCCCCACCTATACTTCTGGAATATATTCAGGTTTTTTTAATACATTAAATTCAAATAACATCTAAATATATCCTAAAATTAGTTTACAGATATGCAAAGACTTTTTAATGCACATATCTGCAATGAAATAATAGATACTTTCTAGCTTATTTATTTTACTGGAAAGGGGAAAAAATTTACTTTGCAATCAGATTCTTGACCATTCTACTATAGTGGGAAAATGGCTTCTCCCAAACAATGGAAAATTTGATGATTTTGGTAGAACAAATAGCTTCATCTATTGGTGGCATGTAAAATGATTTTATGCAAATACTTTTTCATATTTTGTTAATAGTCCATTCATCCCCATGGCCCATTCATTACCAGTCTCCCCTACTAAATGTCTGATAAATTATTGTTTTAGAATTAATATTGTATTGTTATCATTTCTTATACTATTTCTTATTCTTTCTAATTTATTACATTATTTACCAATTATTAATTTTACTAAACTAACATTATTTACAATTTCTAACAATGTTATGTACCTAACAAACATTATTTCAATTTACTGTTTTGACCATGATTGGCTACAATAAACAAGATTGGCAAGTGGCAACTGTTTTTGGCGATCTGTCTCTTGCCCCGGGTAATATGTAAGTAAGTACCTTGTGATCAATTTCAATCACGCCATTTTCAACACATTAACATACAAAAACAACTGAAATTTTTTAAAATATTAAAAACGACAAATGTAAGCTTTGAATAAAAAAAAAAAAATTAGAGTTTAAACATAGAAAATCAGATCATACAATTCAATAATAAAAAGAAAAGTGCCCAGTTAAACTGATGGCATTGAGCTCACAGGCTATTTACACTAATTATATTATTATACTCTTATTTCAAAGAATAATGCTCCATGAAAAATAAATAAAGGGGGGGGGGGATCGCCCTCCCCCCTGTTTCGCATCTTTATACTTAATCAATGAGCCTCCAAATCTTATCAGGGAAGGCCTTATCAGAATAAACTGGTATACCAAATTTGAAACAAATAGGTTAGAAAAACCCATTTATCTAAATTATGGTGTGTGTGTGTGTGTGTGGGGGGGGGTATTAGCCCTCCGTTCCTCCCTTTATACTTAACCAATGATCCTCCAAATCTTCTTAGGGAAGCGCCTTATCAGAATAAACTGGTATACCGAATTTGATGCATATCTGATAATTCTGCATGAAAAACCCATTTATCAAATTTAAAGGGGAGATTACACCCCCATAAACCAGGGTTGCAAAAAAGCCGGCTAAAATTTAAAAAAGCCAGGTCTGTGGCTTTTATTGGTTTTAACCGGCTTTTTTTGACCAAAATTGGCCTTTTTTGGCCATAATTGACTTTTATAAAGTGAAGCATTGTAATTATAAACTACACATTTTAAAGTGTTTTTAATTAGTTTTAATGACATTTAATTGATCTAGAGTTTAATAAGTAACCCAATTTCTGAATAATGAAGACATTAATACTGGAATAAAACTAGGTGGTTTTGCTAGTGATTTTTAGTCAGAATTGCAAATATGTTAGCTAAATTTTAAAAGGGCTATACCAACTGCTTTATCTGGTTTACACTGACTTTTAACTCCGCCTCCCTCCCCCTCGCCCAATTTTTTTCATTTTTACTGCTTTATAAAATAGAAGAGGACAATAGTTACATGTTTTATTACTTAATTAATTTTAAGAGCTATTAATATACACGTCATATTATTTCTAGTAAACATTCAAAATTATAGATAGTCATATAATAAAAACACCATTTCTCACTATTAAAATTATTATAAATAGCATCTGCATGAATATACTTAGCAACAAGATTTTCAAAATTTTATTTAGAGATTTATTTATTTTTTTACCTGTTTAAATGCTCTATTTTTTATACACTTATGTACCAAACTCTCCTCAAAAATTATATCCTTTCTAATTTCTCTTTTAACATGTATAACTTAATCTTTCCATGTGGACACATAAGAATGTTTCCATTTTGATGTGCTATGTTTTGTCATCGTTTAATTAAATATAATCTTTAAAATGTGTAGTATATGTGGAGCTATGTAATATAGAATTTCAAAACACCAGTTTGGTGTCTAACTTATATCCTTTTCAATATTTATAACTTTTTTTTTAGACATCACAGTTGCCTTCTAGAATTTATAAAAACTTATTTATTTGACAAAATTTAATAGAAATTTATAATTTTTTTAGTAGAAAATATTTATAAGTATATTAAAAATTAATTAATCTAAATTTAAAACGAATTAGCTGTAAACCAACTTTTTAAAATAAAAACCAGCTTTTTTCAATAAAAGCCATCTTTTTTTAAGTGGCTAAACCCAAAAAAAGCCGGCCAGCTTTTCTTGGCCTGGCTGAAAGCCAGCAAACCTGCCATAAACCTCCTTTATACTTAACCAATGAACCCCGAAAACTAATCAGGGATTGATGAGAACCTTATGAACCTTATGAGAATGAACCTAGAAAAAAAATGTGAAGCAAATCGGATATTTCTATCAAGAGTTATTGTGTTACGTGCATACATACATACAGAACCTGCGGGCACATTAGCTCTCTGGCTTTGATAGCCTGTGAGCTAAAAAATATTGGAATATTACTCACATTATGCTGATAATTTTCTATGCAAATTGTGAGTATACTATATAAAAAAATAAAAATCTACAGTAAACTCTGTATAAGGCGGAATCGATCGGGACCGAGAAAATTTTCCGCGGTAGACAATATTCCGCCTTAGACAAATTTCACTCTATGTCAGTGGATTCGCAGGGACTTGAAAATCTTTCCGAGTTAGACAGATTTCCGTCTTACACAGAGTCCGCCTTACAGAGAGTTTACTGTAGTTTTAAATAATCA
Organism: Maratus speciosus; assembly: GCA_963932465.1. NCBI lineage: Eukaryota > Metazoa > Arthropoda > Arachnida > Araneae > Salticidae > Maratus > Maratus speciosus. Next base: position 73,233 of record CAWVRF010000067.1, on the reverse strand, counting down.
AATGTAAATACATATCTTTGTACAAGATATGAAAAAGAAGAATGGGTGCAAAACGAGATTGAAAAATTTTATAAACTTTCTTAAAATAATACAGGTTGCACAAGCTAAGGTTGCCACAAACAGCAGCTCATTGTAAAAATTATGCCTTTTTTAGGTTAATTTTTACCTTTTTTTCTGAAGTCCATAAGTGCAGTGCACTCCTTCATCCAGAATTTTTCTAGAAGATAAAAATAACAAAATTTAAATAATCTCATGTAGAATATAAATAAAACTTATCTTTTGCATTTTAAAAAATTATTTAAACAAAAATACCTCATTATTCAATGGTAACAATCAGGGTTGGGTTTTTGACGTCAAAAACTGGTTTTTGACATGACAAGCGTCAAAAGCTGGTTTAAACTGTCATAAACTGGTTTAAACTGTCGAAAACTGGTTTAAACCGTCGAAAACTGCCAAACACATGTAACACGCTAAAACATTTTAACAATACGTAAACATTAAATAAGTCAATGATTTATGGGATCTTTTATTGAAATTTAATAATTTAAAAAATATATTATTTGCAATAATTTTTTTTTTTTTTTCAACCAGAAGAAAATAATTTTGTACAATTAAATAATCCGGATCAATTTTACCCCGCAGCATGCTGCGGCACACCACGCGTTTATCACATTTATTTACACCCAAAAGATTTTTGGAGTTTAGAGTGCATGAAGCGTAAGAAAATAGTCTGTCTCTTAATTGATGCTGAGCTAGTAGGACTTGATAGCAAAAGCATTGCTAGATGAGCAAGTTTTGAAGCAGGCTCAAAAAGCTGTTGCATTTAGTGATACCTTTCCACCAAACAATGGAGTCCTCCCTATAGCACTGAAATAAGAAGACTGGAAAGGGGATTCTTTAGCTTCCTTCATACACAATCAGTATGGGTAAGCATCCATAAACACTCTCCATAGCTCAAGCGCGAGCTGAATCAACTAATACAGCAGTCAACCCTTGCCCCTGATGGTTGGGATGAATTATGCACTTTTTCAATATGGGCTTATAGGAATTTTCTTTTAGATGACCGAGCCAATTTTGTTCAGTTTTAAAATCGAAAACATTTTTATATATTGAAAGAAAGCATGTTTTAAAAAGATTTTGACTTTAAGGTTTTTTTTTTTAATTACTTCTCTTATTTTATAAATGTTTAAAATTAATAATCCAATTTCAATTTTGAATGGAATGGTTATTGCCTAGACTAGAATAACATTGATGCACATTATCTTGTTATATATACAAAAAAATCTACACTTTTCTAAGTTTTTTTTCCCCATAAAAAAAGCTAGCTAATGCTTTAAGCTCTCAAAAGTAAGCGAAATTAAAACGATTTTAAGTAAGAGAAAAAATGTACAGCTCAGGTGAGCTTAATGTCTACTTTAAAAAAAAAACACAATTTTACAAAAAAAAAAAAAAAAATTAAATAAAAATTTTATCCTGTTAAAAAGTTGTACTTAACAATAATACTTTACTATGTACTAATTACTGATATACAGTAAGAGTGAATTTAAAATATTACATGTAATGTTGTCATGTGTGACATTTAATTTGAATTTTTACTGATCAATTTAGTATTTGAGGTTTTTGACATGACGGTTTAAACTATGGTTTAAACCGACATAAACTGACACATGTCAAAAACCTGTAATTATTACTAATACTATATACTAATTATACAATTACAGTAATAGTGAATTTTAAATATTACATCTAATGTGTGACATTTAATATGAAATTTTACAGATCACTGTAAGTATTTGAGGTTTTTGACGAGGTTTTTGACAAGGGGTTTTTGACATGACGGTTTAAACCGGAGTTTAAACTGTCAAAAACTGACATGTGTCAAAAACCTGCCAACCCTGGTAACAATGAATAAGTAAAAAAATAAAATTGGTAACTAATGCAGTAGACTCCCTCAAAACCCCAACCCTAAAATCAGCACACCATCGCAGATGTAAACAATGAAACATTCAGTTCAGATGTAGGAGTAAAATTACACAATTTTTTAGTTTTAAATCATTCCGTATATATTTTAATAAGTAATTCTCGATAATATGACTAAACTCATGGCTTTTCATGAAGGAAGTGTAAGTTTTTTGTTTTAATCAAGTTATTACTGATATCACTGGTAATTACAATTCTTTTACCAAATATATTTGTGTACTAGCTGCACAGCGTTGCCCGGGTTAGAATATAATGCATGCCTAATGGCATGAGAACCAGTCTCTGTACTCGATGTGTGACACCCTGTACATTTTAAAATGCAATTCTTGTTCATATGATTGAACTCATGTTATTACTTTAAGGAAGTATAAATTTATTTCTGAAAAAAATTAAGGTGTTGCTGGATACTGGTGATCACAATCTTTTTACTAGTTATATTTATTTATTAATCAATCTTTTTTGGTTATTAAGTCTGGCTAAACCTGAAATAAAACTTCCTTATTTTGTGATTTTGATGTAAATTAGTAATGTATCTTTATGAAGCAAGTTTTAATGAATAAGAAATTTAAAAAAAGTTATTTGAATCTTTATTATGCATATTGAATTATGCGTTATTAATTATTTATTTGACCTTTACTTTTAATAATTTAACCATTTTTAAAATTAGCTTAATTTTTATTATTTTACTTTATTACTTCCTTTTTTTACTTAGTTATTTTAATATTTTGCTCTATTAAATGCATTTATTGTACTTTCGATTACAGCATTGCATTCAAATATTGTTTAAAAAATATAAACAAAGCGACGACATGAATTCCTCAAAATTCTAAAATCTGCAAAACCTCAGGTCCCAAGTTGTGTGGATATATGGTAGTCTACTGTATTAGCTGCTGTCATGATCTCAATGCAAAAATTAACACTTTCTGAGTCAGCAACTCCAATTTCAAAAATATTTACTCAGATATTAGAATAACGTCATTTTAAGCATGTTAAAAATAACAAAATTTAGAACATAAAACTGAAAAAACTATTGACTAAAAGATATTTTTTTCACACCAACAATTAACAGAAGATTACATACTTTTCATAAATATTGTGCAATTTTTTATACAAAATTGTAACTTATACAAAATTTCCTTTCAAAAAATTTATTTTCAGACGTCTCCTGATTTTCTAATTTGACAAAATTTACAAAGTTAATTTTAGCAATATCAACGTGAAACTGCTCAAATGATGAAAAAAAAGAAAATGTGCATGAAAAATTAACTCAGACTCGCCGTCTGTTGAGAATTCGATGATCAGTTCCTATTAACTGCTGTGTGTGGATATAAGAGCAATAAATAAAATCTCTTTTTAAAGTTTACAGTGTAAGTAACAATGACTTTTTGGTCTGTTACAGATCTACAATGCAGCGATACAAAGTGATAATGTCATAAAGTTACATAAATTATTCAGTCTTTCCTTTATGAGTCATTTTCTTTATCCGGGTCTTATAATTAAACAAAATGAAATATGAAAGTTAAAAAACTCTAAAAACTAGTAATTCCAAGGGACATCAACAATGTACCGTAATATAATGTAACTGATCACTTTCCTTTTTCCTGAAAAAACTCGTCTAGCATCACAACAGCCACTGCAGTTTTCATGTTATTCATTTCACTCATCCTTTACATTTTAACAGTGCAATAAATGGCTGGTTAGTATGGCCCAGAGTCTTTACTTAAAAAAAAGAAATAAAGGATTTCTTCCTGTTCACAATTCGGTTTTTAATCTTAGAAAGGAACGGTATTAGAACTTTCTTTGTCTCCCCTTTCTTTTCATTCTTTCAAGGCCTCGGGACATTCCCTTTTCTCCTGTTTGTGTGGGTGAGGTGTTCTTTAAAGGTTGAAATTCGGTCGCCTGAAACTGGTAAATTACTAAAATTTTTATAGGCAATTGTAATGTAGAAACATCATCAATGAGAGAGAATATTGGTTGATAAGACAGCAATTTTCCCCTAATTCTAGCCTCCATTTCATAGAAAATCATATTGAAATAAAATGATGTTTTGCTCCTATCAGCCACGATCCTGCTTTTTTAACTTGTAAAAAAATTTAAAACTTAATCTTGTTTAAATAATGAACCATTTTTAACGTGCAAATCGCTTGTTTTAATTATGTCCTCGTTTTAATTGTGTTTGTATTAAACGAGTTCAACTGTATAATTTTTTTTTTCAAAATGTGCCAGCTTCTGATTGCATTGGTATCATCAACATTGCCCTAAAAAACAAAGAGGGGGACAATGACAGCAAATGAGAATAACGATGCTTGTTATTTGTTTGAAATGTAATTAAAATATTTGTAAATTTAAAAGTGTAACACCCCAATAATATTATAAATAAATTTCAAATTTTAATTATAATTTTAAGTTGTATTTTAATAATTTATCATAAATTAATTCATTTATTAAAACTTTGTGCATTACATCTACAAATAAATTAAGTTAATATCTAAGTACATACTGTGAAATATTGACTATAAACTCTTATATTTCTTAAATAATTTCTATAACATCCAACACTCTTCTCTGTGGGAAATCTCTCTTTCTCTTCTGTGTCCCAACACAAGCACAAAAATTTTAATATCTTATGCATCTTAAAAAATTCTGCTCTTATTTGTTTTCTTCTATTGACGATAAGTAAATAATTATCTAAATTACAACTCTTTCCCATTCCAACGAAATTTATGATTTCTTATTTTATTCCCCTTTAACGCAGAAGGTTTAAAATTTTTATTAATATAATATACTCTATTTGTTACATTCAGTAGTAACAATCAACAAGTAATAAACATATTTAAAGTATCCCCGTATCCTCAAAATGTGCCCCCCCCTTTTGCTCCCTGTAAAATTTTTGTCATATACGTTGCTCTCTTGAAACAATAACTGAATACTCATTCTCCACAATTTTTGCATCCTTCCCACCTCCAGCACGCAAAGTTTAAAATTTTAAAACTTTCCGTGTAAAAAAAATCTTCTGTTGTATTTCTTACCCTATAGTATTAATAAATAGACAATCTGCTATCTTAATTTTCATTCTTTCGTAAAATGTCTGTTTCCCTCCTTTGAACCCCTCCCCTTCCTTCAGCATACAAAGTAAAAAAAAAAAAAATCGTTGTATTTGTCCCTCTCTAGTAACAATAAATAAATAATCAATCATCTAAATTACTTTTCTCCTCCCGAACATTCAATTCACTGTCTGTCGTGCTCCCGCAATCAGTTTTAACCATTTAATACATTTTTTAAAATTCTGACCTTTTTTTTTTTGTAAAGTTTTAGTTTTAGTGAAAAAAACATCTGTCATCTAAAATCTCTCTCAATAAAATCGTCCCTCCAAAAAAAAAAAAAACAAAAAAAAAAAACAAATTTCTAATTATGCTGTGAGGGGTTAGAGAAACCAAAAATGTTCTCTTTCTTGTAGTTTGGATGTCTTGACCCCAGAAAATCCCTTGAATATTCCTTTTATAATAAATATGTTCTCTAAAATAACTTTTCCATCCCTATTAACAAACAAGAATTCATGTATTAAGCATATATTTTCAAGCACTTTTCAACATATTCAGAATACTATAATAAAATTTCAATGTTTAACAAGATGAGAGATGATTCCTAAGAAAAGTGTTTTGAAAGCACAACACATTAGAAAAAACCCAGTTTCAGCAATTACAATCTATAGTCGGAAAAATATCCGAATTGTTTTATACAGCTCTGTGTATGCCTCTTTAGATTTATATATACACTACATAGTATGCAAAAATTTACTTGAGTTAGGAAATACACAGCATAGTTGAATATTCAGTTTCTGTAAATAAACAAAAATACACTGGAATTCATTTGCTCAGCCCTATATATGATCTATGGAATTTCCACATGTTAAATAATATGCATACCAAAACATTAGTTAAATTTAAAATCTAGTACCGCATTTGGAAATGTACTTTCAAGAATTATTGATCATAGACATTAATGTAACCAAACAGATCTTGTGTCCCAGTTACTGAATGATAAATGCTAAATTCTATAGAAAGCATCTTGTAGTCCCAAAATCAAAAAAGCTCGATTAATATATAAATGTGTTTCGTAAAAATATTGCAGTTGCCACTGATATCAGAGCTATCTTTGGGTTATTTGCAAATTAATGTATATTTCCTTTATGAGTAAGCATGAATTCAGTAATATTAATAAGAATTGCATATCAAAATGTTACGGAATGATATAAAAATGAAAAAAATCTTCATTTTTTCTTCTACATCTTAACTGTAAGTTTCACTGTTTACATCTAAAATCACTTGAGGATTTTATGTGTTTGCATATATTTTAGGCTTACGGATTTGAGGGAGTCTACTGTATTTTTACAAAGCTGTTATGAACACAAAACTATGTTCAGATCTATATTTCTTATATTTTTTCAAACACAGTTTCTGATATATTGTACCTTTAAAAAAAATAGCAATTAAAAAAGTGGGTAAGTGTGATCGAAGATCGCACTAAGGGTTTTGTTTAATATTCCTTTTAAAACACTTTGCCTTTTATCAGTAAGAACATAGATAGCAGCAACCTTAAATAATAATATTATAATGATTACATGAGGAAGTTATTTTTATAATTAAACTAGGGGGCTCTGCCCCCTGCAAGCTACGCTCGCCAACCCCCGTTCAGACACCGCAGAATCTAAAAACACGCTAATCTGATCGGTTTTAAAAATATTATAGAAGATTGAATTATACTGAAAAAAGCTGTGCCAATGGTTGTTTTCATGTTTGATTAAAGAGGATCAGATAAACGTTTGAAAAGAAGCTAAAATAAAATGAATTAAGTGTACAGAGTCTTTGTCTCCGGTATTTTAAAACAATTTCTGTAACAATAGCCTAAGTCATGTGACTATCATCAACAGTTCCGGGCGAACCACTTCGCTTTTTATGTCACTAGTGCCATTTTGGTACTTTAATGTTAGACAGGTACAGGTGATAAGTCGCCAAATATTATTCTATCGCCATCATTTTATCTGTATTATAATAATCCAAGTCATGTAACTGCCATAAATAAATACGCTCTGATCCCTTCGCTTTTCATATGAAAGTTTGGCCCAGATATCATATACGGCCAAATATCGGCGCGATTTTTTTCCGACGCTAATTTGGGGAAAACATCAACAGCATAAACAACAACATCCGGCTTATCAAATCAAGCAAAATAACGATACTATGTCGCCAGTTAAGTACCCGTTGCGTATATGACATTGGCGTCAGAAAAAAAAAATCGCGCCAATATGGGTCCGTATATGACATCCGTGCCGAAAGTTTTCCCTTTTGATTAAAAAATCAAATTTCTTTTTCGAATAAAACTACATAAAAGTTTCCATAGTCGCAAAGAATTCTTGGTACTGTTACGCTAGCTGGGTGCAAATCTCGCCAATAGCTATTTTTCAACTCGCCAGTTAGCATTTTTATTTATTTATTTATTTTTTTTTTTTTTTGAGTGGTAAATTAAAACATTGCTTTGAAGTTGAAATTAAATGTCATCGTTTGTTACATCATTTAATATTTGGCCAGATGCCATATACGCACCGGGTTTGGCGTGATTTTTTTTACGAAAATTTGGCGAGAATACCAGTTACATATGTATTTTTGGTACTACACTGTTAAAAATATCGTGAAAAATTACCTCCGTTTTTAAAAGCTATCTATTTTCTGACCAATGAGAACGCTGCATAAGCGCCTACGGAGCGTTCTCATTGGTCAGAAAATAGATAGCCTTTAAAAACAGAGGTAATTTTTCACGATATTTTTAACAGTGTACTTAGTTAACCCGTCGACCAAAAATCTATCACCAAACTATAAGATTAAATGCCAATAATGGTTGATCGTAAATGTCACATTCACTTGACTTTAAGCAAGTTACACATCTTTACGTCATCAAGTGATTTTTATTTCGACGATTTATTTGTATATTTATTAATGTTATACTATTTTCTTTGTTCTTTCGTTATTTAAAATAAAAATTATGTCAATTTGTATTATTTGGCGAGTGGTTTGGCGATTTATATAATTTGGCGAAATGGGTCGATGGAGTAACTAAGTAGTACCGTATTTTTTAATTATTTTCTATTATTTTTTATTTTTAAAGGAAAATAACCATAAAATAATTAACTATGGAACAAAACAATTTATGTAATTTAGAAAAAGAAAATAAAGTAAATAAACATTTATTATTAAATAAACAACAATAGCCGGGTTACCATGTCAACCAAAATAATGCCATTTTGGCGCCACTTAGGTATCCCGGTACGTATATGACATCTGTGCCTAATATTTTTCTTTTCATTTCGTTTAAAAAAAATAAAGAAGTGAAAGCCATTTATTTTAAATGTTTCAGTTTGTATTAAATAAAATGATAATGAAATACAAATTGAATTATGAATAAAAGTAACATGATACATTTCTTAGCATACATTTAAGGGAGGCCAAACTTCTCGCCAAATTAGTTTAAAATAGTAACCTTTTCTAAAATCTGAAAAAAATATCTGTTATGATTAAAATTTGAGTTGTCATCATTAGAGAAAAGTATATAAAATTAGAAAAAAAAATTAATATTTTGAAAACTAATTCGAATTTAAAAATTCTAATACCAGTTTTGAGATCTGCGGATCAATATTGATTTTTGGTGTTAATTTCATCGCAAAGTATTCCGTATTTTAGGAGAAATCGCCGTGAAACATAATCAGTTGTTTAATCAGTCGATTCATACTTCCGTTTCATAAATTCGTTTCATTAGGATTTTATATATATAGGGTAGATTAAAAATATCCACAGACTGCTTTTGAGACAGTTGTATCAGCACATGTTTGTATATCTAAAAACATATCTTATTACATGATTTTATTTTAACTAAATGAACGAAATTCTTAAAATGGCAAAAGGATATGAAAGTTATTTTGATTAACATTTACACGGGGACTCGGACAGCATCTATATGGCTTATCATGTATTCTCGGATAGACGCTGTCCATGCCCCCGTGTAAAGTTTAAAACCATCGGATAATGAAATGTAGCCCATGGGAAAAAAGTGACGTGTCAGCGCTTGTTAATTTAGAACGAAAATTTGGAAATTTAAAGAGCAAACAATATTTAAAAATAATAGCTGTTTAAAAAAATTAAAAAATATATTTTTTAAAATAAAAGTTAAATTTCCGAGATTTCAAAACTTCAGCGTAATTTCAAAGAAAATTTAAAGTTTCTTAAAACCAAAAAAATGTTTAAACGAAATTTAAAATTCTGTATTTCTGAAAAATTTAGATGGTTCTCAAGCAAAATTTAAAATTTCGAGGTTCTTATAACAAAATTGTTTAAACGAAATTTAAAAATTGGACATTTCAAAAGTTTAGTGGAAGTTTAAAATTTTGCAGTTTTTCAAAAAAAGAATTTTTGAATTAAAAAAATAATTGATAAAATATTTTTCATTAACTTTTGGCATTAAAACAGCAAAAATATATACTAAAATTTTGTAAAATTGGATCTGTTAGATAATGAAATCTGTTCTGCGGAATTTTTTTCAAACTCTGACGCCCAGCTTTGAACCAGGAAACTTTTGAATAGCAGGCAAATGTGCTACTATTGAGTCATCTAGTCTGCATAAAAAAAGAAGGAAATTAAAGTTCTTTTTTAAATCTAAATCTTAGAAGTGGTCGGATGTCATTAAAATAATTCATTTAATTAAAATAATATAGGACTTTTTAAAATTTTTATGAATTGTGTTGTGATCAGAGGTATTCAGCTAAAAATATATAAAATTTCAAGTTTCTAACTTATATAGTTTCTGAGAACGAAATCTGTGACAGACTGAAAGAGAAATGAGAAGAACCGGTTTCCGTCAGATGGATGAAATCTTAAAAAGAAAACTCGTAACCTTTTAAAATTATCACATTTTCAAATTTTTGAAACATTATTTAAGAGACTAGTCAATCTTGAATAAAGATCTAAATCTAAACCATCCTCTTTACATAAATCGGAAATTTTTTTATTCTGCGTTTTACGTTGATCTCGTATGAAATACTACCTATTGCAATCTCCCCTACGTTGGAATTTCTGAAAAATTTTTGGAGATCTATACCGATCATGTTCCTAGAATCCAAAACCACCCTCAGTAAAAAACTTTATCTATCTATCTATCTATCTATATATATATATATGTATCACTTTTTTATAAACACGGTAACTTCCGTAATTCTGCACAAATCTCTTCCAAACTGATACAAAATCGAGGGGTAGAAAATCTCGGTCAAGTTTGTTAAAGGTAAAATCGGACCAAGGGGCTGGAAACAGCGAGGCGTTTTGTAGAAACCAAAAAAAACACCATAACTTCTTAATTTTTATACATATCAAATCAGTTTAAAGTTATTATTACGTCTAGGAAAAGGGCCAAAAATTTAAGTATCACAGATTTTTGATAAAATTGAAAATAGGCTCAGGGGACGCAAAAATAGGGTTTTAGGAAGAAAAAAATCGTAACTTCGTCAATTCTTAAGATATGAAATTCGCTTAGACTTATTATAAATCTTCTTAATATTATTTACAACTTTTATATTGACAAGTTTTTGATAGGACCAACTCTTACTGCAAAAGAAAATTGAAAACGAAAAGAATGATAGGGGAGAGGGTTGAAGAAGAGAAAAATTCATAACTTCGTCAATTCAGAAGATATCCAATCCGCTTAAATTTATTATACATCTTATATATATACTAGGGCTGTCTGCCCCTGCAAGCTACGCTCGCAAACTCCCGTTCAGACAACACAGAATCGAAAAACACGCTAATCTGATGGGTTTTAAAAATATTAGAGAAGATGTAATTATACTGAAAAAAAGCTGTGCAGATCTCCCTGTAAACAGGTTTCCATTCAATTCCCTTTGATTGCAAAAATTTAAGGCCGAATCAGTTGCTGTTAAGACATCCAATGGTTGTTTTCGTTTTTGATTAAAGAGGACCAGTTAAACATTTGAAAAGAAGCTAAATTAAAATGAGTTAAGTATACAGAGTCTTTGTCTCCCGGTATTTTAAAACAATCTCTGTAACAATAGCCCAAGTCATGTGACTATCATCAACAGTTCCGGGCGGACCACTTCGCTTTTTATAATCTAAGTGCCATTTTGATACTTTAATGTCAACCAGACACAGGTGATAAGTCGCCAAATATTATTCTATCGAAATCATTTCATCTGTATTTTAATAGTTCAAGTCATCAACTGCCAAAAACAAATACGGCCTGATCCCTTCGCCTTTCATATGAAAGTTTGGCACAGATGTCATATTATATTAATGCCAATATTATATAATATTGCCGCGATTTTTTTCCGACGCCAATTTGGGGAAAGCCTCAACAGCATGAACAACATCCGGCTTACCATATCAAGCAAAATAACGATACTTTGGCGCCAGTTACGTACCCGTTGCGTATATGACATTGGCGTCAGAAAAAAAATCGCGCCAATATGGGGCCGTATAGACATCTCTGCCAAAAGTTTTCCATTTTGATTAGAAAACCAAAAAAAAAAAAATTCCGAATAAAACTACATAAAAGTTGCCATGGTCGCAAAGAATTCTTGGTACTGTTACGCTAGCCGGGTGCAAATCTCGCCAATAGCTATTTTTCAACTCGCCAGTTAGCTTTTTTTTATTTTTTGAGTGACAAATTAAAACATTGTTTTGAAGTTGAAATTAAATGTCATGGTTTGTTGCATTATTTAATATTTGGCCAGATGTCATATACGCACCGCAGGTTTGGCGTGATTTTTTTTTCCTTTTTACGCAAATTTGGTGAAAACCTCGTTTTCGAATACCAGTTACGTATGTATTTTTGGTACTACTTCGTTATCCCGTCAACCAGAAATCTATCGCCAAATTATAAGATTAAATGCCAGTAATGATTGATCGTAAATGTCACATTCACTTGACTTTAAGCAAGTTACACGTGCTTACGGCATCAAGTGATTTTTAGTTCGACATTTTATTTGTATATTTATTAATGTTATACTAATTTATTTGTTCTTTCGTTATTTAAAATAAAAAGTATGTCAATTTGTATAATTTGGCGATTTATATAATTTGGCGAAATTGGTCGACGGAATAACTGAGTAGTACCGTATTTTTTAATTAATTTCTATTATTTTAAAAAGGAAATAAAAAAAATAATTGATAACTATAGAAGAAAATAATTTATATAATTTTAAAAAATAAATAAAAATAAATAAACATTTATTATTAAATAAACAACAATAACCTGGTTAACATGTCAATCAAAATAATGCCATTTTGGTGTCAATTAGGTACCCCGGTGCGTATATGACATCTGTGCCTAATATTTTCCTTTTCGTTTTGTTAAAAAAAAAAAAGAAGTGAAAGCCATCAATTTTAAATGTTTCAGTTTTAAATGAAAGATTTGTATTTTAAATAAAATGAATGAAAGGGTTATATTTTAAATGATATTAATGAAATATAAAAAATGTGACGGGAAAAATATTTGGCGATTTATCAACTGCGTCTCGCTAACACAAAAATACCGAGTTCTTGATTTCTCTATCAGAATATTTCGATTTGGCGAAAGATTGTTCAAGTAAATTGAATTATGAATTAAAGTAACATGATACATTTCTTAGCATACATTTAAGGGAGGCCAAACGGGTCGCCAAATTAGTTTAAAATAATAACCTTTTCTGAAATATGAAAAAAATATCTGTTATGATTAAAATTTGAGTTGCCATCATTAAAAAAAAGTATTTAAAATTAGAAAAAAATTAATATTTCGAAAACTAATTCGAATTTAAAAATTCTAATACCAGTTTTGAGATCAGCGGATCAATGCGGATTTTTGGTGTTAATTTCATCGCAAAGTATTCCTTATTTTAGGAGAAATCGCTGTGAAACTTCTGTTGTTGAATCAGTCGTTTCATATATCCGTTTCATAATGCATTAGGATTTTATATATATGGGGTAGATATATTATCTACAACTTTAATATTGACAAGCTTTTGATAGGATCAACTCTTACAGCAAAACAAAATTAAACAAAAATAGGGGTTGACGAAAAAATGATCGTGTTAGGGGTGTACTCAATTCCAAACGGCTTATTTTCTGACTCATTTTTAAATTCATTTTCGCCCTCAAACGCATTCAGTTGGCAGGTTCTCTTATTCAAAAAATATATAATGTGCTGCATTGGGTGATTTTTTGGTAAAAGCAGAATATATTTCAAAAAATGCTGTCAAAGTGGGCATTTTGAATAGAATTTCGCGAGCAATGGTGCTGGAAACGAAAAAAAAATCGTCGTACTGAGAAAATAATTGAAAATCAAGTTCTGCTTAATTAAACGAAAAATAAAAACACAGGTCACTTATAAATCTTTTCAAAAAATCACATTAGCAAATTTCAGGTTTTTACTTTTAAAAATGAGTCTGAAAATGTGCTAGAAAATTTCGAGTTGTTGAGCGTAGAAAAATGCTTTTTTTGAATACCACATTAATACGATTTTGATAAAAAGCGCTCTTACAGAAAAATGAAATTAAAAATTCGACAAAAACGGCCAGATAAAATTTGTTAAACTAAATTTATTTCTAATCTTGATTTAGTTTTTGTTGGTGAAATTAATACTTAACTTCGAAAACTATCTCCGCCTGTTGGCCGAGCAGGCAGGTATTTTTTAAATGATGATCCCTTTCTGCAATAAAAAACAATCGCAGTAGTTTACATTTTAGTAGTTCTAATTTTTAATTCATAAAAATGACAGTGTCATTCCAGATAATCTAATACCCATTAGAATATTTTATCTTTGAAAAATCCAATAATTAAGCTTGAATAATAATACTGTAAAAAAACTCAGGCACATTATATCTCTTTATTTTTATTTTTTATCAAAAATAATAAAATATATATAAGAAATAAAAATTGAAACACAGTTTGACATGCCTCTAATAGCTGTGCAACAATGCTTTGGATGTGATCGTAGTTCTACTAATTGTGGAAATAAAGGTAAAATGTACCAAAAATGTATTATCTAATTAATGATTATATTTATTTTATTATTGACATTGAAATAGCTTTTTCTTTATAAGCTTTTAAAAATTCATAAACATTTATGTGGTTATATACATTTTCATTTATATTTCAGGTGCAGATGTTTGTGAAATCTATTCTGAACATACACTGAAGGAATTTTTAAAAATAAATCACGCCCCCAAGTCAATATATTTTTTTCCCTTTGATGAATTCTTTCATTAAGAAAACTTGTTCAGTAAAGATCTTTTTAAGTTTGTGTTAGTGCAAAGTAGCATGATTTTCTCCATTTTTACATGCAAATTACAGTATACAATTAAGACAATTATATATTAAAATATCAAATATTGTTGGTGAAATAAAAAGTATACTTCTGAGAAAAGTTCATTTATGACATATATTTTCAGGATGTTTTCTCTATATCAGGATGTTGATATTTTAAACTTTGATTGATAACTTGAGTTTTCTCCAGATAAAAAGTTCTGCTGATACATCTTTAATTTAGTGTCTAATATACATTCGTTAAAGTAACAGGCTCGAACCATTAAATGTGGCTCTATTTCTGCTAAAAAGAAACGAAAATTAAATGTATATTTGTGCACATTTTTAATAAATCTGCATAATACAATTACTGTTCAGTTGCAAATTTAGACTTTAGAAAATCCTTCTATTCATCACTTTAACAACCACTTTTCATTTCTTTGCAAAAAGAAGGTAGCTCATATTTATACTGGTTAATAACTTCTACATGTCAAATATAAAATAAATATATACATTGAAAAACCAATTTTGACCTTAAATCAAGAGCGCAATTTGAAAATTTTGCACTAAAGCCATTTGTACTGAAATTTAGCTTTAATATGCACGTTACGCAGGTGGTAGTCAAAAGCATTTTACGTCTAAGATCTGCAATAACAGACTTTGTAGCATATGAGCTTTAAAAAGGGTCTTCTTTCATTACTTTTCTTTTGTTGAATAAATTGTTTCTAAAGAAATGGTAATAAAATATTTATATAGTTTATTCTAAAGACTTACCTTTTTCTTGTGAGGTACTTAAAAAAGATTGTCTTACAAATATAAATGATATTGACAGCATCGGCTTCATGCTGATCGGTAGCCTTTCAATTGTAAGATGATTAGTCAAAGATTTTCTTACAAAATTTAATTAATGTAATGAGCTGTGAATCCATACCACAGAAAACCATTCACATGTGATGTGTATAAAAGAAATTTTTCTCATAACTCTGCATGCAATGTCCACCTGCATGTTTATAGAAAAGAAAATCTTTCTTTTGTGAGGTGTGTAGAAAAGGGTTTTCACAAACATGTCATTTAAATGTCCACCGGTAGCTCATACTGAAGAGAAACCATTCTCTTGTGAGGTGTGTAAGAAAGGATTTTCTAATAAATCTAATTTAAGTAGCCACCTTGTAGTTCATAATAATAAGAGACCTTTCTCTTGTGAGGTGTGTAACAAAGGATTTTCTCGGAAATCTGATTTAAATGTCCATCATCGTGTGCATACTAAAGAGAAACCCTTTTCTTGTGAGTTGTGTAACAAAAGGTTTTCCCGGACAACTAATTTAAATCAGCACCTGCTAATTCATACATCATTTAAATGTCCACCGGTTGTTCATACTATAGAGAAACTTTTCTCTTGTGAAGTATGTAACAAAGGATTTTCTAAAAAACGTAATTTAATTACCCACTTGCGTGTTCATACTAAAGAAAAACCTTTCTCTTGTGAGGTGTGTAACAAAGAATTTTCTGATCAATCTAATTTAAATTACCACCTACGCGTTCATACTAATGAGAGACCTTTCTCATGTAAGGTGTGTGACAAAGCATTTTCTCGAAGATCTAATTTAAATGTCCACCTTCGTGTGCATACTAAAGAAAAACCTTTTTCTTGTGAGTTGTGTAACAAAGGGTTTTCTCGGTCAACTCATTTAAATCAGCACCTACTTATTCATACCAAAGAAAAACCTTTTTGTTGTGAGGTGTGTAACAAAGGGTTTTCTAGAAAAACACATTTAAATGACCACCTGCTAGTTCATACTAAAGAGAAACCTTTCTCTTGTGAGGTATGTAACAAAGGATTTTCTTGTAAATCTAATTTAAATCGCCACCTTCTAGTTCATACTAATGAGAGACCTTTTTCTTGTGAGGTGTGTAACAAAGAATTTTCTGATAAATCTAATTTAAATGTCCACCTGCGTTTGCATACTAAATAGAGACCTGACTCTTGCAGGGTATGTAACAAAGGGTTTTCTTGGAAATATGAATTAAAAAACCACCTATGCGGTCATATTAAATAGAAGCTTTTCTGGTAAGATGCGTAGCAAAAGGTTGTCTGGAAAATCTTCTTTGGATGTCTACATGCGTGTGCATACAAAAAAGAAACCTTTCTCTTGTGATGTGTGTAACAAAGATTTTTCTCACCAACATAATTTAAATAAGCATCACCGTATCCATTTCTTACTGTGAGAATTATTTAACATATTTCACATTCAGTTAATTCTGCCTATTTTGTTTTTCTTTGAAGAAAGCCAAATGCATTTCAGTTTTTATATGCCCAATTTAAACATGTATTTTTTTTTTATTTGTGAAGTCTGTAATGTAATGTTTTCCTTTAAAATATATCTAGGTGTTTATTTTGTGTAATTAGTTATTCAAGATTTTGGGATATTTATATAGCAATTATGCTCTGATCTACTTTAAAATTCACAAAACGGCCAAGTCTTTTGTTTATAAAATACTGTTAGCACTCAATATCATCTAATGTTCATATAAGCATCCCTTCAATGCTAAACTAGTTTGAACTCCAAGAGCTGGCGGTGAAAATTACTTGAATGTTGATAAAAGTTGAGACATTTTTAAAATTGTTTTTCTTACTTATCTGGAATAGTGATGGGTGTCTGGTCAGTGGTCACATTTAGCAATGGCACACCCCATTATAAAAACAAATAAATTGTATCCCAATTTTGAGAAGTAGTAAAAAAGTAATTTTCCAACTACTTTGGCGATCATCACTAATCTGGATAGTATTTATTTTGTCTTTCAGCAGACTGTGCAAAATTGCTAAGCATATTTTTAAATTGCTGGGCAACCTACTAGGTCATTCATATCCTCTTCACTCTCCAAGAGCGGGAAGATTTTTGCTGGGCAGAACTGGGCTCCTATAAAGTACCACTTACCTACTACCCAGGCATATAGATGGATAAGGGAAAATTAATTAAAGGGGTAGAAATGGGAAAAAAAACAAACAAAACATAAATAAGAAAGAACACGCGTAAGGAGAGGGGTAGACTCAACATCCCCAATTATCCCAATTACCCCAGAGTGAATTAGGTTAGCAACTCCTAATCACTCAACCTTGAATATTCATAGTTTTAAATATAAAACCAAATAATTCATAACATAATAAATGTGATCGTTGAAAGGATCCTGGCTAACTCTTGAGATAATGACTTCCCAATTATCCCGAAATAAGGCGGGAGGCATCTGCCTCAACACTACCCCAATGTGCTGTGAATATTTTTGTAAGATATGTTAACTTTTAGACTACGCAAATAACTGAATTAAAATTATAAAATTCAATCCTTGATAATCCTTATTAAAAATCGAAATTCACCTGAAATAAAACTCATGATAATAAAATAATTAAACAAGACTCGTGGTTGTAAGATATTACTCCAAATTAATAATTAACATATTTATTTACAATTATATTTACAACTTGAAAGATTAGTCGTACGACACGCTTGCTCTAAGCAAAAAATCAAATTGGTTATTTTAATTCTGCAATTACTTTTGAGTTTCTTATCTATAATATAAATTTGATACATGGCTACCAATTTGAGCTTACAGTGTCCTACTTAATAATTACATATAAAAGTTAAAAATGCTGGGAACAAAATATATAAAATGAAAATACCTTCGAACATCATTTGGGCAGTAGTAGTAATTTCCTTATGGATTCAGGCAAAGGCTCTTATACACCAAATTAGTCTCTTAGTTATCTCGAGCGCACAACACAAAACAATTTTATACTGGAGGCTATATTGATAATCAAGCTCTCACGAGCTAAACGATGTGGTCACGCTAAATCCACTAGCTGACGCAATGATACCTTGGATCTATAACGATCCCGGTTTTGCGACTTATGACATCTGAGTATGGAATGCGACTACTCTCAACTGAGAGTGTAATGGGACTTATGACATCTAAGAATACATTGAGACTTCTGCCTCTGAGAATATACTGAGACTTCTTTTTTTGTCTTTACTACATACCCTTGTGTAATACTTTTGTTACGTACAATAGGAGTAGGGTCTCTGCGCTCCTCCGTTCAATCAGAGTTCGGAACGCACCGACCCCTTTAAAACGGCATCCCCTCAGCATCGCTTATTCGGTACCACTTTTCTGAGAGTGTGCGCTTTCACACATGGAACCTCTCTGTGATGAGGGGCTTAGCAGATGCAAGTCATGTGACCACTAAGTGTGTGGGCTAGTTTTATTGCCTATTATAATCATAAATTCACTCTTGGCATTAACTGTCCAGCCATTGTTTCTTCCTCGACACACTGGTGCCACTCGAGCAAACCCCAGAGATGACTGCTACAGATATCAACCACCTGTTTCTCTTGACTTGTAAACAACTCTGCTTGAATTTGCTTATTCGCATATAATCCAATACAAATACATATATAACCATAAGGAAATAATAATAACACATTTACTACACAATTTTAAAACATAAAATAAGAATAATAATATACATTTTTATGAGAAACACCTTTATAATTGCTGATCACACTATCTCTCCAGCAATTTTATAAAAAAATAAATTATTTTATTTAGCTACTGTGAGATAATAGGTACTTATACAACAAAATATTTGTATTTTTATATGCATAACGTGTCCAAAAACTTTAGTTGCCCATATGCGTTCTAGAGATGAGATATGAGACGGGCTCACCACCACTCTTTTTGCACCAGTCTGCAGACTCGGGCTTGCTTTTTCGGAAAATGACT
Source organism: Maratus speciosus (assembly GCA_963932465.1). Taxonomy (NCBI): domain Eukaryota; kingdom Metazoa; phylum Arthropoda; class Arachnida; order Araneae; family Salticidae; genus Maratus; species Maratus speciosus. The sequence continues at coordinate 54,136 of CAWVRF010000067.1, read as the reverse complement.
TTTATTTATTCTTATGTAGAAAAAATAAAATAACTTATTTTAATAAAAAATTACGTATTCAGTTTCAAGTCATTTAAATGCTGTTTTGATCAAAATGAAGGGAAACCATAACCTGTCTTCTTTTTCTTCTTCTAGAATTAGAATTTTATTTTAAAAGAAATTTTCTGATTATTTATATCTGGCATTTAAGGCAAAGAATTATTGATAATTGTAATAGGACACCATTAGGATATTTTTTTAAATGCAACTTTTTTTCTGAGATCTAAAACGAAATTAAAATTTTCTTTTGATTTTACTCAACAAGCATAGCTTCAGATTCTCAAATTATTCTATTGGGTACGAGTCATAATGGCTCTTATATATGAAAATAACATTAGTGATTCTACACCTTTTTCATCATAGGCTCTGCTCATGCTGCATCTCTGCTCCTCACTTTCATTAGTATGCAAATATAATTGGCATGGATTGTTATTCGATAGAAAGCAATCGATCAGTGTTCACTTATTTCCTATAAAAACATAGGGTTTTCAAATAACGATATCAAATTTTTTAATATGTACACTTTTTATAATGTAATTTCTCAAAATGTCATGCATTATGTCAATCAAACGCACTCTGTTAATGTGTCCACCAGATTTGCTTGTTGGGGGAGGAAACTATTAGAATCCCTTTAAGGAAGTTTTTTTTTAAACTAAACTTCATGAAATTTCTATAGCTTTAATTGTGTGCTGTGATTAACATTTATTTCCATGCAAGAAGTATTTAAAAAATAAGATATTACATCTAGAATAATTTGTAAACATTATGCATGCATATTTTCTGCATCGGGCTTTGGATCTGATGACACGGAATGCTTCGGACTCAGACAGCCCGGGGTCCGTAAACAGAGACCGAACTCATCTCTAATGTGTACCAGAGTTTTCAATGAGGTAAAACAGTACAGTTTTCTTCATTGATAAAATGGAAATAAAATAATTACTAATCTACATGTTGTTATGGTATCTGCTTAAATAAAATTTTGCTTTTAATTAAAAAATATAAATGTAATATATTTAACATTTATTTTTGTAATTATGGATATTTACATGACTAATATTTCTTATGTAAAAAATCTCAATGAAAGTAATTTGTAAGAGATATATGTAGATTTTAATTTTTGTATACATTACTCGGGTACTGAATTTATATACTAATAAATGGCATTTAGAAGTGTTTTTCCATCTATATATCTTGATGAGTGTCTCATATTATCAAGCTGCGCTTCTTTTATATCACTGTTAACAACTTTGCATTGTTTGGGAGGTAAACTCTTTTTCGCCTAAACTTGGAATATACAGGGGTTTTCCTTTCTATTAGTTATATTGTCTTTATACTTTCAAAATGCTAAAGCAGTATTTTATCTTCCATAAAGTACATATATTTCTTCAAAGCATTGTCTTTATAATAATGCGCATAGTAAATCCAATATTTCGAAATTTCAAGATCGGCAAAATGCGTAAGCATTTGCATATTCCATGTTTTATTATTGCTAAAGAACAGTTATAAGCTAATTATCGATCTCAAACACCTTTACTACCCATAAAATTATTTTACATGCGAACTACAGCATGCTGGAGAATGCTTGTTTTTTTTCATTTTCTTTTTCACTCATCCCAATTTACGATGCATTTAGTTTACTTTCTACACACGAAGATAAAAAATTAACACACTTTTTATTCTCCCATTTGCATGCACATATTTTGTCAGTGTCACAAATACTCATATGACTTGCATCTCTTGAGTACTATGTCAATTTTAAGTTACCGCTGTGCCAAACTAATTCTATTTTTATTTACTACCCCCAACCAAGAAAATAATATATTCGATTTGATTTGTTTTGTTCAGTTTGCAAAATGCAATGAATGGTATCCAGATTATCGATGTTAGTAAAAGCTGGTAATTGGAAATAATCGCTAATCAGGATGCATTAGTTTTTTTTCAGCAAACTCTGTGACATTGCTAAGTGTACTTTTAAACCGCTGATAGGTTATCCATATCTATTCCAGATTAGCAATAAAACGAGTTTTATAAACACTTCAATTCTTATCAAATACTTAGGTAAGCTCTCGCTTTATATTAACCCGTAAGCCCAGCAAGCCGACAGCACAATAACCTATGTTATCAAGCTCAAGTAAAAAATCTCTTTTTTATGGGAGAGTAGGGGTAGGGGAATCTAATGATCCATGTCTGCCGGAAGTGAAGTGGTACATAAGTCAAAAATTAATACAACTAGTAGTTCACTCGTAGGTTTATCATTCTGTTTTCCTGCTCCCAGTCCTCCATGTTTTCATGCCTTTGTTTGCAGGACAAACACAATGATAAACCTACGAGTGAACCACTAGTGGTATTCATTTTTGGCTTATGCACCACTTGACTTCCCGCAAACAAGGCTCATTAGATTCCCCTACTTCTACTCTTCCATAAAATAAAGGTTTCTTTCTTGTGTTTGATAACGTAGGTTTTTGTGCTGTCGGCTATTGGACTATAAAGTTCGTTATCAAGTTTTTTCTATTTTGCTGCCTTGAGTAAAAAAAAATATTTTTTTTTATCAGTTAATGATATAAAGCTTGAGAAAACTAATGGCAGTAATGAAGCACCTATTTGGCTTAGTAATTTTGTAGGAACACCACTTGCACTGCCCTTGCTTGTGAGTCTGAGTTTGCATAATTTACTTCTGCAATTTATTCCTTCTGGCTCACAGCCATTAATAAGTACAGTAATCAGCTATCCAATGTAAATTTTCAATCGTTCGTTAATTACATCCATTTAAATGGATTTGAAACTGTGTTTTAAAATGTAAGATGACAACAATAATGTAACCAATCTTAGCAATATAATAAATAAGTCTAAATCGCAATGTATTATTGCAAAATTTGCAAGATATAAGGATTAAAAATATCGGTAAAATTCTTTAAGAAATCGGACTTTTTTACAATGCAAAACTTTTTATCTTTTTAGATAGAAAAATATATAATGCAAATTTAATAAACTTCAAATAATACACTCATTGCCATAAAAATTTGCGCACCAAGAAAAAGATGTCCAAATGAAAAGAAATTTTACACGCGTAAGTACTACTGTCATATAAGTAAGTGAGTAGAAAACCAAAGAAAGAGGATCATTTATTGCAGAAAAAAGTACAAATGAACGGGAATTTTAGTACTCTGTTGGACCCCCTCTAGAGCGAATGCACGATGCGATACGAGCGGGCATTGAGGCATACAAGTTTCGCATGATGTCCTGAAACATCTCGTTCCACAGTTGCTGTAAACGCGCCTCGAGTTCAACCAAATTCGTAAGGTAGCCAACTTGCCGTCCCAAATGATCCCAGTTCTGCTCGATTGGTGACAAATCTGGGGATCGAGCAGGCCAGGGAAGGGTGGTAATGTGGCAGAGGCAGGCTTGTGACATCCTTGCTGTGTGTGGCCGAACATTGTCTTGCTGAAAAATGGCTCCTGGGAGCCCTGCCACGAGTGGCAACACATGTGGCTGCAGAATGTCCTGGACGTACCGCTGGGCTGTCATTGTGCCACGGATCAATATTAGGGATGACCGTGTATCGTAAGCAATGGCACCCCATACCATCACACCAGCTGTGAGAGCGGTGTGTCGCTGTAAAGCAAAGGAAGGATTGAGGCATTCACCACGGGGCCTCCACACACGAACACGATTGTCATCGCTGCTCAAATTGAATCTAGAGTCGTCGCTGAAGACGACCTGGTTCCATTCCGTTGCAGTCCAATCCTGTCGTAAGCGACACCATCCAAACGGAGGCGTCGGTGGGTGGGTGTCATTGGCAGCACACGTAATTGGCGCCGCGATACCAGATGTCCTTCGGCCAGGCGCCTTGCGATGGTTCGGAAAGACACAGGGATCCGTAGTGAAGATTCTGCCTGTGTCTGGATAGCGGCCACTCAGGCAGTTGGCTCTACGCGAGCGTTTCGTATGATGTGACGGTCTTCTCGACGACTGGTCTGTCGAATGCGTTCCGAGCCTGGTCGCCGTGTAAAACACGTCTCTTCAGTCAACTGGTCCCAACACCTCCTCTCAGTAAAATCAGAACGGCCTACTTGACGAGCTACTCGCCGAGCTGACCACCCAGCTTCCATCATCCCGATGATTCTTCCCCTCTAAAACTCTGACAGCTGCTCATATTGTCTTCGATGGCTGCGTAACGGCATGTCTACCTCAGCGTTTCCTTTGCAAAAGAAAAGGTACACTCAGACACGTTCTGCTTACCAGTTTTATACTCCAAGGAGGACAAAGTTCAACGCCCTCTAGTGGCATTACGCAATGCGCAATCACGCTGCATTTCTAATCATTTGCATGTCTGCCTAATATGTACTTTCATGCCAAGTTTCGTTACGATCCCAGAATTATTTCTTGGTGCGCAAATTTTTATGGCAATGAGTGTATAAGATTAATGTTCAAAAATTAAAAAATATTATTACACACATAGGACTATGTTTTTAAACAACTTTTCACCAATCAAGCTATAGTTAGGATGTTTTAATATAATTTTAAATTATAAATAACGGAACAATTGTCGTCTTCTCGCAGAAATATATAAAATAATTGTAGCGATGTTTAATAATTAATAGATGCAAATTACTACTACTAACAAATATGCATTGATATTTGTTAGTATTCTTACTAATATTCAAATGAAAGATCAATAGTTTAAAAGTTCTAAAGATAAAATTAGTCAATATAATATAAAATTCTAATAGAATTTTTATATTATACTTTACTAGTAGAATTTTGTGGATGAAAGTTTGAAACATTCTTTTATAAATTTAAAAGCAATGTTAAAAACACCAAAATTTGCAAAACTTTGAGCAGACTAATTTCGGTAGCCTTTATCGTCCTCAGTGCAAAGAATAACGGAAACTTGGTCAATTATATAGGGGAGAAGCGGATTCAACTGAGAAGTTCATTAACCAATGGGGAAACAAGAAAATACGGGTACCAGCCACTAAAAGAACAGTATAGGTAATACCACCAAAAGTGTGAAAAATACTGGTAGTAATTAAGAAAAAGAGGATTTTATGAAACATTTCCAGCTATCTGATAAAGGGGGAGTAGCGAATTCACTATTAACAATAATGTCTTAATTTTTGTAGACATGAAATGTTTCTAGTAAGTTAAGTTCATTTACAGAAGTGATTTTAGAGATGATTTTGGCTGAATTAAAATTAAAAGAGTGGTTCATCTCCTTGCAATGTTTAGCAATAAAAGATTTATTGGTTTCCTGTTTTGAAATATATTGTTGGTGTTCTTTAATACGAAATTTTAAACCTCGTTTGGTCTGTCCAATATAGGAAAGACTGCACTGGCAATTAATACTTACTATAGGATACCCCATGAGTTGGATAACTCAGTGGGATCTTTGAGGTTCAAGAAGGTTAGTTTATTCGTAGGGGTAAAAATTAACCTGAAGTCATGCTGTCTAAGAATTTTGGCAATAGGAAAGCTGGATTTAGGAAAGAAATGTAACGCAGTGCTACTTCTAGAAACAGAAGAGGACTGATTTCAGTTAGAGGGACGAGGGTTCTGTAGTTTACGTAAAGCAGTATCGATAATATAAGGATTGTAACCTCTGTCAATCGCAATGGCTTTAAGATATTGAATTCTTCTATTAAGTGAGTAAGAATCGGAACAAACATGAATGGCACAATTTATGAAAGTAAAAAAAGGCAGCCATTTTCGGGCTGGAAAATCTTTTACTATTACTCATGATATTTGAAAGATATATTCGATCTTAATAAAGGTTTAAAAATACAAAACCACTCCAGTCACAGAAGAGAAATAATTTCTGCTTTGGGTTATATATAACTCAAATGGAGTATACTCAAAAATAAAATAGCAAAACATCCAAAAAAAATTAGAAAATTAAGAAATTTTTGCAAAAATAAATTGTTTTTAAAAAACAAATGACAATCAGTAACTTTCTGGAAATATCGAGCGACTAGACAAGTCTCATATTGTAAAAACTAAATCAATATATGTGACCAAGTTTTTTTTTAAATTAATGTAAGTCATGTGCATCTTCAAATTTTACGGCTATCGATTATCTTGAGCCGTACTTAAAAAGTTAGCGGACCTCATGTGGTTCATGGGCTGCATTGTAACGAGCTGTTTTTTTTTCTAACGTATATTTTCTTGCATGCGATTTCTGAAAAAGTGTTTATGTTCATAATTATTATATAACATCTTTTTTGTATTATAAAAACTTATATTTTAGAGTCAATATACAGTTGAGCGTCAATTGAAATCCAAAATCACTGCTTTAATTTTATTGATGTCTATTCTTTGCCATTCCTATCGTTAAAGGCTGATTAATGTAAATTTCTGATGCATCAAAGAAAAAAAGTTTTACTACATCACTGCATTCAGAATCCTATATTATTCCAGATGAAATTGGTTTTGCAATAGTATATACTTTTTATGCTTTGTCATTAAAGTTTTCTCCTATTAAGTACTTTTGCTTTTATTTTTGTAATTGGTTATTTAGTTTAAAATACAATAATATATTTTGATAGTTTCAAATTGTGATTTTATAACAGTTCAAAAAAAAGAAAAAATTATGTTATTTCTTTTCATGCATGCCACACCCTAATGTAAGCAAGTCTAATGAAGGCATGATAGCGCTCCACCACAAATGATTGGTTTTCACCACTACATTTTAATAGCATTCTTTGCTTTATTAAATCTCAGAATTCCGGTCATTAAATAAGGCGTGAAATACTATTAAAATTTAGTGGTATCAATCAGTCATTTGTGGCAGAGCGCTCTCATCTCTGCTGATGGTTAGTGTTAAAATTATTCGCAATGCACTGTTTCATGTTTTTTTTTTTAAATTTAAGTACAAAATTTACCGCCAAAGAGATTTATCTAATGACCAGTGATCATATGTACAGGGGTCATGCATATCCTGAATACTGATGTAGCATGTACTCCATATATTTAAAATAAATTTTGGGAAGGAAATTGCAAGGCATACAATAATTATATTTTAGTCTTGTAGTTTAGTAGTTATATGTTAGAAAAGAGTTTGGAATATTTATTAAACTTCTAGGTTATGTGATTAATTCACTCATTATCTTTTGAAGACTTGAAAACTGATATTTATGAGAAAGGAAAAATATCTTTATTATTTAGAGAAGGAGAAGACCAAACGCGTTTCTCTTTTTTTTTCAGTTTGATTATTCTCATCCCTGTAATAATTGCGTAAATGCATAATGCTATTAAGAGAAAAATTCAGAGCTTTGGTTACGTAATCTTTTGTAAGCATTATTATAAATGTTGCTTATATCAATTTTTCTGTAATTTAAATGAAAAATTTCTTAAAACATACACAGAATACAATCGCGTTTTGCTTTCTCAATTATTGTTGTTTTATTTACGCTTGTATGTTTCAATTATTATTGTTTATGTTGTTTTAAGATGTTTTTCCTCTTATATTTTATTTTACACCATTTTTTGTAATATTTTATTGTCACCGACATGTAGTTTATATGTTAGTCTGTTCTTAATAAAACAGCTTAATTCCACATTTTATTGACTTTTATCCTTCTTTTATTTGTCTTTTTTCATTTCCTTTGTATTTTTTGAAATTAAAATGTTTCTTTTTTTCCTAATTTTAAGCTACAGGGAAGGGACCTGCATCGAGTTTGGTTCATGTAATTTTTTCCAGTACGGGTTGTGTTGATACAGATATTTGAACATATGTTCATTCAACATAAAATATAAAGATGATATTTTAGATAGCAGACTATTTTTCCATAATTATCTTAGAATATGGATTATTTTTATTTGATTAAGGATGGTGTTTTATCAGGTTTGAATCATGTATCGGGTTGATTTGAAATATAAATTTCGTTTTGATTTGGGTAGGGACAATTTTTTCATATCCGTTCAGATTTGGGTTTGTGTGATTCTCATTGTTTTAGGTTCAGGCTAACCTGGTGATATTTCCAAACAAAGTCTAAAATATTGCTTCGATGAAAAGCTACATATTTGGATATCATTGAGCTTATATATATTAGTTTTTTATACAAAAGATAAAAATTTTATTAATAATATGATAATGGAATCTTTTCATAATTGTATAAAATTATGAATAAACTTTCTTTGATTTCGAATTGACATAAAACAAAAGTTTCACGTTCGAGTCGGTTTATACTCTCCCTGTGCATAATTTTATGCCCGAATGGAAGAGAGCCACAGTAAATATTGGTTTTAGTAAGAAATAAATAAGCAAATATAACATGTAAAAAAGGAAGTAATCCATTTGAATCTTTATAAAAAAAACACGAGAAAGTGGAAATGTCTTTATTCAGCTATCAAACAAAGTTGAAATACAGATTCTTATATTTTTTCTAAAAACAAAATTTTAAAGGGCTACTTCCTAGTATTAACCATGTCGTGTTATAAACACAATTCGAACCCGAAAATTCAATTTCAAGTCGACACAAAAGACAATAAAATTATATAAAGATTCTATAATTTTATTTCTAATATCAATTTATTTTTTATGTTGAAAAATTAACGTATATAGACTCATAATTGCTCAAAAATGAAGTTTTTCCTTTTCTGAAAAGATATTCTAGACTTTCCTAGAAACATCAGGCCAAACCAAACAACAATCCAAAATAATTAAAGTGAACTCGACCCAGAATGGAAAAAAAAATTAGCATCCAGTCGAAGTGCGGATCGAGACAAGTTCAAGTAAAGTCTAGTTACCAGAACTGATGCAGAATTAATACCTTATGGTTGGACCCTGTACATGTTTCTATTTTCTCCCCATTTATCAAATATCTGAACATTCTGATAAATAAGAAAAAAGATGTTTAATGCATTTCAGTTAAAGACAGTTTTCAGTTTTAAAAGTATCACTATTCATAAAGATTGATAAAATGATAGTGAAACTTAAAATTTGGTTATGAAATGTAGAAAATATTAAAAAGTTGGCAAATTTTGCAACAATTATATATTTAAAATTTCAGACCATTCGGTTGGGTAGTTTTTGCTCTGTTATATGCGGACGGACAGACGGACTGAACGACGACTATATGTGTTACGTATTTATATAATTACGAACGCACCTAAAAACAAGTTATTTATTAATGAAACAGAAATGTACCTTTGAATGATAAGAATTGTGTTACTAGTTTTTAATAAATTCAATAACATTTGCAAGAAAAAGAAATCATTCTAATTGCATGCCCTTAAAGGATTCTGAAAATTAAACTAAACCTGTGGCGTTATGATCAATTAAGGATCGATGCCTACAGTGCTCAATCCTGTTTTCTTGGCCATGGGCCCTGAGGTGCTGTGTACCATATGTCCCGGTCAGGTGGGCGGCTTGATGCTCATTGTATAGCTCCCAAGCAAACTTTGTACTCATTTTATTGACCCAAATGAATGAAAGGCTGCGTGAACCTTGTTCAGCTCGTAGTCAAACTGAAAAGATTCTACTGACATTTAAATTACTTGAAAGCGAAATTCTGCAAACAAATTCAAATCTTTATTTATAAAAACATCTTAAAGGCGTGTCTGCTATCCTAAACAATTGAAAAATCATGGGTTATGCTGTGTGAAAATTCAACACTGAATTACTCATTATCTAATACATTTCTCAAAATGTGGTTTTCATCATAAGAAAGTTGAATTAACAATAACAGCATATTAAAATTTAAAACAATTATGTATGTTTAGTGTACTTTTGAGAAGACAATAACTTTTATTCAAATTATTTAACTTTCTGATCCCAAATAGTCTATTTCAAGTCAACTCAAAAAGGAATAAAATTAAACCATATGTCCATACAATTATGTAAAGATAGCCTAAAATTTTATATCAAATATCAGTTTATCTTTTATGTTAAAAACTGAACATACACTCATTACCATAAAAATTTGCGCACCAAGAAAAAGATGTCCAAATGAAACGAAATTTTTCACGCGTAAGTACTGTTAGGGATTAGCACCAGCACCAATTCTCCAACATCTTATACTTGTAAAACTGATTAAAAATTATGAGTTGATTAAGCAGAGTTCAACAGTGAAAGTAGATCTGAGGATGGATTTCTAAAAATATGCAAGTGAGAAAAATAATGAAGTACGTTGAATGAAGGAATGTTAAAAGTGTATGAATTAAATGACAGACGAGATAAAGCTCCAGGCTTAAACTTCTTTTATTAATTTCCAAAGTTCACAGTAAAAATATCTTGATAAAAACAGTGTTTAAAATAAACCAAATATTGATGAATAAACAACGAATCACTTTAAATCAAAACAGCCATTTAAACACTTTAATTCAGAAGACATGAAGAACAGAAATGACTAAATATCGTAACTTTAAAAGATGATTTTAAAAACGAAACGAAAATAAAAATAAGCCGCATGATTAAATGTTTACCACAAGATCAATACAGCATCCCGAGAATGCTCAAAGCAATTCTCGTATCGAGAGCATTGGTAGATAAAACAAGTAAATTTCCTTCCAAATAACCCCCTTAAATACAGCAGCTGGAACGGCACGTGTCGACACGCCCACTCTCTAGAATGATCTACGAGATGGTGATTTGCCGATGACGAACTACGTCAACTAATTCATTCATAAATCCGTTCCCGCCATCTGTCGGGAGAAAAATACACCGCGTCATACGCTCTCGTAAATTCTACTATGTCGCGTGGCAAACGTAAACATCTGAAGTTATAAAAAATAAAGATACGGCGTTATCAATGAACTGTAACTAAAGAAAGGTAAAGCTGAATAAATAACTGAAGGATTAAAAGGATGAACGCAAGATAACAGGTGAGTTTAATTTCAGAATACTTTATATTTAAATGAAATGATCTTAATAAAAATAAAGTTTATAAATAAAGAACTGTAAATTATACTACCAGGGTTAATGTACTATTGAATACAATTAGAGGCATTGAGAACTGGGAAATGGGCTTGTTAATATTTCCTAAGAAGAGCCCCCCCTCTCAATGTCTCAATCGAAAACGAAAAATAAAAGATCTAAAAATCTTCACTGACCATGGAACACCTTCTTTCTATAAAAACGGTTAAAAACAATGAACAAAAAAAATATTAATCCTAACACTTAACATGAAAAATGCCTGATAATGGCTAGCAACTAACAAAAATTAAGCATTAATAAACTTCCAACGCTTTAAATTTAACAACTAATATTGAAAACCGAGAAATGTCCAACAAAAATTTCCAAACGAAATCCCACAAATTAACCCTCAAAAACTTCAAAGTCAAAAGCCAAAAGATCCAGCACAAAAACTTGCCTAAATCCATTCATGGCCTCTTTACAAAAATTCAAATTTTAAATTTCTAACAATATAAATACAATTCAAACATTTAACAAATTGAAAAATATCACAATGAAAAATCAACATACGTACCAACTTACAAAAGTAAAGTTTCAATTTGAAACAATACATACTAGCCAACTTCGTCATCTTGACCACAGCTAAATATGCAAATTTTACAAAATTTAAATAACTTTTTATTTAACAAGAACAAAGATGAAAAAAATTAACTAGAGTAGCTTCATCAGTCTCTCCCAGTAACTTCCAAAATATGGAAAAAATGGCAAACTTAAGCAATAACTTGGCATCTGATTAATAAGACATAACAATAAATAGCTGTACACTTATCCATCTACAGACAGCATCTTACAGCAATATCCATTTTCTCTACCTACATTCGCACAAATATTCACATTGAAGATATCAGATGCCTGCAAATAAGAAGATCTATTAGAAACAATATAATCAATACAAAAATAGTCCATTATCATAAGATATATTCCTGTAACAAAACTTCTATATATATATATATCAGTACTAAATCCAACTTAAGACTTGACAAAGGTATAACAACTTTAAAAACATTAAACTTAAAGAAAAAACTATTGCTACAAAGGAGAGAAACTGGATTTCCTGAACAAAAATTCATGTTCTTAATTTCTATTACTTTAACTTTAATTAAATATATTTAAACTTCAAAGGTTAAACAGATTAATCAGAAACTTTAAACTATTAAATAGATATATCCAAGTATTTTAAAGTTAAGTTACATATACTTCTCTCAACCAACTGATAAACGGGGACTAGTGACATTCTCATATATAAAAACTAGGGACTCACAAAATCAAAAATACAATGCCCGCAGAAGATCCGCGAGTGGCGGTTACCTCTCACACAAACTGCCTCAGAAAGTTCTCTGGCATTTGTCTCCCAAGGGACCACCCACCCGAAACGGTACTGTGGGCTGCTCGAACCCCCAAGAATAGAATGGTAAGAGGCACCATTTCCACCATTGGATGGGAATTAAATGCTTAACAGCTAGATGAAAAAGGCAATGAAAAACAAAAATTGTGATCAAGAGACTTCATAAGAGCTAGATAAAAACTTGCTAAACATCGTTTGCTTAAGCCATGTAAATGGCTATGGCCACTCACCACATACACAGGATTACAAACTTTATACATCATGTAAATCTTATACTGAAGAAAAATGGTGGTACGCAGTATGATTTCTAAAAACTTCAAACAGAAATCTAAAAACAATCTGAAAAGCTATTTAAACATTAAAAACCTGTATCAAATACAGTTCTAACAAAAATTAACAAATCGTGTTTGGTTTGAGGCTTCGTAAAGACATCACTGAGGTTTGACTTACTAGGAATATATTCTAAATCAAAAGCTTCATTGTAAATTAAATCCCTAATAAAAAATAACTTGACATCTATATGACGAGATTTATAGTTTTCTATAGGTGATTTTACGAAGTTAATGGCCGCCTGGTTATCTGCATAAAGCTTCGACTTGATACCTAAACCGCGTATGATTGCTCTATCCCGACACTCCTGCAGGATCCGGTCAAACCAAACCAGGTTTTTGGAGGCCTCAGTCATGGCGACAAATTCCGACTCCATTGTGGATAAACTGACGCACCTTTCTTTAAAGGTACGCCAGTCCACGGGGGAACTGCCAACCATGACTATTTGCCCACCAACCGATGTTCGGTCATCCCGGTTCGCCGCAAAATCAGCGTCGGAAAAGGCAACCAACTTCTCCTCATTACACCGTAACCGGAGATGATAATGTCGAGTATACTTTAAATAACCAAGCAACCGTAATAACCCGTCCCAATGTGAAATACCTGGATTAGACTGAAACTGACTATATATATTAACCGCATAACTAATATCTGGCCTGGTTCTACTGGCAATGAATGATAAACAACCCAGTAAGCTTCTATAAGGAAAACGATCCATGTACTCTTTTTCGGAATCAGAAGAAGGACAATTAACCTTAGACAATATAACACCCTTACTAATAGGGAGAGACGAAATAGGAATTCGAAAATTCTTAAATTTATCACACACCTCATCGATATAACTGGACTGGTGTATACATAACGACTTCCCCTTTTCAACAAACTCGACTCCCAAAAGTTTACGTGTTCTTCCCAAAAGCTTGATGTCAAAATGCTTTCCAAGCAAATCCAGGATTATGTCAATCTTCTCCTTAAATTTTCCAAAAACTACAAAGTCATCAACGTATAGTAGAAGAACTATATCAGAATCAAAAAGGTAAGTACAGTTACATGACTCAAATTTCCTAAAACCAATCTTTAATAAAACTTTATGGATCTCATAATACCACTCCCGGCCACTTTGATGCAGCCCATACAGCGCGCGATCCAGTTTGCAATACATATGCTCTTTACAGGGGATAACGAAACCGGGCGGTTGTGACATAAAAACAGACTCCCGTAGCGGGGCGTATAGGTAGGCGCTTGTTACGTCACACTGAACGTGTGACCATCCGCAACACGATACTAAGAGGGAAAAGAAAAATCGAATCACTCCAAAGTTTACAACAGGGTTGAAGGACTCCTCATACGATTCGCCCCTCACTTGTTTGAATCCCTGGGCCACCAAACGGGCCTTAAAACGAGCGATTCGTCCTCTTTCGTCCCTCTTGACCGTGTATACCCACCGACAGCCCACTGGGGTCACGTTTCCTGGCAAATTCTCCAAATGCCAAACCGACCGTTCGTTTATAATCCCGATTTCTTTTCGCATTGCATCAAACCACATCGCACGCTGCGGAGATTTCTGTGCCTGCTTAAAAGAATTTGGAATTATTATATTGTCTAGTCATGCAGATATATTTGAAGATTCAGGACTATCAGAGTTCTCGTCATCAGATTCAGAATGTATAGGGACTAAACCAGCATACGTATTTGAGCCACTGAAATCGAAAAGATTTGGATCATACTTAATACCATTTACATTACAATACCTCTCAATATCTGCAGGTGATCTTAATCTGTTAGTTTTACCTTCCTCAAAATAGTAAATATCTGTTCTGTCCCTGGAAGATCGCTCTACAGGTTTACGTAACCACCTAACTTCTCGCTTGGAGGAAATAGGGGTTTTAACGTCTTCAGCTTCGGAATCAGACTCGGAATCCGCAACCCCCTCCCCATTAACCCGGGAATCCGGTGGTATGCCGGGAGGATTCAAGGGTCCCCAAGAATCTACTCCTCCAGCATCTTCACCCTGATTATCACCGGAGTCAATGGAGAAAGGATCACAAGATCCCGGGCCCATCACGAATCCACTGCCTCCAGGAACATCCTCAGGAATCTCTCTAAATGTAACACTAATAGTTTTAACAATTTGATCATTTTCAGGTATCCAGATCCGGTAACCCTTGGTATTAAAAGCATAACCCACAAGATAGCCTTTTTTCGCTTTTGGATCTAACTTTGAATTACGTTTCTGGTGAGGAATTCCCACATAAGCAGTTGTCCCAAAAGGTTTAAGATGCCTCACAGATGGTTTTCGGCCCCCATACAATTCAAAAGGTGTCTTTGTTAAAGACTTAGGACAGACCCGGTTCCAGGTATAACAAAAATATTTTAAGGCCTCTGGGCAAAACCTGGGGTTCAATTTACTTTCAGCCAAAATAGTACGGACTCCATTGACAGCCGTCTGCATAAACCTCTCAATGACCCCATTCTGTTGGGGAGAAAATGGATTTGTCAACTCGTGATGTATTCCCTTTTCATCAAAATATATTTCAAAATTATCATTGACGAACTCACCCCCGTTATCAGACTTAAAATTCTTCACTTTTCTACCCAAGAAATTTTCTGCACGAGTAATATAAGATTTGACAATATCAAAAACATCCGATTTTAATCTCATTGGGTATACTGAAACTCTACGGGAGTAGTCGTCCATAATTGAAAGAAAATACCTTTCCCCATTTCTCCCAACTGTTCTGCAAGGTCCCCAGACATCCGCAAATAAAAGTTCTAAGGGATGTTCAGAACGAATGCTGCCAATGGGTTTAAATGAAGGTCTTATAAACTTATTCAACTTACAGACTTCACAATGAAAATCGTTATCTTTCAGATCAACCAATCCCCGGACCCCATTCTCCTTACATGTATGAATCAAAACAGAGGGACTAATGTGCCCACATCTGAGGTGCCATAATTGCATTTTACTTATACGTTTAGCATTACCTGCAGAATTAGATTCAAAAGACACATTTTTCAAAGGTTTAGGAGCCCTGGGGAAAAGCTGATAAAACCCATTTTTCAAAAATGGATTAAATAAAATGACGTCTCCCCTCATGATGTTAATTACGCCTCCACCACCCAGAAATGTTAAGCCTTTCTTATCCAACTGAGGGCCAGAGATTAGATTACGTCTTAGTTGGCTCGAGTACATCACCTCCGTAAAGGTGAACACTCTTTGTCCAAAGCGTAATTTTACCTCTCCCTTACCCTCAGTCGGAAAAGATATATCCTTGACAGCCACATTCATTTGTTCATCTAAAATATTACAAAATTTAACAAATAAACTACGATTAGAACAGAAATGATGTGAAGCACCTGAATCAAAGATCCAGGTGTCAACATCCGACGCATTACATAAACTGGCTTGAGATACAACATAAGTTGACTTACGTGAGCTGTCAGAAAAGTCCTCTACATCTGCTCCATGCTTTCTGGGCTGTTGTCTGGATACAGGATTCTTTCCAAAATTACGGGATCCTCTATAAGGCCTGGACGATGGAGATCTAGGATACCGTCTGGAATCACGGGAAAAACTCCGGCCAGCAGTGGAATTAGTCGATGAGTCACGATAATCACGTCGGTGAGATCCTCTACCTCTGGGCACAGTCGGAGAAAAATCAGAAGAACTCCTGGATTCCGGTGATGATTCTGCATAAGTTGGATGGCTCTGTCGATCAGAATTATAACGAGAGTTCAGATACTTGCGACACTTTCTTCGAACATGACCAGAAACCCCACAATGCCAACATTTCTTATAAAAACGTGGTTTCTTCTTATATTTTACACTGTTAGCTGATGGCACGTACTTAGAACTATCTTGATCACGAACAGTCAATCTGGTCTCTTCGGACACTAATTCTAGAACTATCTTTTCAAACTTAAACTCATCTTCGGACCACCTCAAGATACTCTGCACAATACCATCATATTTCCGTGGTAAATACCGTATTAATTGAAAACTCAAATAAATCTCGTTAAAACCTTTATCTTGTTCTTTAATTATACTCATAAGTCTCCTTAATCTAGTTACAAAGATATTTATCGACTCGCTCTCCTTCTTTCTGCATTCTATCAATTCACTAAATGACTTCATCAAAAATGACCTAGAGTCGGGATGGAAATGTAACCGAATTTTATTGCAAGCTTGAACAGCATTCGTACATTCAGCAATTACACTCTTAAATTCTCCTTCAATATTCAAAAATATTGCCGAAAGTGCTTGCCTTGAACGCTGTTTAAAAATGCTTACATCTGATTCAGTTACTGTAGTACTCAGGGTCAGCTCCTCTTTACCAGATTCTATAATGTCCCACAGTCCTTTGTCAATTAGGACATATTTCATGTCAATGCTCCACCCAGCATAATTCGTGGAGCTCAGCTTTTCGATTGTGTTGCCGGCCATTTTTCATCAACTTCAACAAAAAAATAATGAAGATGAATGATAAAAATAGAATTTAAAAATATAAAACTTTCTTCATAATCTTCTCCAAAAAAAAATTTTTTTTCAGACACGTACTAAATCTTCGCCCCCCCTCTCTTTTTAATCACGCTGCGTCATTCTTTTAACTTCTTAAATATTTCTCATAGACCTCTATAAAGGGTAAAGGGCCAACTGAAGATTCTCAAATTCAATCTTTCCCATTAATCCATATCCTCAAATCTGGACTTATCTGTCCATAACCAAAAACTGTTAGGGATTAGCACCAGCACCAATTCCCCAACATCTTATACTTGTAAAACTGATTAAAAATTATGAGTTGATTAAGCAGAGTTCAACAGTGAAAGTAGATCTGAGGATGGATTTCTAAAAATATGCAAATGAGAAAAATAATGAAGTACGTTGAATGAAGGAATGTTAAAAGTGGATGAAGTAAATGACAGATGAGATAAAGCTCCAGGCTTAAACTTCTTTTATTAATTTCCAAAGTTCACAGTAAAAATATCTTGATAAAAACAGTGTTTAAAATAAACCAAATATTGATGAATAAACAATGAATCACTTTAAATCAAAACAGCCATTTAAACACTTTAATTCAGAAGACATGAAGAACAGAAATGACTAAATATCGTAACTTTAAAAGATGATTTTAAAAACGAAACGAAAATAAAAATAAGCCGCATGATTAAATGTTTACCACAAGATCAATACAGCATCCCGAGAATGCTCAAAGCAATTCTCGTATCGAGAGCATTGGTAGATAAAACAAGTAAGCCTCCTTTCCTTCCAAATAACCCCCTTAAATACAGCAGCTGGAACGGCACGTGTCGACACGCCCACTCTCCAGAATGATCTACGAGATGGTGATTTGCCGATGACGAACTACGTCAACTAATTCATTCATAAATCCGTTCCCGCCATCTGTCGGGAGAAAAATACACCGCGTCATACGCTCTCGTAAATTCTACTATGTCGCGTGGCAAACGTAAACATCTGAAGTTGTAAAAAATAAAGATACGGCGTTATCAATGGACTGTAACTAAAGAAACGTAAAGCTGAATAAATAACTGAAGGATTAAAAGGATGAACGCAAGATAAAAGGTGAGTTTAATTTCAGAATACTGTATACTTAAATGAAATGATCTTAATAAAAATAAAGTTTATAAATAAAGAACTGTAAATTATACTACCAGGGTTAATGTACTATTGAATACAATTAGAGGCATTGAGAACTGGGAAATGAGCTTGTTAATATTTCCTAACAAGTACTACTGTCATATAAGTAAGTGAGTAGAAAACCAAAGAAAAAGGATCATTTATTGCAGAAAAAAGTACAAATGAACGGGAATTTTAGTACTCTGTTGGACCCCCTCTAGAGCGAATGCACGATGCGATACGAGCGGGCATTGAGGCATACAAGTTCCGCATGATGTCCTGAGACATCTCGTTCCACAGTTGCTGTAAACGCGCCTCGAGTTCAACCAAATTCGTAGGGTAGCCAACTTGCCGTCCCAAATGATCCCAGTTCTGCTCGATTGGTGACAAATCTGGGGATCGAGCAGGCCAGGGAAGGGTGGTAATGTGGCAGAGGCAGGCTTGTGACATCCTTGCTGTGTGTGGCCGAACATTGTCTTGCTGAAAAATGGCTCCTGGGAGTCCTGCCACGAGTGGCAACACATGTGGCTGAAGTCCTGGACGTACCGCTGGGCTGTCATTGTGCCACGGATCAATATTAGGGATGACCGTGTATCGTAAGCAATGGCACCCCATACCATCACACCAGCTGTGAGAGCGGTGTGTCGCTGTAAAGCGAAGGAAGGATTGAGGCATTCACCACGGGGCCTCCACACACGAACACGATTGTCATCGCTGCTCAAATTGAATCTAGAGTCGTCGCTGAAGACGACCTGGTTCCATTCCGTTGCAGTCCAATCCTGTCGTAAGCGACACCATCCAAACGGAGGCGTCAGTGGGTGGGTGTCATTGGCAGCACACGTAATGGGCGCCGCGATACCAGATGTCCTTCGGCCAGGCGCCTTGCGATGGTTCGGAAAGACACAGGGATCCGTAGTGAAGATTCTGCCTGTGTCTGGATAGCGGCCACTGAGGCAGTTGGCTCTACGCGAGCGTTTCGTATGATGTGACGGTCTTCTCGACGACTGGTCTGTGGAATGCGTTCCGAGCCTGGTCGCCGTGTAAATGACGTCTCTTCAGTCAACTGGTCCCAACACCTCCTCTCAGTAAAATCAGAACGGCCTACTTGACGAGCTACTCGCCGAGCTGACCACCCAGCTTCCATCATCCCGATGATTCTTCCCCTCTAAAACTCTGACAGCTGCTCATATTGTCTTCGATGGCTCTGTAACGGCATGTCTACCTCAGCGTTTCCTTTGCAAAAGAAAAGGTACACTCAGACACGTTCTGCTTACCAGTTTTATACCCCAAAGAGGACAAAGTTCAACGCCCTCTAGTGGCATTACGCAATGCGCAATCACGCTGCATTTCTAATCATTTGCATATCTGCCTAATATGTACCTTCATGCCAAGTTTCGTTACGATTCCACAATTATTTCTTGGTGCGCAAATTTTTATGGCAATGAGTGTATATAGACTCATAATTGTTCAAATAAATAATTTTTTCTTGTCTGAAATATTATTGTAGATTTTTTAAAACAACTGAGCAATTCAAACTGCAAGAATGAAATCGCATTCCAAAAGAATTAAAGTCAACCCGACCCACAATGAAAAAAATTAGCCTCTACTTGAAGTTCAGATCCAGTCGAGTAACCTGATCTGATGCAGAATTACTGCCCTTCGGTGCGATGTCCTGTATATGTTTCTATTTTATCTTCATTCCCCAAACATCTGAACATTCTGATAAATGAAAGAAAGATGTTTAGTGAATTACAGTTAAACACAATTTTTAGTTTTGGAAGTACCATTTGCATTACATATCATTACCATATTCACGAAGATCGATAAAATTATTGAGAAACTTGAAATTTATATATGAAAATTATAAATACAACTTTCAGTGATAAGCATCGTGTTACTAGTTTTTAATAAATTCAATAAAATTTGCAAGAAGTAGAAATTGTTCTATTTACATGCTTTTAAAAGGTTCTAAAAATTCAACTAAATGTATGGTTTTAGGATTAATTAAGTATCAGGGCCTACTATGTTCAGGCCTGTTTTCTGAACCATGAACCCTGAGGTGCTATGTAGCGCATTTTCCAGTTAGGTCGCCCTAACGTAGGACCCACAATGTTTAATTCCCAAGCAAACAACTGTACTCATTTTATCAACCAAAAAGTATGAAAGGCTCAGTGAATCTTGTTCAGTCTAGAGTCAAAAAATCTAGTGACATTTAAATTAATCGAAAACTAAGTTCTACGAATAAATTTTAATTTTTTCTATCTTTATGAAAATATTTTAAATGTATCTTTTTGCTATCCAAAACAGTCATAAAATAATGTATTATGCTGTGTGAGAATTTAACGCTGAATTGTTCATTACCTAATACACATTTTTTCAAAATTTGATTTTCACCATAAGAAAGCTGAAGTTCAATAGCAGCATGCTACATTAAAAAATATATATTGATAAGTTTAAAATACTGTTAAGATGAAAATAAATCTTATTCAAATTAATTGCCTTTTTCAAAATAATTTTCACAGACAGATAATGATTGTAAATGTTGTACGTTCATATTAGAACTCTTATGGTGACAACTAAATTTCGAGAGAGGCTGTACATAATGAGTAATGAATGGTTGAAATTATCCTTAACATAAAATGAAATTTTGCAGTACATGAGAACAGCAGAATATTTCATTTTCATGACAGTGAATACCAACTATTGTAAAAAATTTTTAGAGTAAGTCTGAATTATTTGCGTAACTGCCAGCTTTTATGTGAGAAGAAAAATTTAATAGTGAATTTTACCTGTCACTTAAAAAGTCAAAAATTTATTTTAAATTTTATAGTAACAGGAATCATGAAAGTTGGCAGCTATGTATACATTTTACAGCAACAGTTAAAGGAACAACATTTAATGGATGCTGAAATGAAAATATTGCATGCTCTTGCAAGCTATAATGTAACATTGAAAATTGTACACGGTTCAGATTTCCTCTAAACATAAGAAGCCATTGAGAAAATTCCCAAGGATCTTCATTTACAACAGCTCAACTGTTTCTTTTTATTACTATATAAGAAAAGTTTATATTGTTTACTTTCTTTTTTGCTGTCTGAGGCATCTGTTCCATTACAAAAAAAATTTCATTCTTCAGATAACTTAAATTGGTCTAAAAATAAAATAAAAATTTAGACTGATAAAGAATAATTTCTGTTCATTATACAACTAAAATAAATTTGGTGCCTAAGTTTATAAACTTGAATCTTTCTAACCATGTTTGCAAAATCCTTCCATATCACCTCATTCGTTATATCAGAGGTACTAACAATTTGCATGCAGATCTTTAGTTCAGTACCTGCAGAGCCAAACTTTGGGCAATTAATTCAAAATTATACATAAATATTAGACCGGAGTGAAAAACAAAAAGTTTTGCAAATGGAATCGTAATAGTGCGGAAAAGTTGCTACTCGTCAATACAAGCACAGTGAAAAAAAAAATTTTGAAATCGAAGAATATCTTCCGTTCGCGCATCGCGTTCAAAGTTTTCGAATTTGAACAAAAATTGTACAAATATACGAAAAATCGTAAAAAGGTGTAAACCTTTTCCGATTTAACACATTTTTTTGTACATACCATGACCTTGAGATGTAGAATGGAGGAAAAATACCATACACTCCTCCTTTATCCCCTTCAAACCCCCTCAAGGGGATGAAAATGGCCCATTTTCGTGGAAAATACCGAAATTACAGGAGATGTAAATATTGACGAATCGGTCTCATTTTTTTTTGCGTAAGGCAACCTTGAGGCTAAAAGTCGGAAACAATCCCCCTCCCCCCTCGAGAGATCAAAATTGTGCAGCTCTTGGCACGTCCTTCTAAGGATGACTCAGGACTCACCACGGGAAGGTGGCTTAACTGCGAGTCCCACCCACACCCTACTCAACCAACCAACCAAAATGTGGGCGTGGAGAATTATGCAGATGCAGATTCAGGTACTGCGAATTCTGATTTAGTGTCAAATTTTATCATGATAGCACGAGAATCGAGGGTGGCTCTTATAAAACCATCACGTCGCTCATGCCAAGACACTTTTGAGGAGGCCTGTGTTACCAGCTTAACACTGCGCTCTACGGCTTGCGTATGACATGGTATGTCTGCCAGATTCAAAGGAAGAGTTGGCTTTTCCCCCTTGGAAATCAAGTCTGCAATGTCAGCTGAAGAAATGTTTACCAATAGAGGAGGACAGGTAATCTATGTTTGAATTGGTAAGAATTGCCCTGCACTTTTCTTTTTCTCGTCTAATTTTGCTTCTATCAACGATCAGTGATGTATTACTATCAGTAATAAGACCTACGTCTTTTAGCACGCTAGAGGTAATGGCAGCTGTTGTTCTGTCTGACAGACCATAGCGATTACTTGTCAAAGCAGTAGCTGGAAGCGACATGCACATTTGTGAAGAGTCTGGGCTCCTTGAAAGAGCAGACAAAGATCGTGTGCGCTGAAAATATAAATCATCCTGATCGTCATTGACATCAACATTTGTCTCCCCTCTTTCAGGATCAATGCTGCAAACAGGCAAGCTTTGCATTTGTGTGCTAAGCACATCAAGATGACGAGCCTTTCTTTGCAACCATGATGTAAGTTTTTGTGTTTCCTTTTTATGCACCGTCGGTCCTATTTTACCTGATCTAAGGTGTCTTTGTGCGTAAAGAAACATCAGTTCCAATGTAGATATTTTCCTGTCCTTAGGGCAATCGCAGCTGACAGCTATAGAATTAGGACAAATACACTTGTCAAAGTTTTTCCCTCAAGTGTATTCTAGTGTCATTTCGCATTTGCATCTGATATGTCAAATAATGTGTTATACGACTGATGGATGAAATCATTGTACTTCTGTTTCCCAGCCGTGTCTTTATCTCTTGGATATGATTTATGAAGAGAATAACAGCGATCGTGTAGTTGTTTCATCTTTTGAACGACTCTTGTGTGACAAACTGTAGGAATCGAAGCCTTCAAATACAGTGACTCAATCTGTTGAGCTACAGTGTTTGCCACTTCTAAAAAGCTCAACTTCCTTCCAGGTTTAAAGTCACCAGACTGCAATAACATGGCGTATTGCACCTCATGCCAACATTTGACAACGTCAGCATTGGTGGGAAGAATTGCCGATGGCAGTGATTTTGGTGCACCAAAAAATGGGCAGCGAGAGTGAGCGCCATAATGATGATAAAAGAAGCTAAATTTTGATCGATGAAACCGTTATCCAATTCAAGCTACGGGATTCTAAACGAAGCCGACAAGAAAAGTTTTCAGCAAGAGCAGCGCTTCTTTTATAGGCGAGATATATTCTTTTACAAGCCAGACAAGCAGAAACACGCGGCGACGCTGAGGCAAAACTGAGTGACGCACAGCAATCGTTACCAGGTACGGGTACTGTGCTAGCTCCTCCCCCACTCCGTTTCTCGGAATTCCAGCGGTGCGCACGCGCAGCGAGCATTACAGTGCACCGAAGAAGAAAGGGGCTGACGAGATGGAGAGGTCGAGTGACCGGGCGGCAAACAAACCAAAACATAATGTTTGCCGCAAAAAGTCGCCCCCTCGACAGGGTTCATAGCGGATAGAGGACCTGTCGAGGGGGGGGGGGGGGATTGTTTTCGACTTTTAGCCTCAAGGTTGCTTTATGTAAAAAAAAATCAGGTCGATTCGTCAATATTTACATCTCCTGTAATTTCGGTATTTTCCACGAAATTTGGCCATTTTCACCCCCTTGAGAGGGGTTAGAAGGGGATAAAGGAGGAGTGTGTGGTATTTTTTCCTCCATTCTACATCTCAAGGTCATGGTAGGTACAAAAAAATGTGTTCGATCGGAAAAAGTTTACACCTTTTTACGATTTTTCGTATATTTGTACAATTTTTGTTCAAATTCGAAAACTTTGAACACGATGCGCGAACGGAAGATATTCTTCGATTTCAAAAATTTTTTTTTCACTGTGCTTGTATTGACGAGTAGCAACTTTTCCGCACTATTACGATTCGATTTGCAAAACTTTTTGTTTTTCACTCCGGTCTAATAAATATAGACAGATATATATTGTGCAAAATGTATTTTTTAAGGAATTATTTATTGTTTTTAAATCTGTATCAGGTCTTAAAAACAAAACAATTCAATACAATGAATATAGACACAATTTCAATACATATTTTTTTTTCATTTAATAAAACCCAATACTAGAGTAAAATATTGTATGTCTACTCTATCATCTTACTTTCATCTTATGAACTTCTTTATTTCAAGAAATCTATCCACCACACAAACAATATTAATTGTTAACGCTGTTGAAATTAATAAATACACATTGATAATTATTATAAGCAATTCTTTATAATGGACACATCGCTCTCTCGCAAAGTAAAGTGCCACAATACCAAAATATTCAGTTTGTGTATTATTGCAATAGGTCTGACTTTTTGCATCTTGCGACAGGAAAAGTATCATAAGTATAGCTATCCGAAAAACCACTAAATTAAGCTGTCACTTTGCCACCACAGTCTGGAAACAAATAGTGGAGGTGGTGGATAAATCTACCTAATCCTCGTTATCTCTTCTACATCTTGATTCACAATTTTTGTACAGTTGTATTCAGGATAAGTGCTTTAGTTTTATCAGTTAAAGAAAACCAATTATCTTTTGCTTTTGTTATAAAATGTTGTATTTTTGAGGTCTTTCATTTTTCTTGTGGGAGAGAGATTATGTCTTCAACAATGCAAGTGCAGCCCTTGAGCTCACTTCTGTATCAAATTTTGGACCTTACAGAAATCTCAGTAAATACCGTTGCGCATATACCAATAATAATTTCCGGACATTGTCATTGACTTGGTAAAAAACGAATTTTTTAAATCTTTAAATTTTCGTTAAATATCATTTGTTATATTTGCTTGCTATTTCATGATCCTTTTTGCATAACGGCCATGTGCAATCTTAAAATTGGCTAAAAATACCAATTTAAGCAATATTTTAAACAACCAAAATGCTTTACTTATGTAAGAATAATAACTACAAGATGTACTACATTTTCAAAAAATATGTTGAAAAGTTAGAAGTACTTTTGCGAAGACAATAACTTCTGCTCAGGTGCGAAAATTGGTTTTTTCAAAATACTTAAAATTTAGAGAGTTAATGTTTGCAAATGTTCTACATTGATATTACAATTGTTCTGATAAAAAGTAAATTTTGAGAGACGCATTATGAAGGTTGAATTTCTTCCCAACTTAACGTGAAATATTGCAGTAGATCAGGAGTGTCGAACATCACTGATTGGTCGTTTTTAAAAACGGTGAAAACTAAACGTTGGGAAATAATTTAGAGTAAGTCTGAACCGTATGTATATTTTGCAGCAGTATTTAAAAGAATAATATTTAAATCCTGAAATGAAAATATTTCCGGTACTTATTGCAAACTTAAATGTAGCGCTAAAAGTATGCATGGTACAGATTTTCGCTAAAAATAAGCCACTGAGAAAAATCTCAAGGAGAATAATTTACAAGACCCCAAGAATATTTTTTATTATTATTCTACAAAGAGATAAAGTTATAATTTTTGTTCTTTATTCCTCTTCCTTGGCCTGTGTTCCAACACCAAAAATTAAAATTTTTAAGATAACCTGAATGCATCTAGAAATAAAATGTAAATTTAAATTGATAAAGGAATAATTTGTCTATGTCTCAAAACAGCTAGCAAACAAATTAATTTTTTGCACATTTTTTTTCCTTGCGTTCAGCAATTTGAATCCTTCTCACACGTTTGAAAACACATTTCACATGATTTCTTCTTACTCATTCCTTATACTAGTGGCACTATCTATGCAGTGTTTCATTTCATGCAGAGTCAAAAGATGGACACTTAATTAAATAGAACACATAAATATATAAAGATATATATTTTCTAAAATATGTATTTTTAGGGCGTTTGCGATTGTTTTCAAAGTCCTTATTAGATCTTAAAAACAATAGAATAAAAAGAACACTTTAATTAAAACACTTGAGTTGAAGCAAGTAAAGTGTAAAGAGAGTAAAACATAAAAATGGAATAGAAGGATGTTTATTTCTACAGTTTTTTTTTTTTTAAATTTAAAATGTGCTGTTTATGAACGATGCAACAACACTTACAAAATCCAGTGGAAAACAGCTGATACCGACTTAACATTTGTCAACAACTTGAAATGATATCAATAATGTTTAACATATTTTTTCCATGGATAAGCAATACATTGATCGTGTGGAAAGAAAAAAATATGAAACGCAATAGTAGAAATGAATAAAATATTGAAATTGCTTCAAGATTTTGCAACTGACGTTGCCTCCTGAAATTACTTTTCCGGAGGAAAAAAAACTAAATATATATAAATGAAATTACCAATTTAACAGAGAATAGAACAATGATTACAGGGGCTGCAGCATTATTCTTCCTTTCTAAATGTCATTTATGAAAAAAAAATTGTACCGGGTACAACATACATTGTTAAGTTACTACATATATAAAATAGGATAGAGCACAGATTTCCTCGACCAAGAAAATGTCTACTAAAATTTACTTTTACCCTTTCATTATAAATATTTAAAAAATTAAATAAAAATTATTAAACTTTCACAGATTGAATAATGCTACCAACACAGTAAAAATTTTCTAAAAAATTCTAAAAAGTATATACTTGATCAGTGACAGCAGTAGTAAAAACTTTGCAGTAATAAATACATAAAATTAACAGCAAATTATGTTGTAAACAAAACTACTCTTAAAAATCTCTCGTATGTTTTGATATAAATGAAGCAAAAAAAGTAAAAAATTATAAAGTAGAATTCTGACATTAAATAATATAAGTGAGTTACTGAGATCATAAAGAATCTAAAAAATAAGTTAAAATGAAAGTTGTTTTTTTTCCATAAAAATATCTTTTTTTAAAATTTCACTTATGAAAATGCATTTTTGAACCGTAGAAAAAATTACAATCCACTCACAGATGATGGAGATTAAATTCAAATGGCTGAACATAGAAAACTGGAAAATCTGTAATCTCTAGCACTATATTTATACTAATGGGTAAAAACTTTTTGAAATTCATAGTAATGTTCTGTCACATTATTTAACTTAATTTAATGCATGTATGTAAACTAAAAAATTTAATCGATTTTTCATTCTCTGGTAAATTATAATTATATAAAAATAAGTATACAGGAATGTTTCCAATGACAATATAACATTTTAATATTTTTAGAACTCAACCATAAATTAATTATATGCCATTTTTCCATTGACTGATTACAGGCAATCAATCGCTCGATATTCCTTATGGTTACAACAACATCAGAGAACCAGACCACATTTGATAAAATTAGCCAACTGTAACAATGAAATATATTAAACACTATAAAGTTAAAAATAAATAAAATATTGAATTAAATATAAATAAAATATGTTTTTAAAAAAGTGATTTTATTATGTTAAAAGTTTAAAATAAATCATGAATACACATTGAAAGAAATACTTATAAATCCGAAACACATCCTTAAGATAATGCTCTTTTTTTCTTTCCTCATGTCATATCTTTAAAAAGAGCAAAAATTATATATATTTTTAAATAAATTCACTACTTCGTACTTTCTAAAAAAATGTAAACAAAGCAGTGAATTTTCTACAAGAGGAGCTAAAATAAACTTATTTTATCAAAAATTATTTGGAACAATATAAATTGTAATCATGAAACTAGGCATTAATTTTAAGATAAACATTGAATGCTTAAAAGGTGTGTGTGGATTTTTTTAGCTATTTTTACTTTTATACTTATTTGAATAAACCTCTTACTTGTGTCTTAACTTTAGGTTTGATTCTTTCTTTATTTTAGAGAAAATTACTTTTTAGTTAAAAAAAAATTACAATTAAAGTATATTGAAATCTAACACCAGTAGTTATTTTATGTACTACTGACGCAACTATAGACTATTGAAAAATATTTAGACTTTTGAAAAATGTTAAATATTATTATTACTACAATATGAAATATGAACTTTCCGATACTTTTTTCTTTAATCATAAATTTTTGTTTTAGAGATATACTTTTCAGTCAAAAACACATGTTTGAAAGTGTTTTTAAAAGTAAAAAAAAAATAATGCAAACATTTTTTTATTGCTACTTGCAGAAAAATGAATGAAATGATAACAGGTATTAAGTGTGAAAATCACTGCAATCCATCATCAATCATTGCAAACGCATAAAAAGGAAAATAACGAAAAAAATTATAAAAATATAAATAATTTTTTAACAGTGATAACGATATCATTAGGGGAAAGGCAGTCGAGGAATGATAACATATGATATCGTAAGTGGGAAGGGTGTCCAAAGTTGATAACGTTATTTAAGTACAGCCCCTTATGCATAATTACAACACAGAGAATTAAAAAAGCATAATGTGTAAAAGTGACATCATAATATTTTGAATCGTTTGTTTGACCACGAGTAACTTATTCTTAAGGAGATGTTAGTGAAGCAGGATTCTCCATTACAGACAGCAAAATCCCAGGTTAAAAGATGGAAAATTTTATTTTACAAAGATTCATTACCTAATTCATTTTCAACAACTTACTTTTACCACCAGAAAACTGGTTTTATAAGAATAAATTAAAATAAACATATTTTTTTAATTTTAAGCACTTTTAAACAAGTTGAAATTTTAAACCTTTATACTCAAGTAAAAACTTCAAATTTTATTAAATTTTTTTTTTCTTCAAATATAAAGAGAAGTTCGCATCCACTTTAACATTGGAAGTGTGCATTGTGATAGTAAAAATGACATTTTGGAAAATCAGGTAAGTAATGAGACTTCATACTTTTAAATTCCTAATAGGTAAAAAAGAGTTTTGCAAAGTCTGCTTTGGGACTGTGGTACACCTTGCCTGCCCATGGTTTAAAAAATAGCACTCTTCTTGCACCACATACAAAAATAGCACCCATCTCAACCTCTCAAACAAAAACGTTTAAGTCTTACTCTTTTTGTATTGAATTTGCTTAGAAAAATCTAACTTACTGTTACGTTTTAATATACACTACCCTGATTTTTAGATATCTTAAATACTTTTAAACATAAGAAAAATGCTGTTGCAAATCTAAAATGTACCTTTAGAATCTAAAAAGCGCTCTTAAGAATAAAAATAGGCCTTTAGATAACTGGAAAGTGCCGTTGGTAACCTAAAATATTCACTTTTCTCATCAGCAGCAACTTTCCTTTGTTTAAACCTGGAAAAAATTCTGGATTACGGTGAGGCTGCATAGACTGTCAAGAAAAGTAAGTGTAAACCATAATTTAGCATTTTTTTAACGAAATTATAAGAGTGCTGTAATTTCTTAGTGAATTATAATTTTACATTACTAATAAACAGATTACTGAAAATTTTGCTGTGCTATTTTATATTATACAGGAAATATATAAAATATGATGAAAAAACATTTTTAAATGTAATTTAAACGAGAAACCTGACATATTTTGCTTACATTTATTAAAACAAACACAAAACATATTAAGAATCACAATTTTTCACAATAAGTTAGCATAAAACAAATTAGTATATAAAATTTTGTTGGTACGTTCTTTCACTGTCATTCATTATTAAATACATATATGGCGATGAAAGTTGAACAAAAGTTTCTCAAAGAATGAACAATATTATATAGGATTCGTACTTAACACCTTGGCTTTGTATGTCAATTCCCTGCCATTTGAAATACTTAGACAAACTGACTTATAACAATTCCCTCGCATGTAACAGTGTCGAACATTCTGTAAATATTGTGAATGGTACATTTTGAAATAATGATACACATGTAAAATGCATTACTAAGTATTTTCATCAGTTACAATGTGCAGTATTTGCAGAATTTGTTAAACCAAGATGAGTGAATTGCATGGGGACAATTTAAGTGAGTAGCTTAGGCATAGGGAATTAGTGCATGAAGTCACCCTTATTGTTTTCACCCAGGAAAAATATGACATAAACATGGAAGAAAAGACTGCAAAATTTCTATAATTTACGTTACAAATCTTTGAGAAGGGTCATATTCATTCAAATGACGAGACTAAGAATATTTTTTGCTATTTCACAGCCATACATTTATTTGTTTGTGTGAGTTGTATTTTTGATAATCTCAGAGAAGTCTTTATAGCATACATCATAAAAGAAACATTCTATTTACACCTCAGACTGTAATGCTTCATATATACACTGAAAATCCCGAAAAGCTGTTCGCGTGCGCATGCAAATAACGGAGATATGCAACCAATCACCGTAACGCCATAGGGTCGGCATCATATATAGAATTCTTTTCAATACGTTAGTTGAATAGAATTAGCGTTGTTCTGCCGTTCGAGCCATTTCATGCTGTTTTAGACACTCAAAGGCTTCGTTATGTGATGGATTTTGGTCACCTCCAGAGCCTTCCTTTTAATTAGCTTTATTTTCTTCAATTTCTTTTTCATCTTGAATGCCATCCAAAATATCATCATCATTTAAAATCTGATATGCAGGGTCATGTACGTCAATATTTAACAACTCCATAATTTCATTTTCTTCATAGCTTAAAATTCTTCCTACCTCCTTTTTTGTTTTACATTCCTCATTTTAGTCTCTTTTAAATCTGAAGGGAAAAAATGAGAGAAACAGGGTGTTTGGATAATTGGAAGTTCGGTTTAAAAAATTTTTTGACAGAAATAAGCTGTTCATATAACTAGAAGTTCGGTTAACTGGAGTTCCGATAATCGGCGCTCTACCGTATTTCAATTTTTTTTATGAAAACGAAATTGTGTTTTCAAGTAACATTCGTAAAAAGTTTTTCTATCTACCTAACAACTGAAAAGTTTCTCATATGTATGCAGTTATCTTTGTCAGAATATTCTTTGTTGGATTTCTCACAAATGCAAGATTTGTCATATGTATGTATACGGTATGTCAGTATATGTCATATGTATGTTCCATATCGCACAAATGAAGGGTTACACATGTGTATGTATCAAAAGGTGTTTTTTCATATTACTTTTCCTTGAAAATTGTTTGTTGCATATCTCACAATTGAAAGGTTTTTCATTTGTATGTATGAAAAGGTGTTTATTCAAGTTAACTTTTTGAGAAAATGTTTTGTTGCATATTTCTCAACAGAAAGGTTTCTCATTTGTATGCACGAGACGGTGTGTATTCAAGCTACGTTTATAAGGACATATTTTGTTGCATATTTCTCAACAGAAAGGTTTCTCATTTGTATGCACGAGACGGTGTGTATTCAAGCTACGTTTATAAGGACATATTTTGTTGCATATTTCACAACTGAAAGGTTTCTCATTTGTATGCACGCGAAGGTGAAGTCTCAACTTACTCTTGTCCGAAAATGTTTTGCTGCATACCTCACAGCTGAAAGGTTTCTCACGTGTATGCACGAGAGGGTGCCTATTCAGGCTACTTTTCTGAGAAAATTTTTTGTTGCATATTTCACAACTTATAGGTTTCTCATTTGTATGTAAGCGAATGTGTACATTCAGGTTACTTTTTGAATAAAATTTTTTGTTGCATATTTCACAACTGAAAATTTACTCATTTGTATGCAGGATAAGGTGTGTATTCAAGTTACGTTTATAAGAAAATTTTTTGTTGCATATTTCACAACTGGAAGGTTTCTCATTTGTATGCACGACAAGATGTGTATTCAGGCTACTTTTCTGAGAAAATGTTTTGTTGCATATTTCACAACTGAAAGGTTTCTCATTTGTATGCACGAGAAGGTGTCTGTTCAATCTACTTTTCTGAGAAAATTGTTTGTTGCATATTTTACAACTGAAAGGTTTCTCATTTGTATGCACGAAAGGATGTGTATTCAGGTTATTTTTCTGAGAAAATTTTTTATTGCACATTTCACAACTGAAAGGTTTCTCTATTGTATGCACGCGGAGATGTATCCTATGGCTACTCCTCTGAGAACATCTTTTGTTGCAAAACTCGCAAACAAAAGATTTTTCACTTATTTGTGAAAGAATGTGTGAACTGAAGTTATTCATATCTGCAAATCAGTTTTTTGCATATCTCAAAAAATAGTCTTTATTTTCGTGCTTGAAAAGTTTATTATTTAAGCCACGCTTACACAACTTTACCAGCTTTCTATACAGATAAAAGAGTTCTTGTTATTAGGATGTTGATTCAAATTATCTTTCAAGTTCATTGTTGTTACATTTTGCACAATGACAACAACATATGAATACATCTTGGGTCATTTACAAACTCTCCTGAAAAAATCCTTAATAATATTCCTCATAACTATTTGTATACCAAAGTGAAAATACTAACTTGATGTCTCACACGGAAAAAAATTGTTTTATTCGAGAAGAAAGATATAAACTGATTATGGTGTTGCACTGTAGCTAAAGACGAAACAGGAGAAGTAACTAAATGCTTCAAGTGAATGAGAAATAATAAGTAAAAAGCGAGTGTTGTTACTTGTGGAGGGCCGACAACTAGATCCATTTCAATGTTTGTTTTTCGCTTTTGTCCTTTTCACAATTCTTCTTCTGATGCCATTTTTAGTGTATTTGTCATCATCTGTGTACTTTTTCTCTGAAATTGACTTATCTGAATTACCTAAAATGAAAGCAAATACATGAATGCAAGCAGTCTTAAACTTTAATGACAAATAATTAATATGATTATTTTATTACATTTATGATTATCAATTTGAATATGTTAACCATACATAAAACAAAAAAAATCATTATCCAAAATTCATTTTTTTAAATACAGTAGCCTACCTGTTAACTAGAACTCCGCTTTAACCGGCCGACCTTTTTCCCCAATATCAGGCAAAATTCAGGTATGACGGCCTCGGGAACTCAGCTTATGCTTTCGAGTTGAAGTGCAATTCCGAGGGGAAGATGGCAAAATTCAGAAAGGAGAACGTCAATTCTAAAGGGATACGCGTTGACCTTCACCAGTGTTGAATTCAGGTTGTGGCCCGGGGGGTGGGGGTGGACATACCCCCCTAGAACAATGAGATGCCCCACCCCAGAAGATTTGAGATTTTGCGTTTTTAATGGTCAAAAGTGCAATATTTTCCTACTCGGAACTATAATGTCTGATCTATCTGCAAACTTCTTTGTACAAACATTTAAAAAGCTCGAGGGATGCCAACAGATCACCGTAGAAGTTGTGTAAGAGTTGTTTGAGCCTGATAAAGATCTCAAGCATGAAACGTTATTTGTTGAGGATACAATTAGGACTACAACTGATGTTATTCAATAAGAAGACGATCCTGATGACGATCCAGTTTTAGTTGACACTGCTAAAATTCCTCATACGGAAGGGGTAAAAGCAGTAGAATTGGCGCTACGCTATGTTGAACAGCGGCTAACAACTTCCTCGGTTAAACACGATGTTAAAGAGATGGAGAGATTAAGCTACAAAATGTCGGGCATTTTGCCTTCAAGAGAAAAATGTCACTGACAATGGTGTAGTCGTAAAATAAGCAGAGGGCGTACGCTCTAAGCAGAGGGTATACGCCCAAAGATGGTATACCCTACAGTGCATATACTATAGCTTTTTCAGAAACAGAGGGTATACGGTGTTCCTTAAAAAAATCCAGAAGGTATACGGCGTATACTCTCCACTACATCCCTGGCCACTGACTTCTTTATGGTTGATTAACTTAAATATACATAATGTAGAACAATTTCAACTTCTTATAAATGTGTGTGACACGATTTTCAACAATTTAATAGGTGTTAAATATTTTTCATTATTTGCTGACAGTGAGAATTTTTCTTTCAATTTAATTAATTATAAGTAGTATTCATTTAAGAAAATATAGAAAATATGTGCTTTTTAAAAACTGCACAAATTGAAAAACTAAATGCATCGTATGGGCTAAATAAATTACGCAGCTGCCTATTTAATTTTTTTTACTTCTCCGTTTTAACCGGTTTTTCTCTTAACCGGCTAACCCTGGGTCCCGCTTAGGCCGGTTAAGCAGGAGGCTACTGTATTATTAAATTACACGGAAATTATATATTTTTTAATTCCACAAGAGAGGACCAATCAAATGATTAAAATGTGGTTGTAATACACAATTCAATGATAAACACTTCATAAATATATAACAATGTTAAAAGGTTGTACGTTTGGAGAATGTTAATCCTTTTTTTTTCAAAGAATAAATCATACATTACATAAGTGGAAAACAAGATTGATCAAAGAGTTTCAAATAGCATGCAGGACTTTTTCCCTTTCAATTCTTTCCAAGGTATGTGATTATTCCGTAGGTGATTATTATTATTAATTAATAAGATGCTACATGGCACAGAATGATATTCATTTTAAAAGCAACGTTAAAAACGCCAGAACAAGCAAAACTTCCGCAGACTAATTTCGGTAGCGTTAAGAATAACTGAAGTTGGGAATAACGGATTGCTGGGAGATGAATCACTCTTTTGATTTTAATTCAGCCAAAATCATCTCTAAACCCACTTCTGTACACGAACTTAACTTTTTAGAAGCATTTCATATCTACAAAAATTATGACAATACTGTTCACAGTGAATTTGCTATTCCCCCTTTATCAGATTGCTGGAAATATTTCATAAAATCCTCTTTTGCTTAGTCACTACCATTTTTTTCACATTTCTGGTGGCATTACCTATACTAGTCTTCCATTGCCCAGGCAGCACATCTATATGGGCCCATATGGGCAAAAGTGGGTCAGGGATATAGATCTATATGGGCTACCCATATTGGGCCCGCATAGAATGTCCACTTTTTTTTCCATATGGGCCCATACGGGTTATTTATATATATCTATATGGATGTCTATGTCGATCTATAAAGATATCTATATGGATCTATGCGGGCGACCCATATTGGGCTCGCATAGAATGTCCACTTTTTTTTCCATATGGGCCCATACGGGTTATTTATATATATCTATATGGATGTCTATGTCGATCTATAAAGATATCTATATGGATCTATGTGGGCTACCCATATTGGGCCCACATAGAATGTCCACTTTTTTTTCCATATGGGTCCATACGGGTTATTTATATATATCTATATGGATGTCTATGTCAATCTATAAAGATATCTATATGGATCTATGTGGGCTACCCATATTGGGCCCACATAGAATGTCCACTTTTTTTTCCATATGGGCCCATACGGGTTATTTATATATATCTATATAATCTATACAGATATCTACATGGATCTATGCGGGATGCCTATGTAGATCTATATGGGCTACCCATATTGGGCCTGCATAGAATGTCCACTTTTTTTCCCATATGGGCCCATATACGATCTATAGAGATATCTATAAAACTGTTTACATAGATCTATAAGGATTTATAATGTGATCTTTATAGATTTATAGGTCACAGAACTAAAGGACTTCACTCACATGAAAACACCTGCCCAGTAATGTAAAATTTATGGATAGGTTTTCGAATTTCTCACTTAAATTTGATTTTTAAACAATTTTTTTTTTACATATAGGATAGCTGAGCTTGTTCTCAGGGCTATTTTGCACTTTTTTGATTTTGGTTACAGATTTTTTAAAATAAAAGTACTTTCACCAATGAAACCGGTTCCGAAAGTGAAGGTATCTTTATTTTTTTTAAATCTCCAACCGAAATTGAAAAGTAAAAAATAGCCATATTAGAGATCGACCTCGGCTATCCTATGCAAAAAAAAAAAAAAAAAATGGTTTAAAATAATCAAACAATAAATTTTAAAACAAACATGCCTATAGGTTTAACATTACTGAGCGGGTGTTTTTAAGTGAGTGAAGTCCCTTAGTTCTGTGACCTATAAATCTATAAAGATCACATTATAAATCCTTATAGATCTATGTAAATAGTTTTATAGATATCTCTTAGATCGTATATGGGCCCATATGGGAAAAAAAGTGGACATTCTATGCAGGACCAATATGAGTAGCCCTTAAAATTAAAAAACTGTTAGTGAACTTTAACAAAGTGCTAATTTAAAGTGTATTTTTTTTTTTAAGTTGTACACTACTATAACTATTTTAACCGTGATCATATGATTAGCTTGTTTAGTTTTTAAAATATTTTTGTAAACATCACTTAGTCAAAGTACCCGAACAATATAGAAAACATTAGACCAATACTAAATATTTCTATTAAGATAAATGTAAATTCAGTAATTTCATACCATCGTATCTTTTAACACTAAAGTATCTGAGCGGCATGAAGTTTAACAATGTGAAGCATGAAATTTCTTAAAAATATTTAAATTCAAAGCATACATACTTTTTTTATGACAAATTTATTTCTTAAACTACACTAGAAAGCGCCCATCCCAAAAATTTTACAAAATTTATTATAATTGCAGTTTTATATGCATTCTATCATTCAAAATTGGAATAAAAAGTTTCAACAATTCAAATTTCAATAGCATTTCTCAGGAACATTATAGGTCAAATTAATTTGTAAATCATTATTCTGATTTTCTGCATCTAATAAATTACATTTTCACACTGAATTTATATTTCTTGTTCAAAAATCTGAACAAGTTATAAACTAAGTACTGGACTATGTAGAAAATAATATTAAGTTAAATCAGTAAAATTTAAACAAAGAAGTAAGATGAGGTAAGGAACAAAGCAGATGATCGAAGTATTTTGGAATTAGCTGAAAAATAATGATACATTTTCTTTATTTACTTTATGCAGGTTAAACAACGAAGCAAGATATGAGGTAAGACTTGAACAAAGCAGATGAGAAAAATAATCATAAATTTTCTATATGTAGCTAAATAAATTTAATAAATGTAAATCATGTATGCACCGAACAAAGTTCTGCGAGAAGTTTGTCTGATAGACCATACACACTTCAGACAAATTCAATATTTTACCTTTTCACACACACACACACGCAAAAAAAAAATACTTAAGGGAAGGTAAACATCCTGGTGGTCTTGAAGGCTTCACAAATACCGTAATGAAACTGAGACTACTTGGGGCAAGTGAACATAATTACCAACCCCCCCCCCCCACACACACACAAAAATTTCCTTCTGGGGGCCACCAGCGACCCCAGGTCTTGTGATTTCAGGGTTAATGTAAGAGCAATGGTTACATATGGAATTTCTCATATTTTTAATATTTTAGGTTTTATACATTTTAGACAGTCTAAGTCTGCAATAAATCCATTTACATTTTTTCAAAATTTTAATTATTTCTAAACAGTAGGTATGTAATTTAATTTTTACATCATCGAATAATAGAAAAAAAATTACAGTAATTTCCTGCATATAAACCGCAGCTCAGACACCAGAATTTGTTTTAAATAAAATGTGATTTACTGTTGCTTAGCATTTATTTGACTTTCTTTTTTAAATAAAATATCCAGTTTGAAAAAGACTTAACTAAGCTGCGGCTTATACGCGGGAAAATATGGTATTTTCAAATTCAATTTGTTTAAAACCTGTATTTCAATTTAATTTTTATTTAATGGTTAAAATAACTTAAGCATAATTTAAAAAATAATTTTAATGCAACTTAATTCCAGAAGATTAATCCATCTGTCAGCACATTGTAAAATCTTTGGTAATCTTTTGCATGCAACTAATACAAAAATATTGCTTTTCCTATTACTCTGCTAACCTTAATTTAACAATAGCAGGATTTTTTTAAAATTCAATATTTCTAAATAATAGTTTACTATGAAGATTAATTTGTTAAAATAGTGGCAGAGAAAAAATAATCACTAATGGCAGACCTGCAATAGTTGAAATGAAAATGAAACAGGCAAAATAAAATAGCAACACAATTCAGTTGGTTTGCGGTATGCCGCTCCATTTATTGAAAATACAATTTATATATTCATATCAACTATATCAGACTAATGTTTTTCTAATATAATCCTATTTTTTATACCGTTTCCCACAGTTCAGAGGGAGTGCTGGACCCTGTCTGTCCTTTCGTTTAGAAAAATGCATGCTTCTAGCCACTGTAAAAGAAGAAAATTTCCCATAAGAATCTAAAATCCTACCAGCAAGCACTCTGCCTTCTTTAATTCTAGGAGGAGATCAATAGATATGCGTATATCTGAACATTTACAAATATGTATCTTTGAAGAAGAAAGTTAAGGAAGTATAAGCAAACATCTTTTTTTTCTCTCAAATGCATAACTTTACACTCAGGATCATTCACGCAGGATTCTTCAGCTTCATATAAATTTGAATCAAGATTCCATGTCAGGAAAAATTGAATTGCTTCAAGCATCTGGTTAATGTCACCACCTATTTTTAAAATATAAGGATTAAATTTTTAAGATATAAAATTGTTTGTGCAGACATAAAAATTTTATTTAAATATGAAGAAATATAATTTAAAAAACCAAATTTCACACTGCAAAAACAGTCAATTAAACATTAATAACTACATCCATCGGGGGGGGGGGGGGGGGAATTTAGTGCCGAAATTTAAAGTTACATATAGGAAAGTTTTTACACTGGGGTTTTAAAGATTTTGAAAGTGTATGCTGAAGGTGTATAAATAAGTAAAGATATTCTGAAAAACAAAATATATTATTACAGCAGTAAGAATAGATAAACTTCAAAAAGAAAAAATATATATATATTGCCCCTCCTCCCCTCATACTCAGGATCCTCGTTTTTTCTAGAAGTGAAGATGAGAATAAAGTAAAAAGAGAAAATATGATGGAAATTAACACTTTTATTGCAGAACAATCAGAGGTATAATCTTCACGTGAGTCGACTCGAAGTTGGGATAGGTGGCGAAGACATACACATTTTTAACATACACCATGTGCAGGGGTGGGGAATTTCTAGAAAATTTTACCAGCCAGCAATGTGCAACGTACAGTTGAAAATTGTTATGACAAAATTTACGCAACTGCAAAAATAGTTGATTACAATTAAAACAATACATTTTCATAATTTGTTTTCTATAAAATTAAGAAATATATACAAGACAGGAAAGTTTAATATAGAATATAGTACCATGCTTACACACCGTAGTAATTTGGAAAATATAGCTAACTAATAAAAAAATAAAAGTTTTCGGTATATCACTTTAGTTTCAGTTTCCGAAGACAAACTAAAAATTCACTCGCCCTGTCGGAAAATCAGTTCGCCAGTGGCGAATAAAATGATGTATTTCCCCACTCCTGACCATGTGGGATCAGACAGAACCACAATTTATATTCAGTAATATTCAATTATATCAGAAGTGAATGTTTATGAGAAATAAAATAAGACTTGTATATTAATAGCTCATAAAATTAGTTAAGTAATAAAACATGTAATTGAGTAACCATTGTCCTCTTTAATTTTATAAAGCAGTAAAAATTAATAAAATTGGGGGGGGGGGGGGTAAATGGCCAGTGTAAACCACATAAAGCAAGTTGGTATGGCCCTTTTAAAATTTGGCTGATATATTTCACTAGCAGCTCCATCTCAGTTTTATTCCAGTATTAATGTCTTCATTATTGAGAAATTGAATTACTTATTAAATTAAATTACTTATTAAAAAAAATTAAAAATCAAACTGCATATGCGAACATAAAACATTCATGTTAAACGGCAAACAGAAAAATTTGTTAGAAGGTACTAGACAGAAACAAGTCTGGTAGTAAAAAATATTTATCATCCCCCCTCCCCCATTTTCTCAGTTTTTCACTTGATTTTTAAAAACTTAAACATAGATTTTCAAACAGCATACATTTTTTTTTTTTTTTTTGGGGGGGGGGGGGAGATTCCAGGTCTTGCAGAGTTGGATAAAACCAGGGTTGCAAAAAAGCCAACTAAAATTAAAAAAGCCTTTAACCAGCTTTTTCTTTTTTGGCTATAATTGGCTTTTATACATAGAAGCATTGTAATTATAAACTACACATTTTAAAGTGTTCTTAATTAGTTTTAAGGACATTTAATTGATTTAGAATTTAATAAGAAATTCAATTTCTCAATAATGAAGACATTAATACTGGAATAAAACTTTGATGGAGCTGCTTGTGAAACATACCAGCTAAATTTTAAAAGGGCCATACCAACTGCTTTACACAATTTACACTGGACATTTACCCCCCCCCCCCCAATTTTATTCATTTTTACTGCTTTATAAAATTAAAGAGGACAATGGTTACTCAATTACATGTTTTATTACTTAACTAATTTTAAGAGCTATTAATATACAACTCTTATTTTATTTCTCATAAACATTTAAAATCATACAGTCATTGGAGTCTAACTTATATTCTTTTCAATATTTTTTTTTTCTGACTTATTGCCTTAGCAGTTGCCTTTTAGCAGTTATAGACTTATTTATTTAACAAAATTTAACAGAAATTTATAATATTTTTAGTAGAAAATATTTATAAGTGTATTAAAAATGAATTGATCCAAATTTAATATGAATTGGCTGTAAACCAACTTTTAAAAACAAAAACCAGCTTTTTTTAAGTGGTTAAAACCAAAAAAAGCTGGCCGGCTTTTTTTGGCCTGGCTAACAGCCGGAAACCCTGGATGAAACAGCAAAAAATTTAACAATAAGGCATTATTTCAGGTTTCACAGACCATAAAAATCAGTGGAAAAATAAGGGAAATTTTACTATGTTAATCCTGACATGCAGCGTTTTCAGTAAAAAACAGATTTTCTCAGATTCAAGCAGAGCATTCGAAAAATGGAGTTATTAAGAGAATTTTTGAATATTTTGTGAATTCTGATAGTAAATATAAGATTTTTTTGTTTTACTTTCATTCTTGAACATTTTTAAAAGATTCATTTCTTTGCAGCTATGCAGAATTTTCTGTTGTCAATCTGCAGCAAACCAACCTCAAAGCAGAATATGCTTAAAAGTGCGATATACGTCGCAGAACAACAGACTTCCCTGCAGAACATTTCATCAGTTTCAAGAAAATTCACGATTCAATTTGTCACTCAATAGCCGGGAAAAAAAAAATATATATTATTACAACATTCTTTAATTGTTCATTTAAAAAGATTGAAAATTCATCAACTGGTTGCGAGAAAACTTACACAATTTGTCCAACAATCATGGAGAACAAATCGTGAAATCCTTCAGCCTGTTGTGGAAAAACATACAAAATTCGATGAACAGTCGCGGGAAAAAATCAACGATTTTCACCAATTAGTCGCAGGTAAAAAACCCTGTGAAATTCGTTAGTGCATCGGCAAAAGAAACTGAAAAAAAAAAAACCCTAAAAATTTGCCTATGGTACTAGGAAAAAATTGAGAAATTTGCCAGTGGATCGACGGAAGAAACTGTGAAATTCGTCGATCAATAGCAGAAAAAAAACCCCTCACGACTTTCCCCAATCGGTCCCGAGAAAAAGCCGCAAAAATTCAGTGGATCGCCGGAAAAAATCAGAAATTCATCAATCAGTCGTGGAAAAAACCCCTGAGATTTGGCCAATTGGTTGCAAAAAAGCAACAAAGTTTTCCAATCAACAGAAAGAAAATATTGCAAAATTTACCGATCTGTTGCAGGTAAAACGTGAAATTAGTCGATCAAGAAGCTGCTGCAAAACTTGCTTATTGGTACAAGGAAAATTTCACAAAATTCGTCAATCGGTCATGGGAAAAAAAAAAAAAATGCAAAATTTGTCAGCAAAACGTCAGAAGGAAGGAAGAAAAAAAATCAGAAATTCATCGATCAGTCGCGAAAAAAATCCACAATTTTTGCCAATCAGTTGCAAAGAAAAAACAACAAAGTTTGCCAATGAGTAGAAATTAAATATCGTGAAATTCGCCCATTGGTCGAGGCTAAAAAATTGCGACATTCTTCAGTGGATCATTGGAAAAAATCAGAAATTCTTCGATCCAATCAGTCACAAGAAAAAGATAAAAAAAATAGCCAATCAGTAAAAAGAAAATATAATGAAATTCGCCTATCAGTCGCATGTAAAAAAAAAAAAAAATTAAAATCGTCAGAAAAATCACGAAATCAGTTGATTTTTCCCATCTGTCGCAAGAAAAAACTAACATTTGCCAATCAGTTGTCGGTAAAAAACACAAAATTCATAGTCCAGTAGTGTGAAAAAAAACTATGATTTTCGCCAATCGGTCGAAGAAAATTATCGCAAAGATTGCCTACTGGCCGCAGTTCAACGTGAAATTAGTCGGTGAATTGTGAAAAATATATCTAAATTATTAAATCAGTCACGGGAAAAAAAATTGTGAAATTCGACGATTGGTTCTGAGAAAAAAAATATACGAAATTAGTCAGGTAACAGAGGGAAAAAAACCCCACAAAATTCATCAATCAATCGGGGTAAAATCGCAAAATTGGCCAATAGTTTCTTTCGTGTGTGTATGTCAATGTTTTACAAAATGTCTTATGCATTTCTATAAAAAGATGCAGCCACACTTCCTCATATATAAGAAAATCTCCCTGTGTCTTTCTTTTTTATCGCCGCAGAACATTCTTGATCAGCTGAAGTTTGTTACAGAACATTGTAAAGTTACTGTTCTGTACTGTTTTGGGGCTATCCAAAAATTTTCCTACATCCCAAAAATGCAGTATTATATGAAATAATAGTAATCCATAAAATAAGCAAAATTACATTTACAACAAAAATATGAGTGAAAATACACATATAAGAAGACACATATCAGAAATATGAGTAAATCTAGAAATTAATATATATTTTTAGCAGGGTTCAGTGATATATATTATGACATATCCATATTTATTTTTAAAATATCATGAAGCTTGATATTTTCAAAATATTGTGCATAATATTTTTGAAATTTTAAGTCAAAACAGGTGTAAATGTTTTTTTCTTACCGTTATTAAGTGTCATTCTGCAAATAAGAACTTTTGCTTTGGCTGTGGCTTTTTTGTCTTCCCCCCCCCCCCCCCCCCCCGTCCCTAAAAAATCTTTTTCAAGCTTTGAGATTGAAATTGAATTTTTAAAATGTAGAGCGAACAATTATTTGTGGAACAATATTTGCTTAAAAGAGCTGTTGAAAGATAAGTTGTCTAGTTTAGAAAAGTTATTTACAGTTTCATTAGAATTTTTTC
Source organism: Maratus speciosus (assembly GCA_963932465.1). Taxonomy (NCBI): domain Eukaryota; kingdom Metazoa; phylum Arthropoda; class Arachnida; order Araneae; family Salticidae; genus Maratus; species Maratus speciosus. The sequence continues at coordinate 10,787 of CAWVRF010000067.1, read as the reverse complement.
CGATTTTGGTTTTCTTCAGTTTAAATGTAGTCAATTAGTTGATTTTCCATTTTGTTTTATTAGAATATTGGGTACTTTTCTATTAGCTGGGTGCCAGTGTTATATATACATACATATGTATATATATTCAAACACATACACATGTACAAGACACACACATACAAATACATATACAGTGAAACTCGTTTAAGATACGAATCAAGGGACCGAGAGCATTTCGTATCTTAAGCGGGATCGTATCTTATCCAGATTTCATAGATTCTTGAGTAATAATGTATATAAAGCCAATGCACATTGCTATTAACGTATTTTAGCCATTTATAACTCTCATTTTACCCATTTCTAACGATTTTTAGATATTCTAGGAAATTTGAGTTTAAGATTTGCAATAAAGAATAACTTTATTTTACTCCAAAAATTCAGCGTTTGTACAATAACAAAATTAAAATGCCTTTATGCAATACTCTCAGCCAAATTAAAAAAAAAAGACGATAAAACGAAATTTTTGTTAATCTTTAGAAAACAGAAACTAACAAAATTAAAGTACGTGCGGTAGTTTTAGTTTGTTGAAGAAAAGTCATTTTTTAGTTTGGTGAAAGTCAAGATGGATTGTGGCGGTCGAGATTTTATGACGAAGTTTTCTGCCTTGTTGATGTGGTAGAAAAAAAAATCTTCGACGGAGGGACCAGCATCCATCGAAGAGGCGTACATTCGAAGTAAGCTGAACGAGCTCATTACAGATGCGAATGATGGTATGGCTGGTACACCCGTTTCTTCATCCGCGTCGTCTTCTGATAGTCTAGGTTCATCAGAACTTTTGACGTCCGCGATTATATCCGCGATAGAACAAACTTCATTTGTTACAACCTGATCGTCAATTTTGTCAAACGAGTCCCAATCTTTGCATTCTTCTTGATCCTGCTCCTCTTCTGCAATGTCAACGTTTTACAAAATGCCGTCGACGTTAAAGGCTTTACAAGAGCAGTTCTCAATGGTAGTTGATGTTACGTCTTCCCAGGACGCACTCAGGAAATGCATGGCATATAAGAGGTTTACAAGTTGGGCAGAACAGGACCTTTTCGCGATGATCTATTTGATGTAGATGACGTACAACGAAACAACTTTTGTATTTAATTTTGAGAACATGAATTATGCCTTGATCCATGGATTGAACCACGCTAGTCACATTGAGTGGAAAAGACTAGCTCAATGTTTCGTAAACTGGGGATATCCTTGGGATGGACGAGACAGTTGTCGGCGAGACACAATACTTTCCTAGACTCCTTTTTCATTCGTTCATCGAACTTGCGGATCCACTTAACGAATATATCGTTTGTCATTCATGCTTTGGCCTGAATTTCATAATCGCAGGGCAGATTTTTAACATTTTTTTTTTATCATTTTAAAACAACGAAGATTCCGAGACTTGCCGATGATGAGGGGTTTTAATGTATCCGTTCCGCTTATATCTGATCCAACGGGAACAGTGATACGTCCTTTGCTCAGTTTTTCACCATAACATTTCTCACCCTTAAACGCCATTGTTTTATCAGGCATTAATTAAAAAAAAGTCCATCTCGTCGACATTGTAAATATCGCATATTGAGTACTATTTCAATAGCGGCGCGAGCACGTTATTTTTCCAACAATTGACATCATCTACATTCAAGCTGTCGACTCTCTGCATACCTTCCTATTAAGCTATTCCGTATCTTTGTCTGAAGAGGTCTAGCCAATTGTTGACAGGAGTGAAATCCACTCCAAGACGTATAGCAATTTCGCAGGCCAATGGACAATCCGTTAGTTGGGATGTTCGTCAATCGGTTTTGCGTGAACCACTCAAATAAAATCTTCTCCAATTCTTCATCTGCCACATTAATATTCATTTTGCCAGAGCCTCCAGCTGACGCACTATTTTCCAGTTTTTGTCTATTTTTTAACAGAGCTCGAAGTGTTGACTCGTGTATTCCCACAGATTTGGCAAAGACAGTCTTGCTTATCACATTCTCGGGGCGTCGTTATTTCCTTAAGACATCCAATTTTTCAGTCAAAGAAAACGCTTTTCTCTTTACTTTAAGTATTAGTACATAAGCCCCATTTCGTATATTAAGAGGGTTTCTTGACATCAAGGGACAGATTTTCTCCGTATATTAAGCGGGATCGTATCTTACGCGTACGTATATTAAGCGGGTAATTTTACACAGGTTTAATAGGCATTTTTCAAGGGACCGAAGATAATTCGTATCTTAAACGGGATCGTATCTTAAGCGGGCGTATCTTAAATGAGTTTCACTGTATATATATACCAGCTAACAGGAAAGTACCGAATATTGTTTTTATGTTTTCAAGCTAAGTGCAGTTATGTTTTAGTTTCTAATTTAAATTAGGTCTGAATATATTTATAATAACCAATAATTTGACAATTTCGAAAATATTGGATAATATTTTCGAAAATATCATGATAATGAACCCTGTATTTTAGCAATTTTTTTAAGCTCAGAATTACTTTTTAAACTGTTAAAGTTATCTGCAAGATCTAAAATAATTTGCAGCACCTGCTGGTCTGTTTTTTCAAACAGTCTTAAAAAACTTTGAACGCTAAAAACATAAAAAAAAAAATGGCTCAAGCATTTTTATTTATTGTCTAAGGAAAATTAAAAAAGGAAGAAAAGGTTAAATTATTTTGCCGTTTTTCTCAATTTAGCAAAATTTTTCTATGGTCTCAACAAAAATACTTTGATTTCACGAATTTATAATTCCGATTTAATGAATAACTTTAGATTTAAAAATAAAAAAAATAGAAGAAATTTTCAAACATAAATAAAAAATTTTCCCTAATCTGAAACAGCCTTGTGAAGCAGAAATATCTACATGCAAAAATGTACATTACAGAGAGGTTTCATTTTAAATACATGTAAAACATAGTTTGTTTGGGTTTTTTTTTTTTGGGGGGGGGGGAGGGATTAACCGGATTTTCCAGTAATAGCATTTAATTCCTAGTTCTTAAAATATAATAAAATGTACTTACATTAATTAAATGTAGTTCAACATCATCTTAAAAAGCAGACTGAGAAGATGGCTAGGTGTCAAACTTTATGGTGGTAAATTCTATGGAAATTTTAAAAAAATTAAAAATGTATGTATGTATGTATCAGTGGCGTGGCGTGAAAATTTTCGGTGGTCATCGCAATTATTTAAGTTTGTGGTGAAAAATTATTAACTCTAAAATTCAATGGTTGAATGTTCAAAAAAGAAACTTTAAATCTTACCTTCACTTATACATGAACTCCAAATGTTCTGCTAAAACTGGATCATAGAGTTTTAAAAGCTTATTAAGAGTTTTAAAATATTGCTCGGTCATCGCCGCATCCAGCGATGACCGGACGCCACGCCACTGGTATGTATGTATGTATATATATATATATATATAACAATTATACTAAATTTGAATATTTAAATACATATTGTTCTGAATTTCTTTCGCGCAATAAACTTTTGAAGCATTTTATAAACTAATGAAAGATGTATTTCTTGAAAATGTCATCATTATCATTAAAAAAATTCTTTTTTTTTTCTTATTAGCTATAGAAAATCAGCAATTCAACACAAAGTTTAACTTTTAGATTATTGCACAACTACAAATCATCTCCGTAAGAACTTTTGAGTAAGCAAATTTATTTAAAAAAATAAAATAAGTCAGTTTTATGCTGACATACAATTTTACCAAAAATTACGATGTCCAGAAAGAATTAAATGGCAAAATTAATGCAGGTCACAGGAGTAGGGGTTGACCGAATACCGAAGAGTCGATTCGGTATGTAAACCGAATATTCGGCTCCGGCCGAATACTTTTAAGTATTCGGCCGAATAATTGGGGATAGTTATTTTCTTAGAAGTAGAAGAATTCTCTTTTACTTAGAAGTAGAATAGGCTAAACGATGAGTTTTAGTATTATATGTATGAGTTCAGAGTTTAGCTGCACTACAAAAAACAAGTCAAAGACCATTTTTAATTTAAAAAAAAACTTTTTCCTTCCTAAAATAGTCTACATAGGGGTGAGATCAAAACAACTATCTGCGATAGAGATAAAAGAAAGTAAGGAAGATGGGCATCTTTTCCTTATCATTTAAATTTATTTAATGTGCATTTTTTAAAATATACTCTTCAAATAAGTATATCGGAGTTTATCTCTGTATATCTAATGTTATTAAAGAAAATACACACATCAAATAAGCCCATCATACAGCTTTTATAACCATTAAATTAAAATTGCTCAAATTTGTTATCTTCATCACCACAATGTTAAAATATTAATCACAATATAAATACTATGCATCAATAATTAGACAGAAAATAGTTAAATGTATGAGTTGATGTGATACCTTTTGTATTTGAGAACATCCCTATTCAATGTGTTTATAATTAGACTTAGACAATCAGTAAATCAGCTTAATGGCAGCATTGTTTCTTTTTATTTGAATGAACTTTTGTTTTTCTGACAAGCCTTATTTTTAATAGTAGCCTGTTTAGTTTAATATTTTCATGGGTTATTTTGGGTATTAACTAGTGATAAAATAATAATAAATAAGTGATGGGTTAATGAATTTGTGAGGGGAAAGAAGTCATTAAATTTTTTTGTGTAATTAGATTTAACAATAAAAATGTAATTGAATTAAATTATTAAGAGTTTAATTTTAATTCAAGTTTATTAAAATAGCTGATATATGCAAAAATGTGTATTAAAATTTTTAAGTATTCGGTCGCCGAATACCGAATATTCGGTGTACACTTTGACCGAAGCTTCGGTATTCGGCAGAATTGCTGCTTCGGTCAATCCCTACACAGGACCACTTAAAAAAAAAAGCTATTATAAATTGCCTGACAGCAGTCACTTCCTCTTACAAGGAGAAAGAAAAAAAAAATTCTTATATTCCATTGAAATTATTACACTTTTCAGGTTATGTTAATACAGTAAGTAGACTTCCTCAAAATCTGCACAGCCCCGGAACAGAGGTTGTGCAGATTTCTAATCGTTGCTTTGTTTACATTTTTTAAACAGTAATTTGAATGTAATAATGCAATCAAATTATAATGAATTCTTACAGTATAGTAAAATAAATTAAGTAAAACTAAAATGATAAAAAGTAAAGGTCAAGCAAATAATTAATGTATAATTAAGTACTATGCATAGTAAAAGATGAGATACATTTCCCTTGAATTATTCAATGAAACTATTAATTCACATCAAAATCAAAGTAAGGAAATTTTATTTCAGGTTTGCCTTGCAATCTTAATAACCAAAAAGCTTGATCAATATGTAAGTATATTTGGTAAAAAGATTGTGATTACCAGTGATACAGCAATATCTTAATTTTTTTGAAAAATAAATTACACGTTCTTCATGAAAAACCATAAGCAAAGTTATATTATCAAGAATTACATATTAAATTATACATATGGAACGATATGAAACAAAAAAATTTTGTAATTTTGCCCCTAAATCTGAACTGATAGTTTCATTGTTTACATATGTGTTAATGTGCAGGTTTGAAGGAGTCTACTGTATTAGCATATATAGAATTTAATTTTATATAAGTGCTAACAGACATTTTTAACAAAAATAGATGCTTCTATATTAACACAGTCAACCACTTACTATTAAAAAAAAAAAAAAAAAAAAAAAAAAAAATACGTAAGCCAAACTGTAATTCCAATAAATAAATATTGTGCCATTAGAATCTTAAAAAAACACAAGAAATTCAGAAGAACAGCACTCATTAAAGTATCAAATATCAGAAACTTTAAGCAATAAAACTTACAATGTATTAAATGGCAACAGAAAAAAAAACTTGGATATTTAGGTATGTACTACTTGATTATCCCATCAACCAATTTCACCAAATTATACAAATTGACAATTTTTATTTTAAATAGCGAAAGAACAAATAAATTAGTAAAACATTAATAAAAATACAAATAAAAAGTCGAATTAAAAATCACTTAATGACATGTATCGTGTTTTAATGTCAAGTGAATGTGACATTTACGATCATCTATTATTGGCATTTAATCTTATATAGTGTTGAAGGAACAGATGTGTTATTATCCCGGGGTCTGCCATCTTGGATTTTTTTTCTTGGCTTGAATTAAAAATTATTTTTTTATTAATAGTGATAATTATTATATACCAGTTTTTTCAATATTATATTAACCTATCAACAATATTTAACCATTGGCGACATTACTATTTGGCAAAAAAGGAGTTTTCATGCATGTAAAAAATCCAAGATGGCCGACCCTGGGATAGTAACACATCTAAGCCCATTTTTTTTTTACAAAAGAGCACACTTGTACCTTGTTCCCAAAACATATTTTGAACTGGTTTGTCTAGAACCCCTAGAATTTGCAATATTTTCCCAATATCAATTGAATTGCCGCGGGGTGCATTAGGAAGTGTTAAAAAGGGTAGCTGGGTGCATCGGAAGGGTTTAAAAGAGCCGCCGGATGCAAAAAAGAAATAAAAAGGGCCTCCAGGCGCTGCGCCCTACTAAAGCAGCTTAGAGTCAACACTACTTATAGTTTGGCGATAGTTTTTGGGTCGACGGGATAATCAAGTAGTACCTACCAATATTTATTTACATTATTTTTCTTAATTATCCATCCATCTTGGCTGGTGGATAAATGTATGTGAATTGAAACTTGAAGTGACTTGTAACATGAATTGAAACTGATCTATTGTAAATTGTAAGTAATTATGCATCACAACATTTATTCAAGATTTTTTATATTTTAATATTGTGATGTCACAGTTTAATGACTACCTATTTTTTTATTATTATTATTAACAAAATAACTAATAAATCAGTAAACATCATTAAAAATACAGATAAATGTTGAATTAAAAAGCACTTGATCAGATAAACACAAGCAATGCACCTGACATCAATGAATTTGACGGCACGGTCATGCATTTTTGGTTTTAAATCCTACAGTTTGGCAATTTTCTTCTTTTTTTTTTTTTTTTAAATGAATGAAAAGTGGTCAACAGGATAACTGATTAGTACATAAAAATGTAATACTGCGTAGTCCCTTTTAGATAAAGTGGCCACTTATAAAATTTTACTACTGGCCGCTAATGAAATTTCCCAGTTTTACCGCTTACCTGGAAAATTTTCAAACATGCTGAAACAACTGAAAATAAGTTGAGAACATAGAAAAGATTTCATTAATAATATAATAATAATCTAAATCAAAATTTCAGTGCTATTAAATACATTTTATATTACTTTTAAATTTAATTTAAGTAATAACTATTCCAAACAAATAATTTTTCTATCAAATAATTTTCTCTTTCTGAAACATTTGAAATTCAGTTTGGTTTTCAAATGCATAAAATTGGCTGGTGCTCATACTTAAAAGCCAAGCAATCAAAAAGTTTTCCCCATTTTTAAGTAAAGGCAGAAAATATTTTACAAAATGCTGTCTAAGTTGACACTTTGAAGAAAATTTCTATAAAGCAACAGTGGGGAGAGAAAAAAACTGCTGTCATGACCATGAAACAATTATTTAGGTATAACTAAAGATTTAATTAATTTAAAAAAAAAATTATATTACAAACAATTTTAATAATCATAATCATGCCAGCAAATTTTATGCTTTAAAATTTAAAAATTCATCGAAATGTTTTATACTGAGTGGGAACGTTTTTAGAGAACCGATTTAACAAGACATTTAATGATCATATGAAAGATATGCATGTAATACATCATTTAAACCAAAAGTGTTGATCATGAAAAGGTTTACTCTATATAATAATTATAAAAGACGCTCTGGAATATTTTAAACTAATCATAACGACAAATTGTGAAAAAAAGTTCTGGGATTTCTCAGAAGATTAAACATCCTATATAAGAATTGCACTTCGTAAAACTTTTTCAAAATTGTAGTTTAATGATTCGGTTTCTTCGCTTAATCTTTTAAAAACATCAAACTTAGGTGTCAAACAAAAACTTAATGTTCCATTACGATATTTTACAAAAGAACTTAAAATGTCAACAAAAACAGTACTACCTACTATAAATTTGTTTTTATAGAATCCTAGAAGAATGCATATCAAGTTGTTTAAAACAATATGGCATTTAAGTTATTAAATATAAATTCTTAGTAATTAACATCTTTAAAAAGGTTACTTTTAGGATTTATTCTAACATAATTCTAGAATCCGAACTCTAACAATTTTAGGCTTACTTACAGGCAAGAGCTGGTTATCGATTCAGTTGCAATTTCGACATATAAATTTGGTACATAAACAGAAAAATCATTACAGAATAAACAAGTATATATTATACAGCTTACCTTGCTTTTCGGAAATGTTGCTTGAAGAACTGATCTTGCCGGTCGCCACAGTAAACATTGTGATTCTGAAGTACACAACAAAAATAAACTGCCGCCTTTACTCTGTGTTGCCACTGGGATCTCTAAACTGTTGTTCGCAGCCAGATTCAGGCAGACGTTCTACAAAGATCTATATAGGTGGCCCATATCGATCCACACAAATCTGTGTTACTGAATGCTAATTCAATTAATTTAATAGATTAATTTAATAGACGTTACGATTAATTTAATAGATTAATAAAGTAATATACATCTGTTATTAAAATAAACACATAATAAGTGGGCTTCGAAATGCATACTAAAAAATCAATTTATATAGATATCTTTATTATTGTTCTATAATAATAACAATAATAGCTAATTATAGTATAAATAATTACATATTTTTTATATTATGATTAAATCTTATTTAAATTAACTTAATAAAACGCTATAGTAACACTAAAAAGTTGTCCCCAGATTCTAATAGAAAATCTATCAAGATCTATATAGATAGCCCATATCGATCTGTATAAATCTACACAGATTTACTGAATGCTGTACAGATATTAAAATTTCAACATTTTCTTACTTTTTACGGTTAATTTAGTCAAACAGTAAGCTAATATACTTCTAATATTAATATAAATACATTATAAATGTGCTCCGAACTGTATGCTACAAAATCAATTTATATAGATGTACCTGGGTTTCTCATGGACAAATGGGCCCAGATAGAGCCCATCTGCCCATATGGGACCCATATGGAACCCACATGGGCCCATAGTTCTGTGCTGCCTGGGAAGGTGACATAATCTTAGATTTCAAATTAGTTCGGATGATGAAACTGACACCATTTTCAAAAGAAAAGATCATTTTCATATATAGAACAAGTCATGATATGACTGTGTGATTGCGTCAGTATGTCATATTCAATAAACTTTAGCTTGCATTTAAAGTTCCCAAAATGTATTAGTTTATTTTTAAATTTCTTTTCTTCTATCCCTTGAAATAAAAATTAACCAATAAAACTAAAATCTGAAACATTTGAAAATAATTGATGGAAATGTTGCACTAATCTTAAACGCATAGACAATTCTGTTGGTGAAAATGACATAAATTCACCCCCCCCCCCCAAAAAAAATGCTTTTTCATCAAAAATAAATAAATAAATAAATAAATAAAAATGTACATTAGCACAGATTGTTTAGAACAATATTTTAATTAAAATTGTATTATATAATTTTTATATTCCATTATAACGAAGTCTTTTTAAAGAAATGTACTTGATAAAAGTTCTAAAAAAAAATAAATAAAGCAATTTAACAAATTAGAACGACCATTTGGAAAATGATTTTTTCGAAGACTAAAATTTAAGACATAAAAAATCGCACGGAGTTGATCATACATTACGTACGCCATTGATTAAACATTAACATTCCTGAACACATCATGAACAAATTTTAAAAGAAATTTTAGTTTTACAATTTTCAGTACTGTAATTTTTTTAACTTCTACGGAGCTGGTCATACATTACATACGCCATGAATTAAACATTAATAGTGTTATTACACATAAAAATTGCAAGCGACAAAAATCGCCTGCGACTCGTCAGGTTTCGTGAAACTTACGTATTATCCACCTGAAACTTACGTATTATCCAAGCATTTCATTGGCTGTTCGGGAAAAGGCTTTTCCATCGTCAGATTTCCAAGAAATCTGACGACCCATTTTAAATGAAATTTCATTCTTAAACTTCTAAACATCCCACAATATTACTTTTTACACCGTCGTATAGAGAAAAAAATGTACTTTTAAATGCAATTTGTTTGAAAGCTGTATCTCAATTTGTTTCTGAGTTATAAATTTTTATTTTGTAGTTTTTATTACTTTTTTGTCATAGTGGCAACAGAAGTATCCATCTCTGTTGAAAGTAAAGACAAATTACAGATTACTGTATAAACCAATCAGAAAACGAATAAAATGCGGATTCAACCAATAAAAAACTTCAGATATGCTTTTGATTTCCTACCCTGACGAGGACAATAACCATTTTTCCAAATGGTTAAAAAAAAAAAAAAAAAAAAAAAAAAAAAAAAAAAAAAAAAAAACTTCGCGGACAGTAATTTTTGCAAAAACTTTGTGGCAGAGTTTAAATGATACGGAACAAAAAGCTAAAATATCTGTTTTTTTTTTTTTTTTTTTTTTTTTTTTTTTTGAGAAACACTACAGCAAGGAGTGATAGCTAATGTTAAACCTATGGGAGCTTCTTTTCGTAATTTCTGTAAAAACATTGTGGCAGAGTTTTAATGAAATGAAATAAAAGGCTAAAATATATGTTTAAAAAAGAGCGAAAAATTACAGACACAGTTTTTTTACTTCAAGAACTTTTTAAAATTATTGTATTCCATTAT